>MPNW01000030.1:105438-181712 GCA_011800805.1 Hirudo medicinalis
TATTTCATACTGTCATTGACTTGAAGAGTAACTCACTTGTGGAAAAGAAAGTGACCGACATTTGCGTCGACGGCACTTAAAGGAGCATCCATGAGGTATATTCCCGCATTCCTGTACAAGGCTCTGGCCAGTCCTATTCTTGCCTTCTGACCTCCACTCAGTGACATACCTCTTTCTCCAACAATTGTTTCATCTCCACTTGGCAGTTGTCCCAAATCCTTTCATTAAAAGTATAACTTATTTATGATTGCAATGACCTTGATTAGTCTGGCTTAAAATAAGTATTAGCAATATAATTTATGGAAGACATGTGAAACACTGTTACCCTCTCAAGAGCTGAAAACTTGATGACAGTTTTGTAAAATTCTGCATCATAATTTGTACCCATCACAATATTGCTCTTCACAGAGGCATTGAATATCCAAGGTGACTGAGGCATGTAGGCCACTCTCCCCGAAACATTCATCTCACCCTCGAGAAATGGAAGTTCCTTCAATATTGTCAGCAACAAACTAGTCTGAATTTGATAAAAACAAATATAAATCTAAAAATTATTTTAACTGAGGTTTCAAATGTTGTTTCAAATTACTTTGCCACTTCCAACAGCTCCAACCACCATTAAGAGGTCATTGTCCCTCACATCAAAACTAAGATTTGTTATGAATGGAATTTTATCCTAAAAATAAACTCAAATAAATTAATTTGAAAAATAAGTAATAATGGAAGTAATTCAAAGATTCACTCAAAACTGAATAAATGGAATTAAAATTATAATAACAACAGATGGCATTCTATGAAAATAAGTCCAAAGATTCAAATCAACAAACAGGACTCCAAGTTATGCTGAGGTTTGTTGCTTTCAGGTGATTATTATTTTTGTCCAATTTACCATCATCTGTCACTGTTGAGGCTTGTCTTTCTTCAAGCAGTAGGAAGTCCTGAANAATCAACAAACAGGACTCCAAGTTATGCTGAGGTTTGTTGCTTTCAGGTGATTATTATTTTTGTCCAATTTACCATCATCTGTCACTGTTGAGGCTTGTCTTTCTTCAAGCAGTAGGAAGTCCTGAAGGTTTTTTAAGATTAATTAATTTATGTTTTTGATTTAAACAGCATAGATAGTGTAATTTCAGAGATATTTATAATATTTGAAATATTTTTTTTGAAATATATATAATTTTGAAATATTTGAAATATTTGAAATAAAGTTTTATTTGAAATATTTGCTCATTGTCAAGTCTTTGTGTCTAGCTGACTTTACAAGTTAAGGCAGCAAAAACTACTTTTTTAAACTGTTCCCTTCTGGAATTCCATGTGGACCACTATTTGGAGCACAAATATCTTAGTACATTGAAATTACATATAAACATGAAATTAACCTGAATTTTTTTTATTGTAACAAGTGTTTCTGCTGTAAATTGCATTGCTATTGGGAAGCAATTTGTCATGGAGATTTTGACTGGATTGTACAAACTCATTGTGACAAACACCACCTCAGCTGATATGACATGGCCCAGCAGAACATAGGAGAGAAAGGTCACAAAAATGATGAGTTTGATAGAAAAGAAACTTGTTGAGAGAGTGATTCCTCTGGCAAAGCTGGCTTTGTACAGCTTTTTGATTTCTTCACTATTTAATAAAATATATGTGCTGTAGAAATATGATCATGCTCCTTAGAAAGCTAAGAAGCTGACTAAGCCAAGCATAATCAGCAGAAATAAATTCAATCTTTAATTGAAATTAGTTAAAGAATTAATTTTCTTAAATTTTTTATGTCAAATTTATTTTAAATTCTTCAAGAATTTTATCTATTAAAACCATTTTATAAAAAAGCAGCACTGAACTTTTGTGAGAATTTTAAAATTGATGCAAATCAGCCAAATGACATTTCTGAGCATGCCTTAGTGAGGAAAGCATTCATTGAAAAAGGAAAGGGTGTTAGTATTAAAAATGATTGGATATGTAATTACTCTCATATTCCCTAGTTAAAAAGCAAACTTTAAATGTCAATAAAATCTCAAAATCAATTTCTTTTGATTAAAAAATGTGTGACAATCAGAAAATTAACAAACTTTCGCATATTCAAAACAAGTCCTTCCATGTAGGATTCCCAGCAAAACATTTTTATTAGTTGAATGCTGTTTAGCACCTCTGTCATTAAAGACAATCTCTTGCCAGAAAAAACAGTTATCTGTGACCTTAGAAATAAGATGAACCAAACCATTTAAACAAAAAATACAAATTCTTGAGACTTAAACAAAGCAAGTAAATGATGTTATAGGTTAAGGATCAAATGATGGTAGAACCTAAAATTAATTTTATATATTTATTAAGTGAAATTCACATTGGTAAAACACAGTTGATCATAACTAAATTTGTTATGGCCTTAACAACCTAATTCAATATGGATAAGATGATAAAACATATTCATGTGACAAATGATGCCTAATTTGGGAGAAGAGAGCAAGAACTTTAAAAGTGATTTCAAATGAGAATACTGAAAATAAAGTTTAATCTTGCAACCTTAATTTTGTAAATGCTTTTGCTAAACCTCCTGTGAAAGGAATGACGAGTAAAAGAACCAACATTCCGCATATTCCACTCCAACCGATGTAAAACCACAGAATCACTGACACTACAAATACTTCGAATGGACCAACTAGCAAATATGGGAGCAATGCAATAGTCTATGAAATAAATAATGTAAGCACATAAATAAACATGACAAATGTCAAAATAACTGAAAAGAGACAAGAGCTCAAAGAACAATGAAGTTCTCACCAAATCAAATCTTGCAACATCATTAGATATTATATTAATCACTTGACCTATTGTGACTTTTTCAAAAGAATGTATTCCCAGTTTCATCATCTGTTAATTATAAATGTAACTCTATAAAATAAAATTATAAAATCCTGAGATGGTGACATTTTTGCCTGAATGTTGGTGTTGTAATTGCTGGTAGTAGTGACTTTGTTTTACAAATAACTAATAATAATTTTAACAAGTGCTTCTGTGAGAAAATTAATAAAAATAAACAATAACCAATATAAATCTTTGCTTTTTGACTAAAAGGATATATACCTTTTTGTACACCAGTGCACAACATGCAACTCTCATTCTCATTCCTGCCTGAAGAACTGCCACAACAAAAGGATGGTGAATAACAGTGGGGATTACAGCACAAATGCAAATGCCCAGAGCATACATGGAAGCAGTGAAAATATCTTCAGAATCCTGTTCAAAATGCTTTATCAGGCCTCCTATCATGAATGGGCAAATTATCCTCACAACTTCCTAAAAATATTAATCTATGTATTATTCCATCATTATTTGTTATAACTTTCAAAGCTTTAAAAAAAGTGAATATGAAAATGCAATTTTTGACTATTTTGGAAAGTCATCACAAATAGTATAGGAAACTCAATTTACATGATAAGACTTTTAAAAAAGTGTACTGCCCTAACTAAGTAACTGCAACCATAGACACTAGAATCTATTTCACATCTAAAATTAATATTTTTAATTGGTTGATTATTGTACTACACAACCAAAAAAAGTTTATTTTGTAAAAGTTATTTATTTAGTATGTATTCTATTTGAAGCATTGCCAATAATGAGATGAGGGTAAACAGGTCAAATTCAGTAATCAGATCTGATCTCAGCAGAATGCCTGAAGATAAATCTGATGAACTCTACCTGAGAAACTTTTAGCATGAAATATGCATATTATGCATAGGGATGTCTTTAATTCAAATACATTTAAAATCACATTGGTAAGCTCCAAAAGAATGATTCAAATTACTTCAAGTACAAATAGGATACTCCACAACAAAATTTGTAAACCAAAGCTTCTTGCGAGAGCTTTTGTCAGAGATGGAGAATATTCCTCCTTATTTTGCTTCAGTTCATTATTCCAGTGCCTAAAAATACAAATATTGAAAGATAATTTCGACAAGAGTTGGCGTAAACATTTGTGGCTTTTACTTCTCAAGTTTGCTGCACAAAAAATTCGATGAATCATTGGAGAGTACATCGTATATTTCATCTAATTCGATTTTGTAGCGGCTGCCCTGTTTGAGTAATGGATCCACCCAGCTGTAAAAATTTCAATATGTACACGGTCAAACTGCAACATGGTGTTTCCCACAACTAAGTCGTTAAAGTACCAATAAAACAGACGAGAAAAGCAATTCGCTTTCAGATAAGGACTTTCTCTGCGCTTAGTTCCCATAACTGTGATTTATAAGACCTATGGATCACCTGCAAAAATTTTCCCGGTATAACAGGCCGTAGTTTACCCGTAGGCCTTAGTATACCCGGGATTAAAACGGCATGGGTTAGGTTATACCCGGGTATATTATGGCCTGTGCGAATTTATACTCTGGGGTATATTAGGGTCTAGGCCAAATCATACCCCGATGATAGTAATAGTTTTGAGCGATATACACATGAATTACAACGTTTTTCCAACATTTTACTTAAAATTGTAAACACATAGACTTTGATAAACTTCTACAGATATCAAAGATTTGCACCATACTTCTCAATAGTGTTTACGCATTAGAATAAAAACACATTCTAACACTCCATAATGCTACCTCTAGTATAGCTGTTCAAAGTTCAACATTTATAACAACATGATAAAAACTGTAAAAAAAAAACTTTTTAAAAACACGTTTTATTTCACCACCCAAAAAATGCACTAAAAAGGAGACAATATTTGTTCGATCTGAGTCATATTAAAATACGTGGGTAATATAAAATTATCTTGACCAAAAATAAAAGTGTGGGGTGCTCTCCATAATATAATTTTCTATTATTGATACACTTACAATTTTCTATCATTTATACATTTACACTCAAGCATGATAAAAAAATGAGGCCAATGCGAGCGGATTGACAGATAAGAGAAAGAAAGACTGAAAATTAATCAATTCAGGTTGAGTTGTACTTACATAGGGATTATACGAAACGTGAGCGGACCTAATATATGTGAAATGACAGACAGAATAATGACGAAAAAACACCATTCATTCAAAAGAATATGCATGATGGAAATTATTTAGAATAGCAATAGCTATCAATTATCAAGTAGTGCATGGAAATGGAATTTTTTAATAAAAAATGTGAGGCTCATAAAATCTTCAAGTCGTTAACTATCGAAAAATTTCATATTTAACAAAATGAACGCATTTATTATGGATAAATTTATTATAGTGAGCCCCACGCTTCTATTTTTAGTCAAGATAATTTTATATTACCCACGTCATTTTCGCCTCAGATCGAAAAATTATATTCTCCTTTTTGCATTTTTGGGCTGGTGAAATAAAAGCGTGTTTTTATAAAGTTTTTTTTTACACAGTATTTATTTTATACTTTTTAGTCTTCAAATTTTGTAATGGACAGTCAAAAGTTTAGAAGAGTTTAAGCCGGGATCTTTAGTTTGTCATTTATTTTTGAAATTTATATATTTGAAATACTTTCATGAAACTAAGATGCACCGAAACTGAGATTTAAACAAAAATCTTGACTTAGGATCACTATGTTTTCGTATGAGTTTTAAGCATGCTGTGGGTATTTGATACCAACAGGAGGTATTAGGATTGTAGCCAACTAGGAATAGAACCAGGGTCGCCGAGAGGGCGCAGGGGGAAAGTACCCAGGTGGAGTCCCCGATGCAGTTTGGTGGTGGAAGCCCACAAGCCTCTGCGCCAGTCCTGTCGCCTCCCCTTCCCCCTTGTCAAGCAAAAAAAAGTTTCTTTGGTTGGTGGAGGCCCCTGTGTAGTAACACATCCCGACCAAGCCTAAATCCGGCACTGGCAATACCACTCTGAATGCCTGCGGATTTGTAGAAGCAATATTTCTCCGACTGTCACATATTACCGATCTGGTTTATTAAGGCTGTGATCAGGAAATATAAGGAGAGAGTTTGACTAAACAATATTTCGGAAGACAATTCGAACAAATGATAATTTGGCATCAGTCATCGTCGAACAATTTATAACGCCAACATCTTATAATCAAAAATCATACCACGAAATCATCAAACGATTGTTGACAAATCGGATGAAACGAAGAATTCTAGTTTTAGATGTCAGTACTTGTCTTCCTGGATCACCACAGCCACTTTAAAAAGCATTTTACAACATAAGGTTTTACCATTTGAAGACACTTCAAATGTGAATTTGAGCCATGGTCAAACAACATTAAAGTTATCCAACAAATTTTCTCTAATGTCAATTTTAACAGGGAATTATGGGAAATTCTCACGAAAAAGTTGGAGGATTAAGTCTGTCAAATAACATTTTGGAAACACATTTACAGATTTCATGATCTACTTAAAGGAGTTTGAATTTTTCTGATGATGACATAAATAATGGCGGAGGGTGCATCGTAATAGATCCAAGACAGGGGTATTCATTAAGAGCCACAGGTGAGCCAGAATATGTCACAACCCTCACGCCATGATCTGCCTTCAAAGTTTATTAAACAACTTTTTAAAAATTTTTAGAATTTTTAAAATATCTTTTAAATTAATAAATAGGAAATAAATTTAAATCAAATGTTCTGGTGATTATCTAGCTCTTAATAAAACAAGTCAGAATATCACGTATTGTAGCTTCTGACGACGCCTTTTTTTTAACGAATTCAGACATTTCTGCTCAATAATGCGGGAATAATACCTCATAATCTGCATTTTTCAGATGATCCAAAGTTGTCTCCAATTGCCTATTCTGTCCCTCCAAGAACTGTATTCTTGCTTCCAACCTGCTTTTATGCTTTTTTAAATAATCTTCTTCACAGAAGATTTCTTTGCCAGTGTCGACAGACAGTTCTCTACAAAGAAGACTGGGCTCACTTCTAACCAGTTTTATCTGGTTGTATTCTGACTGCAAAACCCTAATAAATTAACATTCCTACTTTATATATAATCATCACAATTTGTAATATGTATCTTAATCAAATACCTCCCAGGTTCAAACACATCATTAATTCTAGTACCCTTCCTGAATGATTGTGAGAATTTGTCACTTGTCCTTTCCTGGACAAGCATAATTCAATTTTACTGAAGCTTAATCATTTCTAGATGCATACAACATTTCTGGGTTACTTACAACAGGTGACATTTCAAAAATTGTTTAGATACAAATTTTATGAAAAATATCCACTTGCAGTTGATTGTTCTTATCAACAAATTACAAGTCATGTTAACGAAACCCCACATCAATTCCATGTAAGTTCTGGCAGTATTGAGCTATCAGGTTATGTTCATCTGAGTTTCTGAAAATAATTTTATATGTTGGAAGTGATTGTAATTATGGAGAGATAACTGAATTTGAAACTGCAAAAATAGTTAAATAATTGTATTTAACACAGATAACGATTTTTAGGAAAGCTATTTTTGAAGCTCTTGATAATGGATCCATATTCATTCAGGCAAAAAATCTTTTCATAAACTTGAAGAGAAACCAGCAGTAAAACTAACTCATGGATTGAAGGGTTCGACATGCGAGCAAATCTCGTCTGCTTTTGTTTGAACTCGTCATTGATTTCTTGAGGTGTCATATTAAAATGCTTGGGAGAAGATGACTGAGACCTGATCAACAAGTTCTATTAGGAGCCATTTAAAATTGTATGTGATAAGCATATGTTTAATTCTACAAATCTTATTTCTTTTGATAGATGATAATGTTTAATGATTGAATAACTTGTACTGAGCAAGTACTGAGACCTCTCAAAGAATTCATCAGCTGACTGAACTGGGAGGTAACCAAGTCTTGGATGTTTCTTGAAATAGCTTTTGGACCTAAATTTGTTTTTCAGCATCTTCTTCAGATCCCTCATCTCTTCTGTAGAGGATGCCTTTAATGTGTTGTTGTTATTAGGACTTCAAACCAATATAAAGTGAATTAAAATATAATGTAGTATTAAAATATTTCACCTCAGCAAAATATTCTTGCATTGGGTGACTCAATTTGTGATTCCTTGCAGAACATCCTGAGAAGAAACAGTTCTGGCACAAGTCAAAATTAAAGCATTTCAAGCAATGATATCTGAAACAAATAAAATCGAATGTAAAACATTTCATTTTCAAAATGTAAGGTTTTGAATTCAAAGACATAGAAAAAAATGTTTGTTTAAATGCATTACACAAATGCATTATAAAAATTTTAAATGATTCACTTTACCTAAACCCTGTGATGGGTGAAATCTTGCAGATGAAGCATCTCGCTTGATGAACTGATCTTTCAGCAGCCACCAAACGATGGAAAACATGCAACCAAACCAAAGATTGAGGTTCCATCTTTGTCCACTCCAAAAACTGAGCACACTTTATCTCCTGATTACAAAGAACCTGCAACACACATTGAATGAAAGAAAAGTGGAGCGACCAGTAATTCAATATTTTACGCACTTTTATTAAAATCAATTATTGGGGCTGCTGTTCATAAACAGTCCTTTCAAGTAACTGCTAAGTAAGTGATATGCAAAACATAAAAATTTGATAACAACGATTCAGTTGATACTAATATACTAGTGATTTTAGATAAACTTTCGAAAGCCAATATTTTTTCTTACTTTTTCAAAGCAGTTCTTCACACTTGGTTCAACGTTAAGTCCTCCAAAAGCCTGAACTTCCCCAAGCTGAAGAGGAATTTTGAGACATTCAATGAGAAGGCTTGCCAGCTGTGACGGTCTGACGTAACCCTGATTATCAGCCACAATTCCAAACAATCCTGTAAAAAATGTCAAAGTGAAACCATCTACGTTCACAGTTGTGCGTGGCTACAAAATCAAACCTTTGAACTTTTCTTCCAAAGAACCATTGCATAGTAGAATGATGGAAACTTTGAAAGAAATGATTTTGAAATATCCTGATCTGCCACTGCAAGGGAAGATGCATGTTGTTGAATGATTCTTATAAGATACTTTGAAACGCAGCGATGGTACGTACGAATCAAACACATTGAAAAGCCAGTTGAATATCAAATCCACAGTAGGCATCGACCTGTTTTGCTCATTAATGAACAGATCCAACAACCAGGCCATCACATCCGTGACACTGACCGCTGAATCACTTGGATGGCAGAGCTTGACCTTGAAAAAGTCGACCACATAATCTAGCGAAACAGACGACACTAAAAGGAAATTTGGCAGAAGTCACAATCGTGGAGAAGATGGAAATGAAGCGTTAAACAAACATCTGAGGCGCAGTTGCAGCATTCTCAGCTTCATGGCTGTCCTGTAAGCTGAGAACCTCACATCATTCAGGCCATCTGTTACCGTGGGTAATATCAAGTGTTAAGAATCTGATTTAGAGTCCCATCACATTTTTTAAAATGAAATTACAATTATTCGTGAGACAAGACATAAGCTGTAAAAATAAATAAGTGGCGCACGACAGGGATGCTAATGTTTAAAATGCTTTATGTATTTATGGATGACTCTCACATCCTCGACATTAGCTTTAGTAACTTATCTCAATTCATGCATTAAATTCCTCTTCTCAAACGAAATGTAAATAAAGTCTAGCAAAGGCATAACTAACTCAAATCATGTATCAAATTGGTCATTTCTGGATGATCCCATTGAGTAGACTCATTTTCATGACTTGATATAAAATGTGGTTCAGCTAAAATATATACTTAATTACTAATAATGACTTTAAATTCACTTTATATAATAAGGCACATTGAGAGGTGTTAGAGCCCTTTCCCAAGGTGGCTGAATCGGAACTGTGGATGAAAGAGATTGGCTGCTAATGTCTCATCATATGATTGGCTGATTGTTATGTCACATAAGCGAACCAACTTGAGAGAAAGATTTGTATGTTGTCATCTTTCATTTTCAAGATGTCTGACAGGTTCTTGATTCTTTGTTCAGCCGACGAATTCATTTCTTGCCACCTAAAGAGATTTAAACAAAACTAATGAAAAATCAAACTGAAAGCTTGTGTTTCTAACCCGGTTTTAACAACGCGCGCGAACACTTTTTGCTCAAAGTTCATTTCTTTGTCATCATGATAAACAATTGAATTAATTTCCTCCATTTATTCATGAATCCTAACATAGAAAAAATGTACAATGAATTAATAAATTTAATTAAGTGACTCACTTTCTGTTGTATTCTTCAAGCCTGACTACATATTTATGCGAGAGTATTAGTCCGCCATCTTGTAATTGATTTGCCACGGCATTACAGTCGTCTATCAGAAACTTCAGAGTGGAGATTGACTGATGATAAACCTAATTAAATGATAAATTCCTTCCTACAAGTTAACAAGCTTTCAATTTCACCAAAGTGTTATCATTCTGAGAATGGTGTCAGTCGACAAAATTGAAATTCTCAGCCCCTACCAAAATGAGCTCAAGATGCAAGAATGATGCCGAATCTACGAATCCGTACAGCAAGCAAAAGTCCCAGGAGAACCGAGGCGGCTCAACAAGGAGCTCACACCGTCATTATGTTTTGGTTGGTAAATTTTACCATTGAAACTAAACCATAACTGAAATACTAAAGTATTGAATATTGGAATTTTGAGAGAAAAGGCATGTTTTCCCAAAGAGATCACGTCGCGGGTGAATCGATCCAAGGCGGATACTGATCGTTTTCATTCGTTTCAAGGAAACCGTTTTGTAGTTGAAAGATAGATTTGTAGTTCGGGACAAAAATGATGAATCGAGGTATAATTATTGCTCCTTTTCCTCTGCCAATGAGACCTTTGGATAACCAAAGTCTCAAGCTCCTAGCAGCAGTGCGACGATTTCTTAAACGTAACAGTGTTCCAAAGAAAATATTGTGAGCACAAATGTTAAAACATTGAGTGATTATTTCGGCCAGCTGAAACAAATTTCAATCCCTGGGATTTTAATAGTTTCGTAAAGTCGAACAATTTTATAAACATCGCGCTGTGAATTGCACTGAAGTTCATTTCAATATTTGTTTGCACTTGAGTATAAAATTCATTCTAAAGAATTTAAATATTAGTTAATGCAAAAAATATGAATAATTATAAGAAAATGTAAAATTATTTAATCTTTATGTTTTTGCTTAGACATGATTTCTCGAATTGATGGAAAATGGACCGTACCAAAGTTCCTGTCCAGATAGTCAATGAGTTATAAGATGCCTGAGTAAATTGGTGATTTATATGAGACGATCTTCATAATAAAGAGCGGTGACAATGAAACTTAACATGCTTGTGTATACTTTGTATGCGTTA
Source organism: Hirudo medicinalis (assembly GCA_011800805.1). NCBI lineage: Eukaryota > Metazoa > Annelida > Clitellata > Hirudinida > Hirudinidae > Hirudo > Hirudo medicinalis. The sequence continues at coordinate 116,666 of MPNW01000030.1, forward strand.
TATGGTAATATACTTTGTATGTGATAAGGCTTAACAGTAAAATTCCTCTGCCACTAAGAGAGAAAAAGTTTGAAATTTTAAATAATGTGGAAATATTCTCCTTGTTCTTTTCTTGCCTTAAAAATGGAGAGTTTCAAGTCTCCAAATGTCAAAAAGTAAAGAGCGAGGTAAAAGGTAAGCAAGGTTGTTCGCTATTTAGTGGACTTTTTCTGGATCAATGATTGTGATCATAATCCTTCGATTATGTTGTAATAAGAATATATTTTATGAACCTTGAACGCTTTTCAATGAAAAGATTAATGGAGTCTAAATTTATCTTTCTATATTCTTCTGTAGGAAATAACATAATCGATTTATTAGAATTTGGAAGTGATTTACGACTAAACTCGTTAGTTGGTTGGTATTCGTGGTAGCGGGTTAATTTAACAGCGAATCCATCGGAAATTTATTGTTTCCTAAAATAGATCGCTTCAAATCGGTTCTCTTCAATGTGATTAAATTCACCGAAAGCAGATATCGAGTCTTAGATTGGGAAGTTATTAATATTTCGAATAATAATTAGAATCTCTCCTTGATTGCTGGAATTTCAGACGAAACAATATGATGTCATGTTGGAGCCACAATAATTAACTTGAGTCAATTTAAGTATGAGCAATTACCTTCGCTCTTTTCATTTCGCTGCACAAATTGTCTGAGCCGAGTTTTTCCACAGGTAGCCAGAAATTTTTTTCAACCAATTGATGCAATCCCTTCTCCAATTCATCCAGCAACTTCTGCAGCAATTGCAGACTCTGAAATCGTTATTTATAAACATGGATAAAATATATGGTTACAACTTTTAACTTATCTTTCGTTATGTTTAAGATGAATTGTCCATTTCTTTGTCAAATGAGTGATGTAACACTTAAAATTGGCTGTCACAATTTGCCATTTAAATCCAGATCATTTTACATGCAAAACAATAATGTCATTTTATTTTCAATTTCCAGTGATGATCAGATCATTGTTATAAGGAATTTCGATTTGAAACACTAATTTTTGAAATTACCCTTATCTCTACACCTACACAAAGTCATCTTAAACTTTCTATTTCCCTAGTTCATAGTTGAGGTTTATTTATAAGTTAAAGGAATACAAGGTTAATGAAAATCAGCTGTGGAATCCAACAACTTTGTAGGTGCTGCACACAGCGATGTAAAGGTCAACAACTTTCTGACGAATATCAATCCATCTCCTTGGCAGAGCATGAGAAAGATCGTTGATGATTGCAATCGAGTTGACAAGTTTCTTGTTTTCCGGAGTATTATGACCTATTGGATGGACTTGTAATGAAATGGGTCATCAATCATCTTCTTGCGTCTCATACTCACCAAATTCAAACAACGATTTCAAACTCTCCTCGTGGGCAGCCAAATGTGCCGTTTCAACGGCCTTTTCAAGTAAAATTCTCTTTTCCTCTAAATCCACCTGAATGATCTGAGAAAGTTATGAACAAATGACAATCATTATCGCATGAAAAAGATCATTGATGTGATGATGTGTGCAGGTTAGTTCAATAGGTTGCGTTCCTGCATGCGGCGGTAATGGCAACAGTCGTAATGTGTTCGCAGCCCAGCTTGCTCTGCCAGGGAGCGCCCTCAGGTGGGTAGAGCGATTAAAAATTGCTTACATACCATACTCAGACACTCAAAAGATCGGCTAAAACCAAATACAAAATCACTCTAAATTTGTAAGTCTAGATTAAGTTATATGGAATTTCAATATAATACATATTCAATTACAGACAATATATTATAATAACATATTCACTTTTTACTAAATATCATAACATCGACAAGAAAACCAGAATATATAAAAATCGTTGATGATTGATTTAATATAAACTGCAAAAGCAATATTACCTGGAGTTCTTTACGCTGGCATTTTAAGGTCTGCAAGTCACCACCGAGAGGTTGTTGACGTGAACAGCCTTCTTCCTGTCTTGTCAACCACTCGTTGAGGTCGGTCAGTATCTTCATCACCTGTTCCAAATACTGCAGCAAAACTTTCGCTTGGTTCCTGCGCAGAAAATTTAGCAGACATCCGAGGAAACGTGTAGGATACAAAATTTAATGCAAACTGCTCTGCATTCTTGTGACTTCTGTTGAGAGAATCCTTCAAGGCATCGATTTCCTTCGTCAGGAAATCCTCCCTTCCAGATGTATTCCTCTCCTTGGAGTGATGTTCGTTTTGTGAAATATTTCCATGAGCCTCCTTCTCAAACTTCAATTCCTGCAAGAGATTGTTGATGCCCAATAAAAAGGTTGATGTGCAGCAGATCAAGAATTCCATTTTTATTTCTTCTATTCCCGTAAACATGCAAATAATCTGGCGTCATAATCCTTGCGGGTGCTGTATGAAACGCCCGGTGTTATTTTGTGAATCTCCTGTGTTTATTCCGAATTCCATACACAAACATGAAGACATTAATTTATGAAGGAGTAAGAAAATGTTCCCTCCAAGATCAAATATTCTGCTAGCGTTCTCGGCGAGCGATTCACCAAGTAAGAGGCTTGAGAAGAGGAAACTTTCTTGGAAAATTATGGGGCCAAATAAATTTGAGATCACGAAAATCATATACTTATTTAGTTGAGATGACGCTTTTAAAATGTGTCCGAGGTATTCAATTCAGATTGATTAAATTACAATTTAAAGTCAGTTCATTAACAGATTTAATGATAAAACTTCATTTCATGATTTTAAGCTGAGAGAAGAAATGCAGAGAAATGTCAACACGTGCGTTGTCAGAAGAAATTCTAAATAAACATCGACATTTTCTGATGCATCGTGCATCGACCAAATCTGAAACATTTTTGTCACGTTCTTTGTTTTCCATCGATCGAAGAGGAAATTTTCAACATTGATCCGAGTATTTTCTCGTATATAAAATTCTACTGTTATTAAACTCTGCGTGCCATAAACAAATGAGAATTTGTGGATGGTAACGAAATTAAAGAAAATCACCGTAGCAGCTAATGAGAAGATTAGCAGGCGGGAAGTTTGGAGTCGGACATGAGAGACGAAGAGTGGAGCATGAGTGAACGTCTGCCGATATTTGCATGTATCGATGGATCTTCTCGTCTTTTTTCGACGTCAAAAACCCCTTTAGACATTTCTAAGACTTATGCATCACGATTAACTTTTGGACGAAGTGACGGTCCGTATACCTGGGAGGGGAGGCTCGTAGAGAAAAATAATGAAAAACATCGAAAATCCCCGTCAGCCATAAATCAAAAGACTCGTAATGTATTGAGGTGTTCCCGAGAAGCGCGGCGGAGTCTGATTTATCTATGTGATCTTGATTGCTGAAACTAATTCCCCTCTCCTTGCGCGTCCCGTTTTGTCTTGAGTGATATGCTAATTTGATAAGGCACATTTTTTCTCGGAGGCGGAGATGAAGGCACGGAAATAGGGCTTCTCGAGGAAACATGAAAATTTGATTTTTAATCTTTTGTTCGCTCGCATTTCCACCTGAAAAATCACGACTTTTAAACATTTCTGCAGAGACGGAAAATTGTTAGCTACGAGCATGAGGAGGCAGCCTGCAATTTCCATGACGAAGGAGCCATTTTTGCTGCGGTCTGTGTTATTATCCTAATGGTCTTCTCGATTTATATGAGTGAGATTACCAAGCAAGCTTTTGTAAATTCAGCTTTTACCACGTCGTGTCCTTCGGATAAATCACGTCCATAAGAAAATTCGTCGACTAATTGCAGCCTTCAAATGGCTTTGAAACGATTGCAAACATTTTGCCACGGTTTTGAAATAAAAGAATTTATTGAATAATTCGGTTTTGTAGTGAATTCAATCTTCGAATCCAATCGCAACCAGTAGGAGTCCATCATCCATTGGAGCATTTTGAAAAATATCATTGCAATCCAAAGCATCAGTTTTAGCAATTGGGTTGAGAATAAAATGAAACCATGCAGAAAACGGTAATGTGGAAGAAAAGCTTAAAGATCCCAAAGGTGTGGTTTGTTGGATTCTGCTCTGTGGATGCGAGGATGTGCACCACACGAGTCTGGCTCAGCAATATCTGATTAGATTATCTCTCGGGACGAGTCCAGGACGCAAGAAAATGGAATTGCAGAAGAGTGTCCAGCTTGCATGCTCAATAAAATGGAGACGTCTTGCGAGACCAATGCGTGTTTCCTGATGAGTCCAATTGTTCATTCACATCAACTAATCCTCTGGCGCACATTCCGCTCATCAGTTTTAGGCGCCGACTTCCTTTCTTACACGTACTCTCGACTTATTTATTACTTGTGCACACATTTTGGAGAATGGACAATTTTCTCCAACAAAAACAAATGAAAAAGTGGAATGACAAACTGATGTCGCCTTGTTGTTGTGAACTGAAGCGAACGCATTCCGAGGGTTCGAAATAAAGTTTGAAATACACGTCTTGTGACCGACATTAAATTCCATTGCATCCTCGAACAGGACTGAATCGTGATTAAAAATGAAATAATTGATTATTTGGTTCGATTTAAAGGTTTGACAGTTTATCCGAAGATGAGCCAACAATTTGGGGGAAAGCTTTGAAAGAACGAATGTCTGCCATTTACTCGTTGAATTAATTTTCTTCAAAATTTTTATTCCAAGAATTGCTACATCTTTTAAAAACTGGGGCCATTAAGAGCTGATACAGCAATTCATACGTTAACAAAGACACGGGGACAATGCTTGTTTTCTAGGGACAAAATAGCACAAAATTGATTAGGCCATGCTCTCCCAATGAAGGCCTGAAGAATTAAAGTTTAACGGTCGTCACTTGCAAAGAGAATTCATTTGAGAGAGATTTTCACCAAGCAATCAACATATCGACCATCTTTGGAGATGTGATCAACTCCAATGGTTAGGCCGTTTCCTTAGAAAGAGAAGCAAAATGCTTCATCCAGAAGAGCCCGGTCACTAATCTTTAAACTTTTAATTAATGGACAAAATTTCGAGAAATTTAAAATTCGCCAAGCTAAGAACGATCTTCGGTAAGTAGCAAATTGACTAATTTAAGGAGCCTAGTGAACATAGAGGATGCAATTTTATGTCTGATTAAACTCGTAAGATGTCCATGCCTTTCTTCGCAAAAGTGATTGATTAAGCCGAGACAAATGTTCAGAATGAAATATTGTTCGAATGTTTTGCAAGCATTTCTCAATTCTGATCAGACGGAACTGCAACGTTTTGCCTGGAAAATATCTGCCGAGTGAGAATGGCAGGAAGGAACAACTTAATGCCCACGTCTTATTTGCTTTTATTCATTTTTCGTTTTTCATTCTATCATTCCTTTCTTGATTCGAGACAATAAAAAATTATAAATAAATAAATTTTTAGTATTGAATGGAGGTTATAATTCAATTCAGTGAAAATATATTTCGGAGTTAAGGACGGTCGTGAAAAATCAATATTTAATTAAATCGAACAATTGTTATAAAGATGGCAAAATTCCTACATTCGTTCCACCACGTGCATAATTATCAAATAAATCGAGAGTTCCTTGAAGAATAAATTTGAATTAAAAATATTCTTTTAACTGACGTAATTAATGTAAATTGAATATTAATTAATGTAATTATGAACATCCGAACATCCGTTGGTGGTTGAGAGACCTCACATGGAGGAGAAATTGGAAAGTCCTGACGAAGCCGAATAAACCGTAAAGAAGCTGATTAATACACCTTTGACAGATTAGTTCATATCACTATTCAGAATCTTAAATTGCTTGAGTCCCGGAGTGTGGGTCGCAACTGACGAAGAAAATTTACCACGTTTTGAATCCAGGAATTGAATTTTTTTCTTAGTAGGATTATTTAGAATTTATTCTGAATTTTTCGTTTAAATTTTGAGATCGACATCCCTTTGCTTGGGAGTGGGAAGAAATGCTGAAAGAAATTCGAATAATCAGAAGATGTAATGTGGGCGCTCAACTCCCAGAGTAATATTGTGGACATGAAGTGCGTGTTTTCCTGGTCAATGCCATCAAGTCCCCGGTGCCAGCACTCAGCAACGCACATCCTGAGAAACCACATTTTGAGAAGTCACATTTTGTTACACATTTAATTGCAGATTCAGAATCGGTTGTTGTTAGACAAATTGCTTATTTGTCTCCAAATAACATGTCCAAAACTGCTTCTCGCCTTAATTTCCACCGACCGTTTTAATTTTTCAACAACAGCAAGTTTCATTCGTGGCTCATCTTCCATTTCTCCTTCAAGTGCCACATGCTTCCTTTCCAGGGAATAACTCCAATCAATTTCAGCATATGTTTCCATTTTTCGGCCCATAAAACGAAGAATCACAAGCAGCTCCTATTCTTCTTGAACTTCTGGAGATCGATAAAATATGTTTTTCTTTTTCAAAAATGAAAAACGGCAAATGATTCGAGATTATATGCTCGAGCGAACGAAGCATGTTTACATTCTAATCTTCTTTTCAGAGTATTTTGCAAGAAATTCTTGAATCAACATCGAGACGGACGCTCCAGGACAAATTGCAGTGACACGGAACAGCTCGGTGCTTCTCTAACCGACAATTTGAAAGAAAAATCACAAAATGTGAAGGAAATTGAACGCACAATAAGTACACGTTGTGACTGCTTTTATAATTGCCAGAAACCATTCGTTGTCTTGGAAAATGGAAAACAATTTTTCAATGAGAGAACTTAACTGGCAACTGGTTGAGGGAGTAGCATACCTGTTTGTGTGCCTGAAATTCTTGTACGAAGAACATTCAAGCCTCGGGTTCTTGGCGAGCAAAATGCACCATGAATCATACGCCAATTTCATGATTTCCTGCCTCGCTAATGGCGGACAGTTTTGAACGTGCGAATGCAATCCTTTGAAGGAATTGAAGGAAGACCTCGTCTTTTGCACCAGAAATCAACAACTGCTAATCCTTAAAAATCCAGAATCATCATGTTGCATGAGTGAATGAAGGCTAAAGAAGTTCGATGTCCGAGTTGTCAATGCATCTTAATTATGCTGCCTGTCATACCTAATTGCTCGCCTTCTTTGCAGAGAGCACTCCTCGTCTGAATGGGCCTCAAACAACTCAAACAAGCATTTCATTGGCTCCCTGAGGTCCGACAGTTGATAAAGGTCGTGTTTACATGCAGTCCGGCAATGATTTCCAAGTCTAAACTCTTGAGAGCAATAATGGAAATGCACACGACCTCCGATGTTTTTTGCGATTTATTCCCGTCCCTCTCGCGAAATACCCCAAACTCAAGCAAGTAAGCATGAAAAATCGGGAGAGGAAATCATATTCCAAACCTGATCTATAAATAGCTGTTCCCTCAGCAAGTCCTGAAGAACTGTGGAGTCGAGGTTTTGACTTTGCTTTAAAGAATCGATGACGAATTGTTGAGAGCTGATGATGTTCTTCAAAGATTCCAGTCTGCATCCAAGGTGTCTGGGTTCGACTCCCATAAAATTCTGAGAGACATGTGACTCGTGATCAAAATGAATGGAGACAGGTTGCTTCAGAGAATCACCATTTCTCAAGATTTCCTCAAAGCGACACAATTGGCGCTTGTTTTGATGCTTGAGAAGCTTGAGGGCCACCGTAGGATCTGTTGTCAAGTCCTGCCAACTTCTATCTTCGTCTGTAGCATCGTGGAAGCTGCTCGACCTGGCCTTTCTGTGAGCTTTCCCAGGTATCTCTGCATCAAGTTGTTGACGATCAAGACTGTGAAGATGGTAGGACTTCAGGGGACATTTCTCACTTGATTGAGGTTTCGAGCGCATCATAATTGCCGCTGGTTTCGTGTCGTCGTTGCCAAAACTTTTCCAAGATTCAGTGTTCCTTGGAAGTGATCCCGAAGACTTCTGAGCCCTGGAGGAGACGTATGGCGCACGAATTTGATTTTCCATTATATCTGCAATCAAACTCTTTGTCAGTGAAAATGAAAGCTACTTAAATAACTAGTATGAAATTTGCAGAGTACGAAATCACTGCCGATGCGAAGAAATCCTTCGGTGTTGGATGACTTACTCCGCACGACAGAGCAATGAAACCACGTTCCTCTCGTCTCCGTTTAAATATCGCTCCGTCGACGAATGTTTAACGTTTGGCTTCCATGGATCTTTCCGTTCAATAATTTCCTTGAGTTTTACTTTCGTTGTAAAAAAATAAATAAAAACAAAAACTTTAGGGCTCGATGATTCATGATTTTCTTAAAGGTTGGATGGGTCAGATGGAGATTTAATTTGAAGACATGACGTGAAACGAGTTCGGGTGGTTAAGTCGCTGGTTGAAAATTTTTGGTGAATTTGACAAGCCGTAAAAAACGTGAAACAACCTGCTTGAAGTTTGTATATACAAGTATATGACAACATACTCAGTGGATTGTGAGGATGGTCCGGACTTAAGTCCGATTGGAATTCACATAATTTTCCTAATGACTCCTAACATAACACCAACGAAGAATTGCAGAAAGTGTGTTTGACTTTCATCCACCCATTGATATATTGTTTGCCAGTCATCTTTCTTGGTTTTCCGTTGCGTCACATATTCCTTGCTCCAAAGAAACGCGTTCATTCACAAGCAATTTGTTCTCGGGCGCCTAAGAATCCATCGAAGCATAACATCCAAGCTCGACTTGTTTTGCCAAGAATGGCATCGTGGATGCACAATAATTAGGCAGAGTAAGGTCTGTCAAATGGATGACCATCTGATCGATGAGAGGTTCAACTTTGAGTGCGAGTCATCACTCACATTGACGTTCTAGAGCGCAGAACACTGGTCGAAACTGTATTCTGTGCACAAACGCGCGCGAGAGGAGACTGGATTAGAATCATCTGCCAGTTCACAACATCAAGCCATAGAGTATTTAGCATGAACTTCACAATTATTGTCTTTCAGTGCAAAACACTTTGCAACCAAGTTATTGAAAGAAACCTGATGTTACTCACATTTAAGAACATATCAATAGTTGGTGTCGTGTCTATCGAGTTGTAAAATAGTTGAACGATATAAAACCGCCACACTTTGCATTTCTTCATTTATTATTAAAATTATAATTTTTAATATTCGTACAATGCATATTTAGAATGTTCACCCAGCACTGATACCCTCCTCCGCTAGAACAGGAAAACTTCAGACATGGAATGTCTCCAGTTGTAGTTGGATGCCTCCATTTGCAATATTGTTGTGGACACTTGTTATATTGACGCATCTGCGCTTGAGTCGCCCTGCTGCTCTCAGCATTTTTGGAAGTGTGTGACACCGATGCCATCGTCGTCCGTTTGTTTGCGGTTGTTGATAAATGTACTTCAATTTTGTATTTCAGTTTTAAAATGTAGCCGTTAATTTTTGTGAGGATGATGGATTAACGAACGATAAATTGTAATTAAGCCGAATTATGTCGTAGACATAATAATCACACTGTTAAACAATAATTAACCTAATTGATTAACTAGTGATTAAGAACATAGATATAGATAACACAACTATATTAATCCTCTTGGCATTCACTCCTTGCGCAGCAAGACATCGATAGATTGTGGACAATCATATTTTTCATCATGTTGATACAAGCTCCAAGATGGAATGACATTTGTAGGCTTGTGGCAAATTCGGTGATGGTTAGCTTAACAAAAGCAGCATTATTCGCCTTTATATCAAGTCATTCGTTTTTGTTTTTTTTTTATATCGCAAACATTTCTTTCTAAGGCGAAACACACTATCAATTTGCTTTCTCATCTCAAGAAAGTTGAACTCTCTAAAATGTGACCATCGAGATTGAACTCTTGGAAAAGAAACCAAACAAAATAATGAAATAATATTCAGAAATAATAGTAACCTAGCTCGAAAACAATACACGAAATTCCCAACCGCATTTGAGTTGTGGATAATGTGTTTAAAATAAATGGCTTCTTTTTATTTTTAACTTTGACAGGCAGCTGGAAACTGACAAAAAATCTCATAAAATCAAGTAGGAATGTGCAACAAGCGTTGCAAAGCATTACTTATTGAGGTGAATTTGTCTGTTAATTTTAGTTACTTATCGGAATAATATCGTCATGCCATCAGGAGGTTATTGAACTGAATCTGCACAGCATTTTATGTCGTCCATTAATTATGTCAACAAATTTAATTTTTGACCCCCTCCCTCCCCCTTGTCAAAAACTGTCAGACTTCAAAAGACCCCCATCAAAATTATGTAAAAAAAAAACTGACAATCCTCCACCATAAAACATGTGTTGTTTTGCAATTTTTAATTTGTACCTTATATCACTTCAAATTTGTAACTCTTATTTTGAAAATAAATAAAATAATTGTTAAACTGAATATTATTGTCAATTTTTTAATGTCAGCTTCTATCATCTTCCCACGGGAACGTCAAATGTTCCTCTATTGTCACCTTTTGTAGACACAGCATCAGATTCATCATTTCTATCATTTTGAACTGATAAGCCAGATAAATCACTATAAAATATCATAATTTTCTTTTGTGTGCAATAATTGCCATCAGCTTTTCTGTTGTTTGATAGCCGCTCGAATTGGCTGAAGTTTTTTCAAATTAACAATTTTTATCAAGTTGATATATACCCGTGATCGCACGGATTGTTGAACATGTTTCTTTAACTTGGCTTGTGAACAGGGCCGCCGACAGGAATTTCGGGCTCCTAGGCAGTGCCTAATAGGCAGGGTGGCCACGGGCGAAAAAATTACAGGGCCCTTTGGCATTTGTCTCCCATCCCCCTCGGCGGCCCTGCTTGTGAAGCAACATAGAGATTACAAATTTTGCAAATCCAAGCAAATCCCGTTCAAGCGGTGACGACTGAACTGAAGGTCGAAAATCGTCAAACCTTTTCAAACCCCTCCTTTAATTTGTTGACATAATTTATGTACGGCCCCTTATCTTGAAAATATTTCATAGAATTTCAGGTGATTGAAGTAATGGAGGTGGACGCGCAGGGTTTTCGAACATCTTAAAGGGGAGGGGGGGTATCTTCATTTTGACCATTCTATCCATGGAAGCCACATCTGATAAAGATTATAGAAACTTTGGAAAGAGTACAAAGAACAAAAGTCATTTTGAGGGGGGGGGGAAGTTGTTCTCCCAGGGTCATCTCACCAGATTGAGATAGGGTTTCCCCTCTGGGAAAAGCTGAATGACATTCCATGACAAAGACGAGTAAGTAGTAAAATGTCCAAATGATTAAGAAGGCTGAGCTATGAAGAGAAACTAACAAGAACTTCCTTTCTCTCTAGTGTGTAAGAACCTCTCGGATAGGATACATAACATAGCATATGTCACGTCTCTATCCTCTTAGAGCATTCAACATTTATCTAACGACTCGGGAACGATTAGATTCAAACTTAGAATGACTCAACGACCAAGTCAATCAATTTTATATAAATAGTCTTTTATTAAAACAAAAATCAACAACGACGTTCTGTTCGATTTCACAATAATCTCCTTTGGTTCACTCTCTGTCTACTATTTATACATGTAGCTTGCGAACACCACCCTGAGAAAATGTCGCGGATGTCGCGGTGTGGCTCACCCACCGTGAAAGCATAACTCGACAGCTTGCATGTAAACCCATCCTAAACATCTTAGGACTTAAATCTACAAGCACTCTCTCTGTGTTTTTAGTTAAGCTCAATTGTTATCTTGTTACATTCGCAATAAAATGCTGCTTCTAAAAGTGTTTTGACTCTGGTTCACAGCTAAATCTTCCAGCAGAGAATATTGGTATTAAATTTCTACTTTGATATAGGAATTAGCCTTTGGCATGTCCAATAGGGTGGGTCGCTCCACCATTGTTTCAATCAGACGCTAATAAATTGATGCTCCCTAATCTACTGATCAATAAAATATATTACTTCAAATTTATTTCATATCTAAGGGTTGCAACTTTGAAAAAACTGAAGTTGTTACATACCGTATTTCCGATAAAATGCTCGATAAAATCAGGTTTTGATGGACCAAATTTAAAAGAAAAGTGCATATGATTATCACAAGACATTAAAATAAATATCACATCAGTTAATAATATGTATGTATATTTGAAAGTTCACTCTTTGAAAAAAATCTGTCTGCATTTATCACTTCTGTAAACCTTTTATAAATGTCAGTTAACTAAGGACCTGTTAACTGGCTTAAAGCCGATGATTCATTAAATGTCAACAAGGAGACCTCTAGTTTTGTTCCCCAGCATTTCAACATTTCATTCATGATGGTGGTGATATCCAAAGTTTTGTTTGTGTCAGGACCCCAGTCTTGAACTCTTGCACCCCAATAATGAAGCATCCTCAATTTGTCATGTGGTGCTTCCCATTGGCGTCCTCTGGACAAGTGATTGTGGTGGACAGCTGCACTTCTCACATTTTTAGGCCTGTAGATGGGCTTGCTTAAAGCATTGGCAGGATCCTTGGTCATCCTATTGATTCGTCTTATGACCATATTTTGTGATCTGTCACCACTACCAAGCATTAAGTAATTTGACATTGACACTTCTGAAATATCTTCAGGAATGCTTTGCAGAAACCTCACTAAAAAGTTTTCCTTACAGTCTTGCAAGGAAAATGGGTACTCGTCAATGTCTATGGCCAAGTGCCAGGCATGGTATTTCTTGAACTTTTTGATGAAATGGTTGTAACATTTTATCTGTGAAAGCATAGGATTCCTGATAAAGTTCCATGGAAAATATGAAACAAGTCCTAGCTTCACATATTTTTGAATTTCATTTTCAAATTTTTCATGGTCAAACATAAAATGGTCACAAATCAGAATGTGCTCCACACCAGCTAGGAAAAGGTAATGAAACCACTGCTTTAGTTCATTAATTGACCATTTTGCCTTGTCATAGGAATACAACCTCACCTGAAGAACTGTAACAAGATAGAAGTCATCAGATCTCACTGAATTTTGAAGCAAAAAGTGCTGCCACAGAGGAAAGGAGTAAGATTTGTTGTTGATAATGATTTTATCTGACTCAATATAAGTAATATTTTTAGGCTTGTTCAGCTTTGCAAGTCTTTCCATTAATGGAACCTCTGTAATGTCCTCAAAATGAATAATCTCTTTTATATCATAACATTTCAATGGACTATCTGAGCAGGAGACATTGTACATTTTATAGAAATTATCCATTAGGTAATTATTGAGAAGTTTGTAAACATTGAATAGGAAGAAGGCAATCAAAAAAAGAGTATACAGTGGTTTCCTTGCCATTTATCAGTTTCTGCCGAGCCGAATTGGTTTAAGCATGTTAGAGTTTAGTTCTTGTCCTCAGAATCCTCTTAGTGGATGATATGAATACTCCTTTCAAAACAATTCCTCGTTTTTTTTTTACATAACATTGCTATTACTTGATCAAGATCGTTCACAATGTGTTTCTGAATAGTTTATCAGGCAAGAAATACTCCGCGCCATCAGTAATACCAAAATACAACAGCATAATAAATCGTTGCAGGTATTACAGGTGAAGAAAACATCAAAAAGTATCCTTCATGATTTTATAAAGGAATTGATAAGCAATTTGTAATTTTGATTTTACTTAAAGCATTTTTCGCCATTTAACATAACATTAATTTATAGTGGTTTAAGTGATAAAACACTCCTTTTTGATTCGATGTCCAAATTTCGATAGTCCTATTTTAAATAATTCCACTGAATCTGAATATATTGTCTTATCATCTAGCTTGTTCCACAGATTATCTAGTCTCGTGCTGAAGTAATTATTATTCTTATGGTTTATACAGTGGCGGACTGGGACATACATCTTTACCGAGAAATGTCAGCGTAAGAGCGGCACTCATACATCGAAGTCATATTTTATCTGTTATTCTACGCAATGTGTATCAATATAAATGTAATTTGATTTACAATAATATAATTTATAATTTTACTTGTAATAAGACAAACATTGTCATAAAATATGCCAATATGAATAATGTTTAAGTTAGAGTTACAGTATTATTATTTTATTTTATGATCACCAAAAATAAGCAAACATAACAGAAATTATGTCAAAGCCCAAAGGGATTCACATCCATAAAATAAAATCTTTTTTTTTATAACAAACGAATAAGAAAAACCAAGATGAGAATGTGTGTGAGATGGAAACAAGAAGTTAACAGATATTTAAGCGTTTATAAAGACAGTAAATATGATTTATAGGATGACTTGAATGTTGATAGTGTAGTGCTGATGTAGATGAGGCTCCTTCCTTAGGTATGGATGAGTATGTGCTTGGACCTGAGCATTTAATGGAAAATTTTTAAGTAGAAAAATAGTACGAAATCATAACTTTGTTGGATGCAACTACAATTACTTTTCAAAAGTCATTAATTTTTGTCGTAATTTTTTTCAGAATTATGTTATCTTTCGATAGACATAATCTCAGAAAGTAATTGCAGGACAAAATTTGAGAAGCGAAAGCAAGACCTAGGCATAAGTTTGACCTAAGAATGTTTTCATTTGAATTATTTGTTCAACTAGTGTCGAAAAATCGTTGTAATTAATTTTTGTTGTTCATTATGCTGTCGTAGTTGATGTGGAGGTTGTTAGCACATATGGTCAGTGGCTGAAGTTTCATTTAACAATATGTTTAGTTTTCCAAGTTGCTTGCAGACCAGTGGTGGACTATAGTATTATTATTTTATTTTATGATCACCAAAAATAAGCAAACAAAACTAAAACACAAACATAACCGAAATACAAAAGAAATGATGCCCAAAGGCAAAACCCCAAAGGGATCGATTCACATCCCGCTACATAAACGAATAATTTAGTAATTTTTTAAACAAAAGAAATAAGAAAAACCAAAAAATTAGGAAATAAGAAAATAGAAGATATTTAAGCGTGTAAACAGACAGTAAATATGATTTATAGGATGACTTGAATGTTGATACTGATGTAGATGAGGTTACTTCCTTAGTTACGGATGAGTATGTGCGTGGACCTGAGCATCTAATGGAACATTTTTAAGGGTTCAATGAATTGATAATCTTTAGATATTTCAATATAAATAACATCCATCATTTAGCATTAGCATACAAATTAGTTTTACAAATAGATAGAAAAAATACAAATAGATTTAATTTATTGTTTCTTAAATTTTAAAAATCATGGGGGCCCTCCCCCTGCTTCTAGCCTAAATCAGCATGCTTGACTTATTGAAAGCACTCATGTTGATATCTTGTGAGAAAGACCTAACTAATACAATTTCAACAGATGACATCATTAAGAATCTGGCAAAAGATTCCACTGTATATTGTAAATTATTTGCTAATGCTAAATGCTGGAAGCTTATTTCAATATCTAAAGCTTATCAATTTATAAAACCCTTACAAAATTTTCCATTAGATGCTCAGGTCCATGACGTGCATAGTAATTAATTGATAAACAATAAGATTTAGTAATAAAAATTGAATATCAGTGGGATTTCGCCGATAAATGCCTTTGTTATTTTTCGATGTTTTCACCAATGGACATAGGATCTCTTCCTGTCCAGAAAATAATTTTTATTACAAGGCTCACAAAATATGATTATTATAATAAGGATCTATATAAATGGCTTCATAACTTGCTTACATAATAAAGGTACTGATAGTTTACGTTGTTATAAATGGGTTCTGGAAAGAGACTTAGTGATATTGAAAAAGGACAAATGAAGGCCTTTTAAAGACTTGAATTTGTCAATTGCAGAGATTTTTAGGATAGTAGAGGTTAATCGCTCTAGAAAGGTTATAAGCCGTTATTTGAATGATCCTGAAAGTTATGGAACAAAAATTTTCCAGGAAGACCTCAAAAATTACTGAATATCAGAGACGAATTGTCTTCCGATAATCTTCCAAGGGGTCTAGCTCAACAGGAGAATAAAAATAAGTTAAATTTTGAGGTAAGTCGATCGACCATATTCAGGCGCCTTTAGGAGTTTTTCTGAAGTTTGTTAAACGACAGAACACATCACATAATAACGGAGGCTCACAGGAAGATCCGATTAAACTGTACAAAAAATATGGTGGATTCGAAGATAAACTGGGACTCTTATTTTTTCTGATGAAAAGAAATTGAATTTAGATGGACCAGAGGGTTTTAAATATTATTGGCATGCTGTCAGAAGGGAAAAATATTTTTTAAAAGGAATTTCGGAGGTGGCTCAGTGATGGTCAGGGCTGCCATTTCCTCCCGTGGTTCATCTGAACTTGTCTTCTTAGAGGAGAAGCAAAACTCATAAAAATATATCGAAACACTGGACCAGTATCTGTGTCCGATGTGTGACAAATTTAGAGATGATGCAGTCATTTTTCAGCATGACAATGCCCGTTACATACATCAAGACTGACAAAAACTTTTATCCAGGAGAGGAATTTGAAAGTTCTGAAGTGGCCAGCTCGCTCCCCAGTATGAACCCTATTGAAAAAGTATGGGGATTGCTTGATAGAGAGTATACTCCAATGGGAAGCAATATTCAGGTGTTCAGGAACTGAAAAATGCTTTGAATAAGAAAAGGCCTTGAAGGAACTGAATGAAAAGAGCTTGAAATCTTTCCTGGATTCATTAATATAAAATCAGAGTTCAGGAGTTAATTATTAAGAAAGGAGATAAGATAAAGTGATACGTTGTTGGCTTTCATATAAATTATAATTTTATTTTAATAAATATACAAATTTATGCCCCTACTATTTGTGGTTGTTTCTGTTACACGTAACTTTGGATATTTCCAGTTTTTCATGAAATTCGCACGAGATATTCGTCTGAGTTCAATAAATTTGATAAGTCTAATGTGTTTCAGTACATTGTACAAAGAACGTAACTGGGTCAAAATTATGCACCGCAGTGTACACATCCATACCTAAGGAAGTAACCTCATCTGCATCAATATCAACATTCAAATTTTCCTATAAATCAAATGTATTGTCTGTTTAAACATTTAAATATTTGCTAATTTCTTGTTTCCATCAATCATTAACAACAAAAGAAAACATGACCACGTCACTCCTCTTCTCCATGATCTCCACTGGCTGCGCATTTGTCAGAGAATTGCCTACAAAATCTCTTCACTCGTTTTCAAGTCTCTCCTGGGTCATGCACCGTCATACCTGCCTTTCACAAGAATTGCACAAATTCCTGCTAGACGCAGGCTCAGATCAGCAACCAGGGGCTCCCTCAATCTGCCCGTCTTGCGACAATGGATGGCAGATCTATAGATGTTGGCCCACAGATCTGGAATAGACTCCCCCCCCTCGATTAACAACATTGATCCATCCGGATTTCACTCCTCCCTCAAAACCTTCCTCTTCAGAGAAATCTTCCCTCTATGTTAGTGGTCTTGAAGTTCTGTTGAAAATATGCCACTCTAATCAAACTCTTTATCGTTATCGTTATCTTTCCATCTCACACACATTCTCGCATTCTCGTCTTGGTTTTTCCTATTTCGTTTGTTATACAAATTTACTAAATTATTCTTTTATGTAGCGGGATGTGAATCCCTTTGGACATCATTTCTTCTGCATTTTAGTTTTAGTTTTGTTGGCTTATTTTTGGTGATAAAAAATTAAAATAAAATAATAATTCATTCACTCTGTGGCATATTTTATGACATTTTTGTTTTATTACGAGTAAAATTATATTGTAAATCAAATCGCATTTATATCAGACACTGTAGAATAACAGATCAATTATGACTTCGATGTATGGATGCNGCCATTATACTGACATTTCCCGGGGAAGATTTATCTCCCAGTCCACCAATGGAGGCACTAAAGTTTCATCATACCTTTTTTAAACAATGATTAAGTTGTTAAATAGGAAGAGAAGATTTACCACCTGAACATTTCTTTGAGACCACCAAAAGCAATTCCACAAGAGGGCATGAATGTAAGCTGTATAGGAAAGCAACGGGTACTCTGAAGAATAATTACTTCAGCATGACAGTAGTTAATCTGTGGAACAAGCTTGATGATGAGACAATATATTCAGATTCAGTGGAACTATTTAAAATAGGACTATCGAAATTTGGATATTGAATTAAATAGGAGTGGTTTATCATACAGACTACTTAAACCACTATAAATTAATATTATGTTACGTTATGTTATGTTAAGTTATGTTAAACCCATTCATCAATCAGAACTGCTGATCATCTGGCAGATAATGAAATTGAATTAAATTATGATTATTATGAACAACATTCAACTTTGACAGAAATAATCGTGATGAGACCATATTGTTTCCCTTTAAACGAATCTCAATTAATGGATTGATTTTTCGGTCATTCATAAAACTCAAGGTCAGATCACTCGAAAAGCGATCCTGAACATATCGATATTACCACGACATTACATAATAAAATATTATTAATGCACAATATTTTCAACAAAGTTTATTTGTAGTCCTAGAGGCATTTTTATCACTAATACTAGCGTGATGATGTTACTTAGAGAAACAGATTTTGTCTGGAAATATACACGCACATTTTTAAAACAAGTCTCAAATTTTTTTAAACAAAATATGTGTTTTCATTGGGTAGAATTGAAATAAACTACGTTCGCTGCAGATTCTTTGGCGCCGTGTGTTATTTTGAAAGGTTGTGTTTTGGTGTTACATTTTTTGTTGATAATCGTATATTGGATTAGTAATCAACATTAAATTGTCACTTTATTAGGTTTTGTCTCAATATTAATCTTACTGAAAAGGAAAATTCATTGCTTTCCTTCTGAATTCGTGTAAGTTCAATATGGCGGACCTCAGTGGTCCTCGGACAATTGTAGTCCTATGCTTGAAGTTCCAATTTTTGGCTTCTATGCTACATTTTGGTTTAAATTGCTTCTTTATTAGTTATTTTAATTAACGTTTTTGCTGGTAGCATAATTGTCTAATTATTTAATATAACTTCATTACTTAGTATATTTCATTCAGCTTTTACATTAGATTAAAGTTTTGAAAACTATTTGGACATTAGCTAGCACTTTTTAATTTAAGAAACATTTATAGTAAAGCTAGCATCCGACTTTTAACTTTTTCTTCATCTGGAAAAATACAACTCATTTTTATGACAAACAAAACACATAGTGGCCTGAATGTGACTGTTTTGATTAAAAACAAATGTTTGAACCACCAGATAGGGTTGTTAAAGAAGAACAATGTCTAGAAAAGTGGATAAACATCTCAAAATTACTTATCCTCCTGGCTGCAAGGAGCTTAGTGAAGAACTTAGCAATGATGAATTGGTGAAAAGACTTAAGGTTACTGAATATTACAAGATTTAAACAATAATTTGCATAATAATTATGATGATTTGTATTTGATGACTTTTGTATTCATTGTAGATGCTGACAAGAGCATTTCAAGATATGGCCCAAGATGAGAATGATTTTAAAGAACTTGCTCTTTATCTAGCTTCAGAATTTTTTCTTGATCATAGCAACAAGGATGTGAAGTTGTTGGTGGCTTGTTGCATTGCAGATATTTTCAGAGTTTTTGTCCCAGATGCACCTTACACTGAACCTGAACAGTTAAAGGTGAGTTACCAAGTCATTATCAGGCATTTCACTGAGTAAGAGCTCTGCAATTATTTGATCCACAATCTAAATTTTATGTTTCTTATGAAATGATTTCTTTTACTTTGTTGATCCCTTATCAAATATTTGTAAATCGTTACAAAGTATTAGCAACTTTGGCAAGAAAGATGACCACCTTTAAACTTGCTTAGAAATGAAAAAGAATCCACACACGGAAAGACTGTCATGTTCTTGTCAATGAATTAGTCAATGTCTTATTCTTACAATGAATCTTGAGATTTACTCGAGTTTTTCAAGATTTTGTGGATGTCTCTGTGAACTTTTACCTGGCTTAGTCGTGCAGGGGTTGAGGTTTTTGGTAATGATGTGTAATTATTGTGCAAGCAGCAGGGCTGACTTTATGTGGATGCTGCAGTTACTCTTTTGAAATTGTTTTTAGACAGCACTTATTTGTCGACCAAAAAACAGTCTCACGGTTTATCGGGTTCATGAAAAATTGCATTTTTTATTTCAGGAAATATTTTTATTCCTCATCGAACAGTTGAAGGGATTAAAAGATACCGAGTCTCCATCATTTAAGCGCTATTTCTATCTTTTGGAGGTCTATTTGTTGACTGCTGTCATGATGCTATCTCGAGTCTGAGAAAATAAAATATTTTTATATTTTGATTTGTAGAATCTTGCTTGGGTGAAGTCCTTCAACATAAGTTTAGAACTCACAGACAGTACAGAAATTCTTTTCAGATTATTCAAAACAGCATTTGAGTTAATCAAGTGAGAGTGTTATGTTATTAGGCCTTATTTATATCTATAATTTGGAGTTCAACTAAAAGTAATTTTTTAATTTTGGCAGTGAGAAGCATTCTGGCAAGGTGTCAGTCTTCATCTTGGATATTTTGTGTCCAATGATATCTGAAGCAGACAACATAACACAAGAGGTTCTTGACATTTTCCTGGGCTGCATAATTGAACCATTCAAGGTGAGACAAACTTTAAAGAGGATTTTTTTTGTTTTAGTTAAGAATGATGGCAATATTATTAGTATCAGATTGGTTTCATCATCACATTTTCTGTTTGCTTTTAAAATAATTAGAAATATATTGCATTTTTTAGAGTCAGAATAGACCTGCTTATGAGATGGCCAGAGATCTCATCAAAAGAACATCTTCTGTTATTGAGCCCTACATTGAATTGGTTAATAAATATTGTTGCAAAGCACATATGCATCGAGTATTTATGCACTACATGCAGTAATAGTTCTCGTTCAATATTTCAGTTTCTCAACAACTGCCTCATTAACAATCACAAGTCTGACAACAGTTCTTTGAGTGGACGGGTGTACGACATCATCCAAGAACTCAACCTCGTGGCTCCGAGCATGCTTCAGCCGATTTTTCCTCAATTAGAGTTCAAGTTGAAGGTAGTTCGGCCTTTAAAGCTCTTTAAAGCTCTTTATTGGTGGCTTCAGTTTTCTTTTTTTTTGTAATCAGATATTAACTTTCTTGTATTACTGGATCTCACTATCTAAGTTTTAGATGTGTTTGGAAATACCAACCATATAAATTTTAATCCCATATTTGTTCAATTTGAAGGACCTGATGTTTTAAGACATTTTTCTTTTGAAATGCACTTTTTAAAAATATCTTCTAAAAACATTCTCTCTTAAATCCCTATAATTTCAATAAAATCTTCTATTTTTTCAATAAGCAGTTTGTGTTGGTTCAAATATCATTATTTTCTCCCAATGACTTACTTTACTTTATTGGATAAACTATGCACATATTACATGCCAGTAATCCTACATTAACTTCAAAGTTAAAATCGTAAGTAACCTCCATCTTATGTCAAAATACACATCAATGAATGAATGTAACCTCAACAGAGCAGTGAAGAAGTTGAAAGAATGGCAGTTACCAGGATGCTCTCAAAGATGTTTTCAGCTCCAAACTCAGATCTTGCCCTGCAACACAAACAGCTATGGGGGTCTTTCCTTAGCAGGTTACAACACCATAACACTGCTACAAATTGTAGCCAAACAAGATCAACTCATTGCTTCTTAAGAATTTAATTAATAACTGAACATCTTGCAGGTTCAATGACATTGACTTGAACATCAGGAGGCTGACAACTCAGGCATGCCAGGACATCATAATTCACCATCCCGAACTCATCACCGAAGAAGCCACAGGCTGGGGAATAGCAGGTACATCTTTAACATTCAGTTATTGTTTCATTTCTTTTCATTAAAACAACATTTAAAAAAGTTTTGCATAAATCATTGTTAATAAACATAATGCACTTCTTGCCTAAGATGCACTGAAGCACAGGCACCACGACTCTGACGAGAATGTTCGGATGGATGTCGTCAAAGCCATCGTGGGAGCTGCAAAAGTGGAGCTGACCAATGTTCCCGACGACCTCTTGGAGTGCGTCAAGGAAAGAACTTTGGACAAGAAGGTTGGAAGTTTAATCAATTGATCAAGGATTTTTATGCATTTTCTGAGAAGTATTTTTTACTTTTATTAGTTCAAAGTGAGAAGAGAAGCATTAGTTGGCTTAGGACAGATTTATAAGAAGTGTTACGAGAATGACAGAGATATCGGCAGAGTGAGTTGGATTAAGAACAAGCTCCTCCATGCTTACTATCAGAACTCGGTTGACGACAAGTAATTATCACATTATCACATTTGGCCTCTCGATGAACTATTGAATGCTGCTAACTCTCTGTGGTTTAAACAGTAGATAGACTCTAATATCTGTTAGAGTCCTTCTTGTACTCCAGAATGCAGATTGATTGACAATTAATTCAGGATTATGGTGGAAAGGATATTGAACACTTCGCTCGTGCCGTACTCGTTCGATTCTCCGGCAAGAATGAAGCAGTTGTACAGGCTCTATGCCAACCTGGACGAGTATGCAATCAGGTTTCCTTGCACTTGTTTGCCTTTTGTTGCTTATTAAAGAATACTTATTCATTAAATTTATTCTCTATCCAGAGCATTGCAGCAAATCTTCAATACTCAATCTACCTTGAAAAATGCCATAAAAAGTATTTTGGATCTTCAACAGAAACCAGATACTGGTGATTTCAATCAAGTGCTCAGCACAAAAATCATTAGTTTATCGAGTGAGAATTTTAATTTCATGATTCTCTATTAAGCATCTCTAATCTTAAAATCATGCTGCCTTAATATTTGTCATGTATTCATTTGACATGTAATATTACAACATAACATTTGTTCTAAAGAACGCAGCATCGTTGTTTATTAATTCTAAATTCAGGACATCTTCCCGAACCCGAGAAATCGGTTCAACAACTTCAGAAGTTTTTCAAACTCATTCAAGAATCCAAAATTAAAGTGAGTCTTCAGAACCTCGTGAGTTCTCAGTGCAGCTGCAAGAAAGCTGAAGAATACGTGGTTGGTGCTTTTATTAACTTATCCTTGAACTTAGTAACATTTCATAACTCAGTGTTTCATCTGACTAATGTCATTGCTCCAAAATATATCTTATCAATAATGCATCGCATGCCGTTAAATAAAACTTTCTAATTTAACATCAGAAAGAGATAATCAGAAAGCTCGGGAATAGCACGCCTCAGAACTTTCTTTATGCGACCGTCAAGCAACTGCTAGAGAGGGTGGCCCCCGTGATGATTGACAACCTGTCGATCCTGGCATTGACCATGCACGTCGATGAAGTCATCCAATCGAGGACGGCCCAAGATGCAGAGGAGGGTCTCGACGCTTCTACAGGTCTGAAGCTGTTGCTGGTGAGTTTTTAACTGTTTGCAGTCATCGAATGCAACAGAGTTGAAGATGCCAACGACCGACCGAACGAATGAACGAGATTGGTGCGAGGGATGTTCAGAGTGAACGAGTGTTTGTGGTCTCGTGCTTTGGAATGACTCAAACATCCACATTACAAGGTTACTTTTTTTTTTTAGCTCCTTTCTTCCATATATCCTGGAAGCTTCCAGATGCAGGAAGTTTATGCATGCATGTTGAAGTTCATCAAGTGTGATGATGATCTTGTCGGTTAGCCGTCTCATTGAATATTTGTTCCAGGTGTTATTGTCCTCATTGTAATTAACATTATTATTATTGTTGTTGTTGTTATTACTGCTGCTATTATTATTGTTGTTGTTGAGAATTATTGCGTTTTTATGATTGACATTCCCATCTAAATTTCTTAGGTATTACTCATATGGCATGACGTGATTCATTAATTCAAATAAATTAATTAGAATTTAATTAATTTATTTTTAATTCATTAAAAATCCATTTTGCAATATATAAAATAAAAATGATTGAATTTCAGTGGATATTACTATGCAAATACTTAAGAACATTGGAACTGGAGTTGAGTCAACATTCCCTGAGATCCACAGGTTGCACCTCATTATTTCCTCATTCTCTTGAAAATAGCAGCACATGCCTTTAATGTACCTTTATTTGAACAATAATGTTTCGAGAAATCATTGAAATGATAAATCCAATTTTGATATTCCAGTTCCTTACTGCCAGTACTACAAAAGATGATCAAAATAGGGACTGCAAAGCAAGCCAAACATGCCATCAGGTGCATTGATGCCCTCTGCAAAGATAAGGAACAAATATTTTCTCAGCTCTTTGAGGTGTGAGGTGTTTTTCGTTCGACAAATTACGAATTTGAATGTCATGCAGATGTTCATACAAGCATCTACTCCATTCTGCAGCAACTGGAGAAGTCTTTGTATGTTGAATCTTCTAACTTTCTCACGTCCATTGTTGCCATCGGACACCTCGCTCAGTTGTGTCCATCACAGATTGCTGCACCAACAGAAAACCTCGTCTCGAAGTACATCTTCCAAGAACTACTCATGAAGGATAAGGCATGCTTTATGATTTCATTTTAAGCTAAGAATAAATCACATAGTAGTAGCAGTAATAATAATTTTAAATAACAACATCGGTATAGGATGACATCGATTCAATTGCAGACCAAAGGCAGAAAGACAGATGAAGGATGGTATGCTGATCACCTGGTGTCTGAGGAAACTCAAGCCAAGGTAAGCAATCAGTTCACACAGTGCACAAGTGACTGGCACCATAGAATAACATTGGCCGTGTTTGCAGATTCAGAGTTTGAAGATGATAGTGAGGTGGTTGTTGGGTGTAAAAAATAATGAGAACAGTCGGGTGACGCCAACCCTGAGGATGTTGTACTCCATGGTGCTCTGCGAAGGGGACCTCATGGAAACGGGGCACATCAAGTAAAGAGCATTAATTTTTGTATTTTTTTATTCTGTGATTTGTAGAAACTGTTTACTTTAAATGATTATGTTATGATGATCACCTATTATGGTTCCCTGTTTGTTTTAACAGCAAACCTGAAATGGCAAGACTGAGATTACAAGCTGGTCTTTGCATGCTCAAATTGGCTCAGGAGAACGTTTACGCAGAGGCCATAAAATTGGAGCAATTTGAGACGATGGCTCTCCTCATCAATGTAAATGAGACTTTGCAGCCATTTGCAGTAAGTTGTGACAGCCAAATGCATCCTTTGCTCTTTTATTCCAGGATCCATGTTTGGAAGTGAGGCAGCAGTTCCTTCAGAAGCTGCACAAGAGCCTTATGAATTTACGCCTACCCATCCAGTACATGGGCATCCTTTGTCTCGGGGCACTCGATCCTGTGAAGGAGAGGAGATCCACCATCAAACAAATGCTGGTTGCCAACATCAACAGGAGGAGGGATTACATCAAACAAAACCCAGCCTGTGCAACTTGTAAGCACATCTACATAATATAAGAACAACTTGCAAGTTTGAGATAGCCCTTATAAATACGTAAATTGTATTGTTTTGTAGAAATTCGATACCCTGTGGGAATGGGATTTTTAAAATAAAGAATTTGAGTTGATGCATATCTAATATATAAAATGTATCAGTATGTATCAATGTAAAATGTATCAATGCATATGGGAACACTGCAAGAGGAGGTGCCTCAAGTACGAGTTGTGACAAATCCATTGGTTAACAAATTAATTAATTAATTAATTACTTGCACTTAAACATCATTTGTGAATGTTTTATCTCTTTTAATGATCTTATTACATCTTGTAATAATAATTTAATTTTTCATTTTAATCGGTGCATACGTTTCATGGTGTAATTAGAAATAACCGTGTGTTTCAGCCAGCAACTTCTTCTCGGTGCTGCCCGATTACGTCGTCCCGTACGCCGTGCACCTCCTCGCACACGATCCCGACTTCAAGGCAATCGACGATGTCAACGCTCTTAGGAGCATAAGAGAGTGAGTAACTACAATAGCAATGATAATTTTACCGTTAGTTGTAATTGCAATATTTTATAAATTGTGACTCGAGCACACTTTTCTTGTTATTTCAATTTGCAAATGAATTGCTGTTACTGATTGTTTCTTCCAGTTGCCTGCTGTTTCTCATTGAGCCTCTCCTCAGCAAGAATAACACTGTTAGTTTCAGTTTCTACACCAAGATGCTTGAGAACATTAAGAGTAGCACAGATGCTCAATGTCCAGACTCCGAAGAGGCCAATAGTGTTAGAACTTTTCTAATAATAGTTAAATAATGGTTAATAAATAATAGTAATAATATTTAATACATAATATTGGTTAATAATAATAGTTGTTCTGCTTATTGCATTTGTTATATTGTTTGTGCGATACTTTTGGAGTTTGAATTGAAGAGACTTCATTTTAATTTCTCAGCTGAATTTGAAAATCTTTCAAAATTCTCTTAAACTTTTAATTCATTGATGCTTTCTGAAGTATTGATGCGATAAAACAGGGAAGCAAAGAATAGTTGTGATTTATTATTTGTAGAAATTATATGCCGTTTGTGATCTCGCGACGAGTCTTCTTGTGCCGAAGATATCGAGCTTCACAGTGAAGAATTTCCCTGCCGATCCGAGAGTGCCCTCGAAACTTTATCGATCGCCAGCCACAGTGAATAATTCTCGATTCATTTATAACTGAGGAATTTATCTTCGGATATTCTTCAATTATTTTTATATTTTCAGCCAAATGCCACAAAGGACTACATATCTTTAGAGATTCTTGCTCAACTAAATAAGGTTGGAATTTGTATTATTTTGGGTTTCATTTATTTCTAATGAAATGATATGTTAAAAAAGGGAAAGAAAGGAGCAATGGTCAAGCAGGATATAAAAAGTGGTTCCCCTACCTCAGAGAGCCACCAACACAAGACCAAAGTGAACTCCGTCGACTCCTCAGTGTCGTCGTCTCTTCCACCTTCGCCCGTGTCTTCCAACAAATCTTCGCTTCCTGAGCCTCAAGGTTGATACTTACTGCTTCATATGGTTGAGATGGTTTACTTCTTTTGTAAGGCATTGAAAGATCAGGTTGGCTCTTAATTTTAAGCGCTCAATCATGCTTGTAACATCGGCTTAAACCAATAGCTTTCATGCTAAATTACATATGGTAATGTAGGAATATATCATTACAAATTCAGGAATTTGTATTCATAAATTGGAAGCTCTACTTATTTAGGTCTTCATTTGGTTTTCATTGCTAAATTTATTAACTTCAAAATAATTTTGTATTTTAGGAAGTAACAAACTAAAGAGAGCTCGTGGCATCAACAAGGCCAAGGGTGGCTCTGTTTTTACTGGCTCTGCAGAGAACAATGCCAATGTTGGAAGCACTCGATCGAGGTCTTCTGACGTCAGCCTTTCGTCCGGCAGCAAGAGGATGCTCAACAGCGAGAGGCAAGCAGTCAGGCAAGATAAAGCTTCTACAGAGGAGGCTTCAAGGCTCAGTAAAAAGGGATCTTCAAGGTTGCATTTGCTTGACTAATAATTTCTTAGAGAATTTCAAAGTCTTTTGTACTTGATGTAGCATCCATTTTAAATGTGCATTCATCAAGGCTTTGTTTTTAATCATTTTTGCAGGCAAAATACCAAGAAGAGGAAGATTGAAGTTGTTGAGGAATTTAATGAGGAGGATGACGATGATGATTTGGAGGATAAAGGATGCGTCAAAGAAATTCTTGACGATGACGGCGATGAATGTGCTGTCGAAGCCAGTGATGATGACGAAGCTGAAAGCGACCTTATTGAAGAAAATGTAGCCACAAAGACTGATTCGGTCGATGAGAAGTCAAGCAGATTGAGGTGAGACACATTAGCTTTTTGTGAAAAGTTTAATTGCTGCTAATCACCACCTTTAATGGTTGGAGGACTCCAAGGTCAAGGAGTTCAGGTTGCAAAAAGAACTTGGACCAGGAAGAAGAGGAAGGTGAAGATGATGCATCAGCTGAAGAAAATGCTGGGAAATCACAGAGGAAAGTTGCTTCCAGAGTTTCAAAACCTAGGTATGTTTCATTTCATTTAAAATATTTTTTCCACAAACTGAAATTGTTTTTTTATTAGCTAATGTTTTGAATGGCTTACTTTGACAGAAAGCGAAAACTTGACAAGCAAGATAGCAATCAAGAAAGCGATGCTGAGGCTGCCGATGGCAACTCTGAAGCTGCAAGCAGTAAAACTTCAGCAAGACAGAAGAGAAAAACGACCAGACAAATTTCTAAAAGGAGGTGAGCTGAGTGCTTTACTGGGGAACAGTGGATTAATGATTTTTATTTGAGAAATGGATTATTGATTTTTATTTGAACAGTGGATTATTGATTGTGTTATTTGATCTGCAATACATACTTCTAACATACATATGTTATTTTGAATCAGGAAACTCAATGAGGCACACTGTAGCGATGATGATGATGATGATGATGAAACAGAGAACAAAACCCTCTCAACTGACACAAAGCGCAAAAGCAGAAGAAAAGTTGATTCGTCTCTAAACTCCTCCAAAAAGTTTGTTCTACTGAATACCTTCCGGAATATGTACTCTTCTTGTGTTCATTACTAATCACTATTAATTACCAGCATGGGCCACACAATGCAAAAAGCAAGCAAAAACAAAGCTTCATCCCTCTTGCCCAAACAATTTAAAACAAAAAGTCAAATGTTATAAACCAAGTTCCATCCCTAAAAATGCTCTTGGCCCTGCTGGTTATACAATTTCATAGCCTGAAAGTGCCTATTTTAATGGCAGGGAGAATCCAAATGAAGGTGTGATTGCATTTAATTGTATTTACTCCATTCCTCCAGGAAATTACCCAATGGTTCCTCAGAGGAAAACTATGGCAGAAAAGCAAAGGCATCAGCAAAGGCTGTCGTCACACCAAAGAGGAAGATCTCCATGGCATCCAAAAGAAGAGAAGGTGCTGCTGCCAGGGCTGCAAAGAAATATGAAGATTTTGAGGTGATGTGTCAATGTTTCAATTTTGCATAAAATTAAATATCTTTGATAATGCTTATAATTTTTGTATTTACAACATTGCAGGTCACATTAAAGAATTCGGGGAAGAAAAAGTAGATGGTCTTTATTTGATATGAGAACAGTTGCATTCTATTCCTACTTAGGCCAACTATGTACTTCTCAGTAATTTTTAAACAAACTTAATTGATGGTTGAATAGTGATGATTATGATGGCTCATGATGACTGTGGTTTAGTTGAATCTGTCAGTGCCAGTCAGAGACTACATTTCTTGTTGATATGATAATGTCCACATGATAAGTTGCTAATAAGTGTGGAGAATATTCAAACCATTCTGAGCGTGTGTTTGTCGGCTTCAACAAAGCTTGGTTCTTGAGTCAGCGCATTTGTGTCACCTGGATATTTTTGCAGTGGACGATATGTTTAGTGTACATCTTTTGTCAAACATTCAACGTTTAATAAAGTTTTTTCTGATTTCTTTTGTTGTTGTTGGTCTTAAAACTTCTGCTAAAACAGCAATTTGAATTGGAAGGTTCTCTAATTTGCTTGACAACCCAACAAACAGACTCGAGCCCAAGATTTTATAATTACTGTGGGAGTATATCAATTTATGTAATGCTTAGGATCGGAGGCGACATTAGGCAACTAGCCAACCGCCTGTTTCTATGGTTACGGTTATGGTGGATTATGTTCGCGTAGTCACATCCGTTCGGGGACATCCCACACAGGAACGCAATGTGCCTCCTCATCCACTCATCCTAAAATTCCTAGCAAGGAAGCCAGCTAGCACTAACTAGAGTCGATAACTAATTTAATTTAATTGGTAAAATATTTGGCATCTGGGGAAATATCCATTTTTGATTTATTGTTTCGGTTTTTGGCTTTCTCCGCTTTGGATGAATGCAACCACATGAAAGAAACCTTGTTTTTAGACGTATGTGTCATCAACTGATTGCAATTTGAATGAAATTTATTTCTCTTGCAGTTTATTTGCTAAGATCTTTGCAATCCTTTGAGATTCTTCAATGGATGGAACCTTAAAGCTTTTGAATGCAACAATTCTCTGTGAGACTTTTCTTTTGTGTTCTGATAGCCAGTCCCCCACCAGAATGTTCTTTCTTTCAGCAAGGTCGGATGTCAGTGAGGAAGGTGTCGACCGGGCACTTTCAGGTTTAATTTCAAGGGAGCTAGAGAATAGGAAATTGAGATAATTTTAAATTAATTGGACCCATTGGTTGAGTTTTTAATTTTCATCGCTTACTTCTGCAAATCACTTTTGAAAGCTTCCTTACTCACTTCAGGAGTTTCAGTCTGCACAGATTTTTCAGTGAACATTAAGTGAGGCACAGATGAACATCCACATTCCTCAAGGTCTCTTTGAGAAACTGAATCTTCACGAGAAAATAGACCAATAGCTTCGTTTCCCTCTGGACTTTCGTTCATTGAAATGCAAATGCAGTCTTGCATGTTGTTTGACAAATGTTCTCTTTCTTGGAAGTCATCACATTGGCATGGTTCAAGGTTGTAATTTTCAATGTAAATATTAGGAGAACTGTTTTGAGGACTTAGATTTGCTTCAAAAGCCTGAGGATTAGAATGCCTCTCATTAGATTCATTCAACTTTACTTGATGTTGGGGGTGGTTAAGTTCCAAGCAAGTATCTTGTGCCAAGGATGCCGAATCTGGAGTCGGATGCGACAGAATTTCGAAGGATCGGGATATTTTGAGCTTCAATCTGGTGGTTAGTTCCTCAAGAGCTTCAGTGATGTTCCTAAAGGTTAATTTGATTGTTATTCTATTTTTTTTCACAAAATTCAAAGCGGTTACTAAACTAACTTTGTGATTAATTCAGTCGACTCAATGTCAATGTCATCAGTTCCATTTTTATCATCTCTCATCTCTAACTGAGAATATATAAAGGCAAATTATTTACAATTAGTAGGAATTATTTTAAGCTTAAATTGGTAAAAGTTAATTATTGAAATATTACTTGATTTGATGATGATGTTACTTTTTGCAGGGGAGTGACTGAAACCTGGAGAGCATTTCAAATTTAAAAAAAAAACTTTAAAAATTAAATTTCATGTGAATGTTTTTGATGAAATAAATATTTTCTGTGACAAATACTTACCTTTATTTGTCCTTGTTGTGAGCCATTGTAATCATTGATGTTGTAAAAGCCAGCAATAGTTTGGAACTTCTCAGTTAGAAAAGGTTTCAAGTCAACAGATGCGAACCCCAAACATTTGTCACTGGAAGTACCTGACATGATGAAGCACTTAAATGCCACAATTGAGGTTGTGGAGAACATTCAATTGATTAATTTTATTTATGGCCTCCGATGCATGGCACCTTATAAATTAATTGTTGTTATTGTTGAAGGAAATAAGCACACAAAATGTATATTATAAATCAAATAAACAACCTCCAAATCCAGGGTCTTCTAATAAACTTTTATGCCAAACTTTGAGCATTAAATTCTGGAATGAAATTATGTACAATTAAGATGAAGAAAGAGTGTCTGTGATGACTAAATATGGAGATTAATAATGGAGCACAATACAAATAGATTTTATATGTACAACACAATACAAATAGTTTATGTAAGTATAATACAATACAAATAGTTTATACATGTATAACACAATACAAATAGTTAAAATATTGCATTGAACATTCTAGATCCATCTCTTCAAATAATCTGGAATTGAAGAACAAATCTAGCAATTAATCGAAGCACTCGCACATCCTTCCAACTTACACTTTCATGGCCATTATTAAGAAATTCTTTGCTGAGCCACACATTTGCCTCATCATTCCACACAGGATCACAGTCCATTTTAGCAACTTTTGTGCTCTCAAATGATTTTGATGTTTCGAATGTTATGTAAGCATTTGGAAGAACTTGCTTACTGCCATAAAACAATATGATATGAATGAAGCAAGTGAAGGACAAGATGAATTGAAAATTCTTCTCACTTGTTCTCCATTTGTTTGGGGAGATGATAGGCTCTTTCGATGACAACACGAGCCAAAAAATTATCATCCTCCCTAAAATTCTCAATTTTTTCATCAACTCCAGAAATGTTTTTATCTGTTTCTGGGTCCTGTTATGAACAAAATCCATTAAACAAGAATCATAATCATGTTGTGACACAGTGCAATGGTATAACATACCACTTCTGAGATTGAAGCCTGAATGTTATAATGAAGACATGCTGAACCCAAATAATCAGAATGTGCATTGAACAATGGACAGTATCCACTGCATAAAGATTTCATAAGTAAATTTAGCCTTTGTACAAAACAAAGTTTGCTTTACATAGTGCCATAAAAAATTGAAATTAATGAATTCTGAGAACTCTTAGCAGTGACTAAGACATTGAAATAAACATTTCTGAACATAATTCGATGCCCTCGTTAAAATTATTATTAAATCATTAAAGTATTGCCTGCTTATGGCTTTCGTTCCAGTGAATTCTACAATTTCCGTAAGACTGACGTATCCCGATCCAACATGCTCGTCATCCGCTCGTGGCAAAAGTTTGTCTTCAAATGTTCCATGGCTCATCCATACTTGGATCTCCAACCTCTCTTCAATCAAATACCTGGTGGAAGAAACATTGTCATCAAACACTGTCATCAGTCACTCTTAGTCATCATAGCCTGAAGTCATCATAATAAGACATCTTATTTAATCCATCAATTAATCATTTAGTCAGATTTAATCAATTAAATGCTACCACCAAGCAAAAGTTGGAGAAGAAATAATATTTAAGTCTCTGACATGATTTATGTCAACATTGAAAACTCCAGCACATAGAGACAGAGGATAAAATTGAGAATAAACGGCATCTGAAAATAGAAATAGTTTTATGAATGTGCACAGCCCGAGAATGTGATTCTTATTTCAATCGAGTGGCACATTACAACCTATCAGTTCGTTTAAGTGGCAAATCAAAAGCAACCTTGGTCAAAGAATTTATAAGTGATGTAGCATCTTGCAGAAGCATTCCTTGGTGAACCATGATGTAATAAACTCTCCATTGGGAAACTCAAGTTGTCGATCCTCAACTGAATGTCATATTTTTTTGTGGTCGCAACTGAATCAATTCAAATGTGTCAACAAATAACAAATTCATAGTAAATTATTTTCAAAGTGGTTTCATAAAAAACAAAAAAAATTAATTATTTTATTCATAAAACGACTTGAAAACTTTAAAATGAAGAATATTTTGAAGAACCTGATGGAGGAATGGAAGAAGGCCACATCATCTCCTCTTCAAGAACTGACTCCAACATGGAAGATGAAAACTCCACAGCCATCTCAATTCCACCAACATGTTTCAACACATTTCTCTCTTTGTCGTTCGAATGAAACCTCTTGGAAACATGTTGTCGTGGGGTTTCAATTGGAAACCATCCTCTCAAACCTTGAAAACATCTTGATTTGATTTATTTCAGAATCAAAGGTTGAAACAGAAGAATGTAAAAACTCATTTAACAAATCAAAATAAAGTTGCAAATCTGCTATGTTTTATTTGCATAAATAATCAATGCAAATGAACCTGTTTGTCTCTTCAAGAGGTCAATCAAAAATATCTTGACATGGCCGATGAGGATGCTGTTTGCACTCGATGCTTTAATGTTATCTCCTGATATTCAAACATTCAGGTGTTATTATTTGATGTCATCTCCTGAGATTAAAACAATCAGGTGACAAATAATCATTAATCCTATTTATGTGTTTTTGTTATGTCAAAAACAGAAAAATGTCATGGTATTATTTCGGTTATTAAACCAAAATTAAAATAATTCCTACCTTCTTCAATATTTGTGCTGTAAACATTGACTTCCAGGTGAGCCTTTTCAAAAAGTTGGACCAAATACGACGACTTCCCAGGTGTTGCCAGGGACTTGTTGAAGTTCAAAGGGCACAGGAATTCAAACTGAGTGTTGAAAGAAGGCCGGAACGATCTTCCAACAACTCGAGTGACTTTCATATTCTTCAAACGAATGCAGGGATTACTTTTGGATTTATAAACATTTTAACTTCTGATGATTTTGACTGCACACAATATATATTATATCTTATATGATATTATATATTAATAGCAATATTAGTTGATTTTCAATTAATTTAAGTCAACAATTTCAGCAATTCACCTGTAATTTAATAACATTTATGCACTTACTGCTTGACCATTGACAACCAATGATGTTGTGAGGAATGTGTTGAGTCCTTGTTGCGAGTTCCACTTGTGTTGAAGCTCAAAATCTTGCATTACCTGTGCTGCACACTTGAATAAAGATGGTAGTTGATAAGCAAGGAAAGATAAACTACTGATGATAAAGATAATACTGCTGATGATAAAGATAATACTGCTGATGATAAAGATAATACTGCTGATGATAAAGATAATACTGCTGATGATAAAGATAATACTGCTGATGATAAAGTACTTATAAAGATGACATTACAAGTATTCTTACCTTCAATCCACAAGCCCTTAATATGTGGACTGACAAATAGGCATGCTCTACAAGGGGATTAGCAAGGTTTGGCCCCACTGCCTTTTCCTTAAATTTTAATGGCACTAATAAAGTAGAATAACAAAATCACAAATGAATTTAAGCTGAGGAACCTTCATTGCTGATGAATGGAGTACTCTGATGTTCATGAATCCATGCAGGGCTTCTTCATGCTGTTGAATGCAATGAAACTCTCATCAAGCCATCAACATTCATTCATGAATAGAATAAAGTTATGCTGTATTGAATGCTAAAAAAAGAGTTTCTAATTAGGCTAATTAGTTTATAATTCTTTGCCTGTGTTTGACAAAAAAAAGTAAAAAAAATTTAATTACGAGTAAATTACAAGTTGCAACACGACTTTTAAGAATTTAAAACCCAACAGTTATTAACAGAAAGTCTGCACAGAATACGTGATCTTACAGAAGGTGACGTCGAAGAGGACTTTAGCAGTTCAATTGAAAACTCCGAAGAACTTCTGACATCACCAGGAACCTTTGCATCAATTGATCTGAAGAACTCATTGAGTGTCAATATGCCCTGGAGTTGTAAGCTTTAATTAATGGGTGTCAACTAGATCACCAGTGTAATTATTATTATTATTACTATTATTATTTATTATTATTACCATTGTTATTATTTTATTATCATTAATAATTTCCTTAAACGAACAGCTTAAAATTCACGAATGAAACAAAATGAATGAACATTATTAATAAACTGAATTGAACAATCCACTCCAAAATGACACCTCTGCAATGACTTGGTCGGGAGCACTTGAAAAATGATTTCTCAACCAAAGTTGGAAGGTGATTTCATTGGGCAGTTTGTTGATTGAATATGCTTGATGAACAAACAAGGAAGAACTTCAAATATGATCCCACATCTCAAGTCAATAATTGGCAATTAAAATTAATTAATCCACAAATCAACTGTTAATTTGTGAAAACCTTTGCAAATGTGCCAACAAAGAGAAACTTTATCAGGTAAAATGACAAGTTGTCTAAAGGATTCATTGAACTTAAGATCGCCGTCGATGCATGCGACCAACGATGTCTGCTGTGGTATCAGCTGAAATTTGTCTGAAGATGTCAAAAAATTTGGATGATTATAATTGATGTTGTTATTATTATTATTATTATTATTATCATTAATTATTACAGAATAAAGTAACAGAATCAACCAACCATCCTGCAGGTCAGGAAAGAGAAAGCGAACATAGCATTCCTCATCCTCCAACATCTCCCAACATGTCAACTTTGTCACTGATTCGATGCACAACTCCAACATGTGTTCAACTTTTTAATTAATAACTAATTATTTAAAAATAATAAATAATTAATCAATTAATATTTTAAAAATTCAAACCTGGCTCTGGATGCATGGAGTGTGACCTGCAAATAAATTTGTATAAGAAAAATGCACTATTTTAATGCAAACAAAATTTTAAAAAATTTACAATCTTGAAAAAATAACTGAAAACAAATGAAATCAAAACACTAAACCCACCTCTCTCCTGACCCAAGTGACAACTGATGAATGGAGTAATGGAAAAACTCAGGAAAAGTTTTCATTTTGAAGTCCATGAGGTGGAGCACCTGGTCGTACGTCCCCATGGCGAGCAAAACCTGTAACACCCCTCCGTTCGTCCCGGAGGCGGGGCATGCGATGGGCACGTTTCCGTCGACGGCCACCACAGGAAACTTCAAAGACATTCATTCGCCTCATCAACACCGACACAACTCAGCACTGAAGACTTAAAACAACTCACTGTTGAACTGATGGAAGATTGAAATTGTTCTTTCTTGCTCAACGATTGGAAGAATGTGTTGATGGGGAGTTTCGAGATCCCTAGAAGTTGCTGGAAGGAAGGTAATTGAAGAATATAATTATCACAGGTTATAATTATCATTTCAATATTAATTGCAGATGCATCTTTCCAAATGTAATTACTTCATTAATTCATCCATAAATACCAACATTTTGGCTAGTAATAGAGTTGAAAACCCTAATTTCTAAGAGATGTAAATGCAGCAACAACACAGGAATGAAGAATAAAATCCCGCAACAAGTGATAAAATACAACCTCCCTCTTTCTGTGTTTCAGTTCTGCATTGTTCGACATCCACACTTCGATGATGACGTAATTGAGTTTCATTTTATTCAGAAGAGCTGCGGACAGCGACAGAGAATGAACCTGTTTGATGGATTTAAAATTAAATCAATCACTTATTTCAAAATTCTCATGTATTACTTCAACTACTGAAACCAATGGATTTTTGTTAAATAAATAATTGTCATCCTCATCCTCATCAGGATGGAGCATGTGAGATGGAGACAACAATAGTAATTGATAAATAATAAAGTTACGTCTGCACTAACGACCTGCACCAGGTTAAACAAGACCCTCCCCTCCTTTGAAATGGTGGCCTTCACAGTTGTGCAGTCACTCCAGTGGTTCCTCACTTTCAGAGTTACACAATTACCATCTGTAATTTCAAAGGGAACCACAACAACTGTGGCTGTAGTATTGGCACTGCACAATTTGATGCAAATATTTACATAATAATTATTGTAAGCATATAAACCATACAAACTCTCAGAATTTAAATCTCAAATGGAAATATGTGCCTTAATTAGCAATATTACATTGCACTGATAATATTATTTCTGCTAACATCAGTAATCATTACCATCACCATGGATGGGTAATGAACACAACAACAACGTCAAACAAACAAACGTTGACTGTCACCCACCCTTAGAATCTGTGGCGAAAATGTGCCCCTGGGGCAGCACGAGGCAAGCATACATCGGCACATCCTGTTGATTTCAAAATTACATTCATCAGCAACATGGAAAGAAGTCGTGAATCTTAATCATCATCATCATCATCATCATCAACCTTTTGGAAGTTCTTCCTTTCTTCTGACTCATAAATTCTTGCTGATTGTCATAAACAAGCAAAAATATTAACAGCTGCATCGGCAGTGTTTATTGAAAATAACAAGCGTTGCATCAAACAATCACCCGTTTTGTTGGCATTCTTTGTTTCGTTGCTTAAGTTCTCATCGTGATGATTCTCTCTTTGTTCTAATAACATCTTCAAATTGATCTGAACAATTGAGAGAAATGTTAAAGATCAAAATATGTTTTACATGCAAATATATATATATATATATATGCCAACAAAACCACACACCTCCAGGCACCCGAGACATTTTCCAGTTTTATCATCCAAGTTAAGTTTAAGTGATGCTCGATGCTCCTTCATCAGCAACAAATCCAGCACAACATATTCGCCTCGACCGATCACCTTGAACTTCATGAATGAGGAACACGTTTGATTTGACACGTTCAATTGAATTAATTGAATAACTGCATCACAAATTATGTTCAATCGAAAACCATGAAACTACGAAGCAACTGTTCGGGAATTAAATTGAATTTCTCAGCAGGTAAAGAAGTTCGTGAACCTAATTCACAAAAAACATATTCTTTTTTTCTTTTTTTTTATTCTTATTTGGCTCAAATATCTCCATAGCAACAACCAAATGATGAGAAGGCAAAATGATCAAATAACAATTTATGATAAACATTAATTAATATAAATTAAATAAATTGTTGAATATTTAAAACAAACAAACCTTCGAGGCAAAAGTTCTCTCCAAGAGCTTAAATTGAAGGATGGAATGAAATATTTCTTGGTCTTCCAAACCAAATGATGTTTTGCTGATGGTGGTCTTTTGGTTAAACTGAAGGACTGTGTTAAAATAAATGCTTGCAATTATAGATATTCTTCATTTAGAATTATTCCAATTAATTTTAAATTCCAATTTATGAAGAAATTTGTCGACATATTTTCATTTATATCATAACAGATGAATGTATGGATGAATCAGCATAAAATATGTCAAAGCCTGAGGAGCACATTAAGCAATTTATAACTCATTTCTCACTCAATTCAACAGAATATTACTGAAATACTCTAAAACTGTGGCTAAAGAAATAATTTTTATTGAATATTGCAAAATTTCAAAACTGCACAGTCTTTAAGTTCAATACTTCCATGAGAGAAGTTGTCATGTACATTAAAAAAAAATTTGGTATAAATAGAATCAAAATTATTATCTGTGTGTTAATTATAAATAAATAATATATAACAATGACAAAGGCAAATAATACCTCTGCCCTTCAACTTAACAAGCAAAGGTTTCATTTTCGCTAATGGTTCTGTGTCTGCATCATGTGTTTTTAAGAGGGAGATTGACAGCATGCAATCTGATGATAATTCTCTGAAAAATAAGTGAAATTTTCAATCGAATTTCCAATTTAATATTAAACCACCTAATTTAATATTACCTGTCATTTAATTTAAAATTAAACCACCTAATTTAATATTACCTGTCACTTCTTACTTCCTTAATGAACAGCTTGTTGATTGCTGTGAGGGTGAAGCTGTTTATAAGCAACAAAACACCTAAAATTTGAAAAGCAGATCATTAATATTAAGTTAATAAATTAATTTATTTGTCATTCAGTTTTCTTACAACCTTAACTTCTACAAATTAATCATTGGCAAAATGATGATCTTAAAATGCACCTGTGAATTTCTGGAATTTATGATCAACAAAAACCTAAGCTAACTGTACAAGCATTGCATCCTGTGATATCTTAAGTTAACTCAATTCAGAGAGCTATTAATTTCACTTATTAATAAAAGCAAGTCACAAATCATTTGCACAATTTCTTTGGCAAATGTTTATTTTCTTACCAATGAAGGCATATTTTGCATTTAAAGATGAAATGAACAAATGAAAATATTATCTGTCTAATAGAACAGTTTTTTTGAGGATCATCATCATGTTCCAAACCCAAAGATAAGTTTTAATATTTCTGAGTATCTCAATGAATTTTTAAAGGTCAACACTTATTAAAGATCTTCCAAATGATCAGAACATTAAAATTAATTGAGAAATGAAATTCTGCTTAATAACCCGAAGCCTGTGACAATTCTCTTCTGAGTTTTGGAGGTACTTTTGCTTGGGAGTCCTTCTTCTCCAAAGCAGACATTGTGAGAGGTATCTGGTCAGTTACAAAAACAAATATTAATTTTAAATATTACAAAGCAAATATAATATCATATCAACAAAATGGTGATTGCACCCTGGGTTCTTTTGACATCTTCTTAGACTTGTCAATATCACTGTCATCGAGAGGATCGGGAACCTGAATTAATTAATTGCTCAGCATTAGTTAATTAATAAACAACCTTAATTCAGTTAGCATGAATCACCTAATTAATAATACTGATTATTCAGTGTTAACTAACTAACTGGACGTTAATTAAACACACACACACAGTCAGTGTTAACTAATTGGTCGATACAAGTTTACCACAATTAATAAATGGTGATCGTTAGTTGGTCATAATTAATTAAAAAATTAGCATAAGTTGATCATAAATGAGTAATTGAGTACTGCCCACTGATTATAACTAATTAACTGACTGCAATTAGTTTGACATAATTAGTTAATTGGTTATAATCAGTTGGGCATAATTGGATAATTGTCAATAAGTAGTCACTTATAATTAATTAACCAGCCATTATCAGTTGGTCAAACTAATTAATTGGTCAGCATTTGTTAGCTTTAATGAATTAATTGTTTAAGCATTAAATAACAATTAATTAATCGATTATTAAAAATTAAGCAAGTTTTAAGACAACCGGATCGACTAACGTTATGGTAGAAGAAGTCGTACAGCTCATCGTTCTCTAACAATTTCTGATCATTTGAAGATCTGATTGGTCCACTGAATTTGTGACTGAATCCTCTGATGTCATCATCAAGTATCTACAAGGAACAAACATTTGACATTTGTATTTATTGCTGTATGGAATAAATAATCCATTTTAGTCCGTCCATCACATTAGAGAATGAAATAATTCAAAATATGTTTATCCATTTCCAGAGATATTTATCCACTTTTAAAGTGATAATAATAATACATCAGTCACAATTACTAATTAATTAAACTAATTAATAATATGCTGATGTTTATAAATAATTATTTTCTTGGAGCAATAATTTAATAATTAAAGGCATAAATTACCTGTTTGTATGAATTCATTAAGTAATAAAAATGTTAAATTTAATTAAGTAACATCAAGTCCTCACAGAGTTCAGGATGAGGTCTGCTGGTTGAAGAGGCAACAAATGTGATGAATTTGGCAAAGTGGTGCCTAAAATGTCTTCATAGGTTTCGATAGGGCTGTGAAAAATTGGAAAAAAAAAAATTCTCCATTAATCAACACTATTGCAATTAAAGAAACTTAAATAATTGTTGAACTTTAAACAATTCTATTTGTAATAATAACATAACAAAACCTAGCTGAAAATAGAACTCTCATTATTACTTCTGTCAATCAAGCTTACAATAAGCACCTAACCATCAGAAACAGTTTGAAGAATGTTCAGAAAATCACAGACAACAAACAACAAACCCAGAGACATCAACTTTGAGACAGGAGTTTGTCATCTCACTCCTCAACTTTTCAAGAGAATCCACAATAGAATCCATGATTCCTGGAGAATCAACCAATTCAATTAAATCAATCAGTTTCAATCTCATATCAAGCTGCACAAAATTCGAAAAGCTTTACCCCCTCTCAATTCTTTTCCATTAGAACTAAAGGTGTCGATCCGTTTACCAACGATTTCAAGTGAATTTGGAATATTACCATCACCATAGGGAAATTTTTCAAATGCATGTGTAACTCTGTGAGCTGCCTTGTAACAGTTACACAAGTGATTCCAATTAAATTAAGAGAGCACTTGAATAATAACTCAATAATTGGAAGTTCAATCCACCTTCAAGTCACCCAAGAAATTCTCGGAATTTTCGACTGGATCGAGACCTCCATCTGGTGTCGGAACCTCGGCACCATCTAAGCAAGAAGACATCTTGGATTTTTATGCCACAAAATGATTTTCAATGAACCACAAATAAGCAAGAAGTCAAGTTGTCAGCCAAACATCGTGCAACTTCTACTCACAGGACTACTTATCTAGGATAAAGTTTCTCTATCATTCTATAAATATATTCTGATAGTTGAATTTGCATGCAGATTAGCTCAATGGGTTGCATTCCTGCATGTGCCAGTAATAGCAACAGTAACAATGTGTCGTGATTTCTCTATGTAAGTATTTACTAAAAATGTATTATTAATTTTATTTAATTGTCAGTAGTAATTTAATTTATTTTCAATTTAATCACAGCACTTATAAGGTCAAGAAATCATTACCTTCTTGTAAACTCTCCAAAGAAACAATGGAAAGGTGAACTTTAATATCTGCAATTTTCTTGTTATTTGTGTTCATTACAGGATATAAGCTTGAAAATAAAAATCAAATAATTTTCAGGCAAGATAAAAAATGCAATATAATAACCTATTATCAAATGGACAGAAATAGCACAAAAACACTGATTACCCTGAAATAGAATGTGATGGAGATAAAGATGACAAATTCTTTACTTGTGCTCGACCAATTGGTAAAGAATCATACTCATTAAAAATATTAACTAACATCACTTTCATATCTGAAAGTAAAAGGTATACATTATTTTATGACTCTTATCATAAATACAAAAAAAAATACCATTTAAATAGTCTGAAAATCTCTTAGGTCCTGATATTATGCCATATATTGCACGAATAAATCTTTTATCTATTTTCTGACTCTCCTCATTTGCAGGCCTGTAAAGTACAATCTGCTCTATATGAACTTTACTATTCCAATTTAATTTTGAAGATTCTAACCTAAATATTGTACCTTTGCCTTCCTCACCCCACCACAGAACTGAGGCACAAACATTGGGATTGGATCTCTTGCCCATCCATTTTATAAACGGAATTTCTATTACAACATGTCTTCTCAGTTGACCATCAACTTTTGGAGGCAGGCTGGTGCTCCCAATCATAAAGTGTTCATTACCTAATAGCAAGCAACGAATTTGAACTTATCAAACCACTGGGTGCCAGACAACATGTAAAATTGCACAAATGAATTTTCAAACTTTTAATTCCAACAGGATACTGTCTCCCCATCACTGCGGTCAAAATAATCGACGCTTCTCCCCGGGACTACTTATATTTGTTATGGTTACGAGTGAAGAAGCTACATTCAAATTAAACCTTTGGTTAATTGACACGAACTTAAAATCAAATAACTCTAAAATTATTTAATGCGCTTTTAATATTTGCATGAAAATGGAGTTGATTGATATTTACAAAAATCAAGCTAATACATTTAGAAGCTAATATATCGAAATAACGAACATTTTTAAGGGTATTTGGGAAAGTTGACATCGAATATCTTAATATCTGAAAATCAAGAATTCGATGAATTCATCAAAAATTGTTCATCGGTGATTTGATAAGAAAAAGTTGCATTTGTCTGCCTGATGATTTTTGTGATTCCAGGCTTCTGGAAGAATTTGCTATGTATTGCACAAAATAAGTGTAATCTAATGTAAATATTTAAACAAATACAGTAATTTTTGTTTTCCATTTAAAGTAAACAAATTGAAAAAAAAATCATGAATAAGAACAAATTTTCTTTAATTTGTAATAGTATGATTTATTATTATGTAATTAGTTTACAACCATTTGTCAATCTGAACCTAAACAAATATTTATCAAACTGGTTTTTAAAAGATACAATAGTCTGCAAAAGTGAACATTTTTAAATCGTTTATTTAAAAAAAAAACATCTCCTGCGTTGGCTAGAAGTCCTGAGGGACCTCCGTTCATCCTTCCATCATGATGAGGTGCAGGAAGGATTTTGGAAGGGGTGAATGATCGATTGTGATGGTGACAAGGAAGAGTGATTCTGATTGTTAGCAGGAACATCAACATCAATCCAAATAAAATTAAATCACAGTAACTTCCTTAAATAAGTACATTGAAAAACTAAACATATTGTTAAATGAAACTTCAACCACTGACCATCCGTGCTAACAACCTCCACATCAACTACGACAGCATAATGAACAACAAAAATTAATTTCAACGATTTTTCGACACTAGTTGAACAAATAACTCAAGTGAAAACATTCTTAAATCAAATTTATGCCTAGGTCTTGCTTTCGCTTCTCAAATTTTGTCCTGCAATTGCTTTCTGAGATTTTGTTTATCGAAAGATAACATAATTCTGAAAAAAAATCACGAAAAAAATTAATGACATATGAAAAGTAATTGTAGTTGCATCCAAAAAAAATCAACATTTTGGCGTTATCCTCAAGATGTTTTAAACCAACTCCGAGCGCATACTAATTCTTCTTGTGCTTCTTTCGTGCCAAAAAACTGCATTGATATTTTTAGCCCTTTCTGCTAAATCAAGGCCACGTTTGAATGCATGGAATACAATTTGGCAAAATTAATGTTTTGACATTCGAAACTGAAATTGATGTTTTAAAAAAACAATACTTGTGTAGAAATAGAATGAATAGCGTAATCATAGGTAATAATAACAAAATAAAAATTATCTGGCCAAGCTTTTCTTAAGTAATCTAAAAATCATTTGTGTTTTCGCAATTCCCTTCTTGTTTATTCTACACATTTTTCCAAATTTTCACGACAACAACAATAATTTTATGAGTACATTAGTGCCTCATGAATTACCTACTTTTTGATCGATGTTGTTTTCCTGTGAATCTTGGAGAGAGTAAAAAAGCATCCTTTACAAACAGAAAGAAACCGCACAAAAACAGGATAAGTACAATAACAATGGAAAGCCATCACTCACTTGTAAAATCAGTCGATTTCTTTTTGTAATATGTAAACATTATATTTATTTTTATTCTAATGTTTGATAATTACTAAATAATAATATGAATCATTACCTTTTATTCATAGAATTCATAATATTCATAACTTCTTAATATAAATTTAGAAAATTTTTTTCAAGAGTTCGAGAAGTTCGTGCTTGAGAAAGGAAAGCTTGAGACATAAGAAAAGTTGCAAGATCCAAATCATCTCAGTTATGTAACGGGCTTTGATCAAATAAATAAATAATAAAAATAGAAGTTGTAAGTGATTAAACGTGCAGAACAATTTTTGAATGAGCAAATGAACGTCGAAAAATCTGTGAACATTTATAGTCAACCTGCCTGTTACATGCCACTTAAACATGAATTTGAAATCAGATCAACTATCCAACTCTTACCCGACAAAAGTAG
Organism: Hirudo medicinalis; assembly: GCA_011800805.1. Classification (NCBI taxonomy): domain Eukaryota; kingdom Metazoa; phylum Annelida; class Clitellata; order Hirudinida; family Hirudinidae; genus Hirudo; species Hirudo medicinalis. The sequence goes on from MPNW01000030.1 coordinate 161,282, forward strand.
GACAATACACGCTCAACACAGACTCTGTTCTATCCACCCGGAGTGATTGATTGCAATCCAAATAGATCCTGCACGTGAAAAATTTGAACATCTGAATCCTCTATCGATCACAAACTGCCTAAATAAACCTATTTACTTTCCAGCCAATTACCGAATTTTTAAAGTTTACAGACTTCATTTCTGTCAACTAACATATTTTTAGTGCCAGCATTTTTCGCAGAAATCATCCGGGCAATCGAATCAATTATTTTTTAGTTTTATTATTAAAAAAACAAAAAACTAGTCATTTCACAGCACGTTACGCTTTGCAAGATTACGTTAGTTTTTACATGGTAAATATGAAAGAATTAAATCTTTGTTGACAATTTTAATCTTTAAGGCTCTAATTACATGCTCAAAATGTTGTTAAGTAAAAACTTAAAACTGATGTCAATTTATACTCTTCAAATAACTCAATGAGAGACAAGCTCTCGGTTTTAATTAGACTCTGGTATTTAAAAAGGCTTTTAATTAAAAATGAGAAAGTGCTTAACAATTAATCTTGCCTCCTTTTGAGACAGGGAAGCGCAGATTGCAATTCAAATTGTTCTGTTTAATTTCTTCATCCACAGCAGCATGGCGCTGTATGCTTCAAGAAAGTCTTCTTAACCTCAATAAGCTTGGAAGGTGAATTTCTTGGTGGTCGTGATGGAACTTCTCCAGAAATGCTGTGTTGTTGTTCTCTTAGCAAGGTGCATTTTGTCTGATGTGGACGATTATTTGAAGAGCACCGGAAAAACGATAACCGTAACTACGGAATGCGGTGAATTCGTTGGTAAGAGAAGAGATGGATATTTGTGGGAAGGTAAGATGCCCTCTTAAAAGAGACGTTAGTTCATTGCAAATAAAAAAATTAGTATCGTCAATCAAAATTGGTTATTTACAAAGGCTAAGTGCGTTCTATTTTTACGAATTTGATATTTTGTGGGAATCAACCTTTGAAAGACTTTTATTCTTAACAAACAAATCAGATGTTCTGTCCAAAGAAGTGGATTGGTTTCTTGGGATTCCTTATGCATCGTCAAAGCGATTCGAGGTTGGTCAACCTCCGAATTGGCTACATTTTAAACTTCTTACATTTGAACGGCTAATTAAAATTTTCACCAAGTGACATAATATTCTGTGTCTATTTCCTTTTAATCATGTTTTATTTATTTATTTATTTATTTATTTATTCATGTATTTATCGTGTCGTCCTGATCGCCCAGGTATGAAATGGACATTAAATAAACATATTTATCGTGCCAGCTATTTTTCTCGCTAACTTTTTTAGCTCACAAATGGTTCTCTGACTTAATTACTATGTTTATCACTATACTCAGTGTTATGGCAACATTTATACTCAACAATGTTTAAGACTCATTCAATGTAACGCCTGAATGCATGAATTGCACTGTTTTTAGCGGCCAAGATTTTCCTTTCAGTTTATGACAAATGATTGAAAATTTTTCATTCGGCTTATTTACTGCATACGGAAGTTAATAATAACCACTTGTGGAAGATGCTTTGTTGTCTATGTTGTTAGGCATCATCAGAAAGTGCTAGTGTAAGTAAATTTAATAACGAATAGCCACGTTTCAAAGAATTTTTCACACAAATTATTTATTTCTAGATTTTTCTAGATCTTTAAGAGTAATAAACATTCTCTAAGAAATAAGTAGCCTTTCGACTTTCATCTTTTCTGTCTGCCATCATCTAATCAAAGAATTCAGATGAAAGTAGCGAGTGTGCGTACAAAAAAGACAAAAAAAAGACAAAAACAAGTTTTTAACAGAATATTGTTTTGCAGAATTTTTTAATTTTCTTTACAACAATGTTTTGATCATACAATGTTTGCTATTTACAAGTAATTTCAAACTTTTCACATCCACCACTCGATTATAGAACTTTTACAAACACCCAAAACTAATTTAAAGTGATAGTAAGTAGAACATCAAAACATCTGACTACTTCTCCTACTTCCATTGCATAACAATGAACATTGTCAGAAGACAGTGATTGATAGTTCCAAGCATTATGCTTTCTATCACTTGTACCTCTGTTTACACTTTTATTTTTTATGTTTCTTTTTTTGATATTTTGAAAATAAATTCTACATTGGTTAACTGTGGAGAATTAACAATTTATTGAATTGATTTTACTTGGTAAAACACATACTGAAGTATAAAATGTAGAAATGCAAGTATCTAAAAAGTCCATCAGAGGGGATATATTCCTGCCTACGTGTGAGCTTAAAGGTAGGCCACCTCTATAAAGTTTCATGGCATTCAACCTAACATAAAAAACGAAACAAAGAAATGAAAATGCACAATGTTGGATATAATATTTTAAAACTTTTTAAATGACTCGGGGCTTTAACCTGCCTGGAACAAGCAAATGAAATATAAACAGCCCAAAAGTGACAGTGAGCAAAATACTTGGAAATCGAGAAGCAAAATTGCACTATTCAAGCTTTGAGATTGTTATTTGCAGAGAAATTCGGAGACGTCAAATTAAGTTGTTGTAAATTGGTTGAGAGTTTGAGAATGAACCGTCACTGGGAATCGAGTTCCAATCTCAAATATCCTATTAGCGAAAAAAGAATTTGGTGACGACGAGTCTTAAAAAAAGCTCACAAAAGTAATACTACCAACCATACTCTACCCTACAACATTCAATATTCTTGATTATAAATAACATGTATCTCTTGAACGCCGCAAACACATATCTGACCTGTGCTTCTGTTAAAAATTCACTCAGGCTTTAATTGATTCTAGTCTTCAATTAGAATTTTGTCACCTTCACAAAGACAAGACGCTAACTGCTAAGAACTCAAAACGATCTCAAAACATGTATGTGCTTATTGTGGCGGGTGGGGGTTCCAAATTGAACGACATTCAAGCAACTCGACACAAAAGGTCGACTTAAGTAGGTTTGTACCTCTGGACTGAAACTTGATGCTAAGTTGCAAAAGCAAAAAGGCTAAAAAATTTCCGTGGTCGCCGAGAGGGGGCGGAGACCTTTTTTTGCTTTTCCCTTACCAAATTGACATAATATATATATAGGGGTCCAAAATGTCTATCGGCAGATTTGGGCTCAGCAAACAATGTCATTGCTGTACAATTGCAGATTTGCTCCCAGAATTGGAGGCTACCAACGACTGTTATTCCAAATAATAATAAAACAATAATAAATTAATTAATTGAATATAATGACTATTTGTACAAAATTCTGTATTTGTTTCCATGTTTCTATTTATTTTAAAGAAACCACAACCCTTGAGTTGCAAGAACGAAAAAGTAGATGCCACCAGTTTTTCCAGCTTCTGCATGCAGGAAAATGTCAGAGCTGGTGAAATGGCCAGTGAAGATTGTTTGAATCTCAACATTTATTCTCCTGTTATGGTCCGTTGTTAAATCATGTTAATAATTTTTAAACAATTTATTTAATATTATTATAATAATATTGCATTTGTTTTCATTTATGTTATACAATATCACCGTGATAATAAGAAAAATTAATTATAAATTTATAAAATTAATCCTAATCACTGCCACAAAGGACAATTCCTCGTTACTTCCTGTGATGATTTACATCCATGGTGGTTCATATTCTATTGGAAAAGGAAGGAACTTCATAGGAGATAACTTGGCACAACATGGAGTGGTCGTTATCACCATCAACTATCGTCTCTCCTTGTTTGGTAACAAATGAAGCCTTGTTGCCAGAGTGTAAGATTCAATAATTTACTGATATTTTATAGGATTTTTGTCGTCAAATCATCCTAATCTGAAAGGCAATTATGGACTCTATGATCAAATTGAGGCTCTTAAATGGGTTCAACGCCATATAAAGTACTTCCGAGGTAATCCTGAAAAGGTCACTATTTTTGGAAACAGTGCTGGAGGAAGCAGTGTTGGTTTTCAGGCCTTATTTTCGGAATCCAAAGGTTTCCTTGATCATTAAAAGTCTTTACATGATGATTTGATTAATGAATATGCATGGTTTGTTCCAGGTTTGTTTTCTCAGATAATAATGCAAAGTGGTTCACCTTTGGCTTTCTGGGCTTTCCAAGATTTGAATGAACGTGATAAGGACACATATATGAGAGAAGTGGCATTTCATGCCAAATGTCGTCAAGAAAGCATGGAAGATATCATTGAGTGCATGAAACATGTCAAACTCACATCTCAAGATCTAAAGAACATCAAACAATCGGTGTGTTTTTTTCTTTAATTTCTCGACCATTAAATATCATTAAAAAATACTGTTTTCAAACCATTTGTTAAGGTGAGGCCAATGTCAGCAGTGAATGCTGAATTCACACCTGTATTGGATGGTGATCTCGTCAAACATAGACCTGCAGATTCCACTTTTCAGTTTGATGGCCCTCTCATGGCGGGAATTGTTTCAAGGGAATTTGAACTTCACTTCTACGCTTGGTTCATCTTCCACGACGAACTAAAAAATCGACTTCAACAAGGTTTGAAACAACTAATATTTAATTAATAGTTTACAAATTAACTGAAATAATTTATTTAATAACAACAACTATGAGGTATTAATAATGCTTAAAAATACGCTGCTGATGCTTAAAGTTGATTTCAGTGCAAACGGCACTTTTAATAAACAAATATTTTTATGATTATCAGTTGTTCGGGAATTTAGCAAATTAAATAATTTACACAATTTTGAGAAACTAAAAAAATATGAAACTAATTCAATTTTAGTTTTTATAACTGGAAGCGAATATGCTGAATGTTGTAGAATAAGTTTATTGCGAGATAAAATATTTAATAGTTTTCAAAATGTTTAATAATTAAATAATATATATTTAGGCGGAGTTTTGAAAATAAACTTGTGATTAATTTGATCGTTAAGAGATGTAAAAGTTAAGCAACACATTAGAACATTGTAAACAGTTAAAGAAATGTCTAACCTCCTTCTCCTACAAAATGTCAATCTTCAGTGCTCAACATACTTTTTCATTTAGGCGGGTAAAAATGTCAAGTGCGATTTCATTTTTAACCCACTTGTGATGTGAGCAGCAGACTATGCATAATCACCGATCAAATGATCAATGATCCAATTACAAAAATGTTTAAGACTTTTAGTACTTTCTGATGAGTCTGCCATGCCATGCCATAGCAATCGAAAGTCCAAACTTAACTGGAAAAAATTAAGATGATCTCTCAATTTCATCTTTGTTCAGGATAATAAATTCAATATATATAAATAATTATATTTATATAAAATAATATATTTATTAATTATATTAAATATATTGGATATATTTATAACAAATAAATCAGCTGATAGACCAATTTACTTTTCATATGAAGCGATTGTTTGTACTTTAAAACCGACCACCGTCCATCACAACACGGTGTATCAACATTTAAATTTATGTACTAAGAGTTTTCTTGTAAATTTGACAATTTTGAAGAGTCGCACAAAGAAAACGTCCGAAGATTGAAGATAACCAATTTTGTAAAGTTACTAAAATTAATTTAATGTTAAAAAAATTTTTATTGAAATAAATAACCAGAAATTATTATTTGATGCTTTGTCGAGACTAATTTTGGAATCAAACGTTCTATCGAAAATAAAGTCTTCCTTCCTGAAAAGCAGCCGCCAATGAATTCCAGAGTTAATTTATTGATGTCAGAATCGTCATTTTGGCTGAATGTCTTTTTAAATGACTTTACTAAGAGCAACTTTAGGGAAAAACTGTGAGACTGCCAAGCAAATAACAAATGTCAATAATTTCTGGAGAATTTTTGGCGAAGAAGTATAGGGACGTAATTTGTGAGGGGGTAACTGCCCCCTTGACTCCTGCTGCCCCCTGACTTTTGGCGGTAAGCAAAATAAAAGGTCATCTCATCAAGTTGTGCGAGGGTTTGCCCCTCCCTGGCAAAAGCTGAAATGACGTCACTGTTTCACAAATCATCTGAATAATAGATTTTATTAGGTAATTAATTACTAATTATTAATTTTCAATTAATCATACTTCAGGCAATCCTGAGACGAGAATCAGAAAGGAAATCGGAACTGACGATCGTTTGAGGGCATCCGAATTCATCCTGACAAATCACTTCGCTAATTACACGCATGAAGATGCTGACAAAATTCACCACTACTATCAACTAGATGATCACAATTTTTTTGCCAACTACGTTGACGTACGTAAATTTATTTCAATAAATGTTATTTGAATTTTAATTTAATTTCATTAACTTTTAAATAGCTCTTATCCGATTTATTCTTGGGCGTGCCGACTTTGAATTTTGCGTTGAAGTACCAGAATTCCGTAGGGAAGAAGGCGTATTTCTACGAGTTCAACCATTCGGCTAGCTTCATAACTCCTGGAAACTTTCATGAAGTTGAATTGCTTTTTATTTTCGGCTATGATTTCGTCGAGCTTAACAATGGCAAAATGGTGAGAATTAGTCAAGGAAATGACGGAAACGTTAGCCGTTACATGATGAAGTTGTGGACAAATTTTGCCAAATACGGGTAACAAGTATTTCAAGGAAATAATTGAAATAAATAGATTTTGAAATATTTATTAATTTATTATTTTTTATTACATGTAGAAATCCTAATGAAATGTCAAGGACAGAGAAACAAACTTGGGAGCCACTGTCGGACTCTTTGAACTGCTTCATCTTAAACGATGAAAATTCTTCAACAATGGTGAAAGATTACAAATCCAAAACATTGAAATTCTGGAAAGATATGAAGAAAATTAAAGTTCGATTTCCTGTGCGCTTGAGTATGTCATTGGTGACTGCCACTCCAAACGTTCTGTTTATCGCTTCTGCCATAATTTGGAATTTTATTCGTTAAGATTCTGAGAGCTAACATGATTCGCCCCTACTACTTGCAATCGTTATTTTGTTGTATTATTTCGTGCTTATCATTGCATCTCCCCATTCGAGATCATCGAGAGGCTTTTGAGGTTTACATTTGCTTCTGCTTCTTGAATACGTTTTTAAAGCTGTTTTTTTTTTAAACAAATGTATTTTTGTGATCACGATTCTTGGCTAATTTAAGCTAATTTTGAATTGTGTTCAAAGCTTGTCTTAAGAACGAAACGGGAAACCTTGTTTACGGAGGTAAACTGATGTGTTGTAAGGACTGCAATTAAATGACGAATTATGAATTCATTGACCTCCTGCAAATAAAGAAAAGTCGAGGTGCCTGGTCATTCAGAATTATTTACTTTCTTAATTTACAATGTCTTTCCATTTTCTTTTTTGTTGGATTTTATTTTTTATTACTTTAAAATTGAAGGAAAGGAGATCTAATTGATCTCCATTTGATCATTAAAATCAAAAACAGGTAAAGCGAAAAATAAGCGGGAAAGGTGCAAATTAAAAAAGCAAAATCCCACATCGAAACGTCTAAGCAACCAACTGAACTCTGGAGTTTAAAACTACAGCGTTTATTTATCATTTTAAGCGGCATCTTCGATGATGATGAAATGGATTAATTGAATTCATTGAATCCTTAACATTGAATGTGGAAATAGGAGTTTCGAAAACAATTAGTTTCAAACAACAATAACTCTGTTGTCGGTTTCAATTTTTGTTTCCAAATCTCCTTCCAAAACCCCGACTTAACGGCTAAGCATTGAAACTTTACAGGTAAACCACAAGTTGATTGATTAATGAAATTCAACCCAACCGGAACATTTTTTTAAATCACTTGTTTTACGACTTATGCCATAAACATCTACTCAAGAAATTTTTAAGTAAATTTATTTAAAGTTGTTAATTTAATGTTTTGATAAAATTCATTTAGGACTAATGGTTACAATAGCTTTTATACGTTTTATATTTTTTAGTAGTTTGTCAAATTGTGCAAATGATGCCGGTTAATTTTCCCTCGCACTTTATTTTCATTACATTATTACTTGCGCGAGTAGAACAAAAAATGCCAATAACTTCAGATGTCACAGATGCGTTTGAGAGTCCCAACGTTAACCATTCAATAAAAAAAAACTTTATAAATTTTTAGTTGTAGTTGTAATTTGTTTATTGTTTATTTATCAAATTGTTTATTACAATTAAAATGAAGATCTCTTTCATAGATTTTCAAAAACACAATTTTCGTTAAAAATTCTTAAATTCTAATACCTTAAATTATTGGAAACATCTCAATTTCTTTTTTTGCCTTTCCATGAATCCATTGGATGAGGACATTGGTACGTTGTTTGATTTAGCTTCCTCAACATTGCCAAGTCTTTTTCGCTTCAAGTTTTTATCTGCATCGTATTTTATAATATGGTTATTTCCTGAGATTTTGGTTATATTGGGAAAATTATGAGGAGTTACCTTGAGTAAAAAGTTGTCCGTAAGTTGATCAATTATTACCAACGGACCTTTGTAACTCGAGGGAGGCATCAAGATCTTCAACAATTTCGTGACTTCCGGCAAGCAATTCTCTTTCAAGTTGTTTGTTGAATTAAGACCACTTGCACAGACGATCTTGTTTTGCTTTGAATCCTCAACTTTAAACTTAACGATATCCGTTGGCTTCTTCTCATCGATAGATTGAGATTCGTAGGAACTGCTGGGATAAATATTGTGAGTGTTGTACTTGCCAGCTATAGATGGCCTTTCTATGTCTTCAAATTCGCTAAAGATTTTTTTTCTTCTTTCTTCGGAATTAATAATGTCGCTAAGACACCCTGACTTTCTTTCGTAGTCCACAAACATATTCCATATTTCGGGTAATTTTTCACGGGGTTCTATTTCCATCGCTAATATCTTTTCAAAAAGAGCCTTTGTGTTTTTGTAGTCATTGACCTTTACGGAAAAGTCTAGAAATTCTTTGACAAATTCGTATTGAGTCCCAAATTTCTTGAAGGCCAAATCAAAAATTTTCAGTGCAATTGATTTCTCACTATAGCGTTCCATATGAGCAGCTGAGACGTAAACATGGTACTTCGAACGCGGATCTTCCCTGGCCATCTTGAACACTGCCCTGGCTGAATTGACACCCTCGGCTCTCCTGGCGAACCTCATATATTGAATATAGACCAAAGTCGTTTCGACAGATTGTAGCTTGATAGCTCTCTTATATATCGAGTGGACTTTCTCAAAGTTCATCTGACATTCTTCAAAGTCTGCATATGAGAAATAAATGAGCAGGCAACTCCCAAATCCAGTTGAAATGGCAAGTTCAAAACTGTTCTCAATATCCTCGGCGGTTATATTTCTCGCATCTTTCTTCATGAACTTGTTCAGCAATATTTGACATTCCTCAAAATTACTTGAGCGTTTAATTTGAGTACTTTCTGCATCTTTTTGTTGCCTAGATGCTTTGTTCGATTGGTCTTGATCAAGCATTTTTATTTAAAATTATGAAAAAATCTATTCTAGATTTAATTATGAACGGGCGAGTAAAGGTTCTGATAAAAAATAAATACAGATATATATTTATTGTCTGATGTGACTCAATAATGTGACTTCAAAAATTACTAGTTGCCGTTGTATCCTTCACATAAAAAAAGACACTGAATGCAATATCTTTCGAAATTTAATCACTAATATTAATTAATTTTGGCCAAGTGCGCGCACGTTATATAATATACAAAAATCCTTTAAAATGGTGTTGTAACCATGGCGGCGAAACATTAATTGAGTTTCGTAATTAAGTTTATTATTGTGATATTTATAATCGTTATTATATAAATAATTTATTTATATCTCTCATATTATGTATGATATATTTCTCATATGATAAATAATTAAGTTTATAGCATCTCACAAATTTTCATAGCATCCCACAAAATCTCACAAAATCTCACAAGATCTCCAATATCCAATATCCAATTTTCTATTCAGCAAATAATCAAGCAAGTGATCGTTACGCAATAACTGGCAACAGGGAATGCGCGAGTGTGGTATTTGCAGGTAATACCACCCATTTGTTACTAGAATATTTACTGAATAAATCCAACAATAAACTCGGCATAAATTAAGCCCTATTATTACAATAGCTTTGTATGATTTTTAAATTTATTTTAATGCATTTACATATCAATGCACTTGTACCAGCAACTTAATTAATTAATCACAAGGAAAGGAAAGACGAAAGACTTGTAATTTACTTATCGAAACTTATACTTCTGCTTGTTAATGAATAGGTTCATCAATTTCCAGGTTGTTGCATTAAGGTTATTTTTGCATAAACAAACTTTGTTAAATAGAATTCTTTGATGGGTTTTTTTTATTTAAACTTATTTCGAAATGGTACAAACCTTTCTTTGTTAATTGTTGGATTTTTTTGTACAGTTTCGATAAAGTATATTTTTCTTCTTACATGACTTTAGAAATATTTTGATATACCCGATATACATCAAATTTAAAAAAAAATAAAATTATTTTTATTAACCCCATTTTTACATCGAATTTAGTCAAAAATAAAATTATTTTTATCAACTTATTCTTTTTACTTTGCTAGTAAGTCTTTGTCAAGGCCATCGCCGCATTTTCGTTGGGTTGTGGGTGCTTTTGAACTTTCGAGTTGGACAGGGAATGGATTTTTACCTCAAAGCAATTTATTGACTTTTAAAACTTGTATTTTTGACCGAAGAGGTGAGTAACATATAACGTCTTTAAGAGTTCGCATATTTTGGATTTACTTATCTTAACTCGTTTTATTTTAGGATGGCTTTGCTTGGCGCTCAAGCTGTATTCAGCCTCATTGTAGCATTTTTAATATCTAAATTCAGCGGGCAGTTCTCATTTGCACGTTGGATTCTATGCAGAAATTTGGCGAGGTACTTACATCCTTCTGATGAAGAACTCCGCAAACTGGCAGGATTGTCAGGAAGTAGCAAATCTATTGGAAGAGGATCTAAAAAGTCGGATGCTTTTAAAAAACCGAAAGATGAGTTTTTTACTATTCCAAGGACTGCAGACATACAACTGGAGGCAGCACCTATCAAACCTCATGATTTGGTTCATCTGCAGTTTTATGATGAGTATTTGTGGCTGGTGGATGTTGCATTGTGTGGAATTGTCATACATATGATCACAGATCTATATTATTATGCATTTGAACCTTTAAGAGAGACCAATTTGAGTATTCTTTGGTGCATTCTTTTAATTATCTTCTGTTTAAAAAGTCTTCTTGCCCTGACTGGGATTTATTTTAAAACAGAGGAGGGTGGAGAGAGGATATTATGCTTGCTATTTGGGTTTTTCTTTTTGATATTTGCCTTGGCTGTTCTTATCATTGATGAAAATACATTGGAATTGGGTCTGGAGAATACCTATGCTAACTTTTCGTTAGCTGCCAGGAACTTTCTAGTCTCGCAAGGCTATGAGTCATCTTCCTTCTTCATATCACTCACAAGCATCAAGATACTTTTGGCAATATTATGTGCCATTCTGGGAGCTACGTTAACTTTTCCTGGTCTTCGACTTGCCAAAATGCATGTGGATGCCCTTAGATATTGCAAGGGCAATGTTTTTATGACAGGCCTTCTCTACATCAACTTTTTGTTCACCTTGTTTCTGGCATCTCTTTGGATCAAACCTTTGTTCAGAAATTATCTGACAAAGAAAGAGCTCAGAAATGGAGTGCCAATAATGTCAGATGCTCAATTTGATGCATTGAGGCTTGGAGTTTTAGCATCATTCTGTTTGTTTAGATTTTCCCTGGTGTGGACTCATCTCCAGGCCCACCTTAATATAGCCTGTGACAAAATAGCTGAGTTAAAAAAAGAAGTCGGTAGAATTGGCTCGGGTGAAGTCAAGAAGCTGGTGGCTCGGGTTTACTGTTATCTCTGCATTGTAGCTCTTCACTACCTAACCCCTCTCATTCTCATACTATTCCTCACGCTTCTCTTGAAAACTCTTGGAAATTTCTCAATTCCTCAACTTCTTGGTGGCCTTGGTGGTTCTAAGGTTTGGCCATCAAATGCTGTGAGACCAACTTTCAATTCATCTTCGGCTTCTTCTGAAGACGTTTCGGGGCTGATCTCTTCAACTGCAATTCAATTTTCTCACATTTTATCAGAGCTCAAGACACTATTTCCGTCATCGTATTTCTACAATCTTGTTTCCTTCTTTTGTTGGTGGACTTGTACATCTTGGTTCATGACCACTGCATTTGGTGTTTTGTATCATACATATTTCACTGATTGAATGTGTACATTATTGAGTTACTTCTTGTGTGCTAGGTGCGTGTTTGCGTGCCTTCTTTTGAATAAAAATATGTTGCTTAGTTGAATCCTTTAGCGGCTTATTGTTTTAATGATTTTTTGAGATTGGTTTTCATTTTTAATGTGAAATTGTAATTTCTAAAGCACAATTAAAAGTAATCTAAAATCATGCTATTTTGTTGAAAATATTTAAATTGTAATCCATCAGTGGTTGAGACCTGGGTAGATGATGGGCCTTAAGGACAATGGAGGCACAAATAAAAATTTACGTTAATTATATATTCAGCTGCTTGTCAGCTAGGTGAAGGAGCTGAATTTGTTTGATTTGTTGGTTGGCATGTCTGTTAAATTTATCATACCCCCAGTTGGTGATACTGTTATTGATTGTAATTGGAGGAAATTTGATACCTGCTAAGTTGCAACTCTTTCATTTAATGAGAATTTTGTGGAATGAGAAACTAGTGAATTACAGAAAGACACTGGGAAATTAATGCACTTGGAAGATTTAGAATCTTTTGAAGGTTTTATGGGAAAATTCAGATCTGAATTGATTGGATGATCTAAGATTGTAAGAGTGGATGTCTGAAGATTTGGAAAACATATTATTAAAGGAGGAAGGCAGCAAGCAATTATGTTCATAATTATATATGAAGAGGCAAGTTTGGAATGTATTGATCTGATAAATATTCAGAAATCCATTTGAAATAAAAGTCCTTTGTATGAGCACGTGGATGGAGACGAAATATAATGTGGATGATTCTTTTTTGGAGAGTGAGTAAAGGGATAAGTTTAGAGGGATAGTTAGATGCCCAAGCTATATTACAATAAGTGAGGTAAGGATAGATTAGTGAATATTATAGCATTATAAGAATTTTTCTATCAACAAATGAACTGATCTTTGATATGACACCAATGTTTTTTTTATCAACAAAAGACCTTCAACCAATTCCAGCGGCTGCCAAACGGCAGAAAGAGCTGATAGCAATTATTGAACACATGGAACATTCTGATATTTTATGAGCTGAATAGTTAGACGAAGTTGATGTTGATTTGTCTGGGTTATCAGTTCAGCAAAATGGAAATGATGAATCTGATATTCTGCCTATTGTTACAATAGAGGAAAATTTGACTTTCCCGTGGGAAGATGATAGAAGCTGACATTAAAAAAATTTACAATAATATTCAGTTTAACAATTATTTTATTTTATTTCAATTTAAAAGAGTCGCAAACTCAAGGTGCTTAAAGGTACAATTTAAAAATTGTAAACATTTTTATGGTCATTGATTCCTCAATAAAATTTATTAAATTAATTCCAATAAACGTTTAGGTCTTTTTTAATTTTTTAGGACTTGTAGTACTTTTTTTTTAGTATTTTAGAATGTCAAAGTTTTAGAAATGTAAGACTTTTAAGACGCTACGAACCCTGTAGGTAGCACCTCGATAAATTCTCTTTCTGCAAATGAAGCTTTTAATATAAAAAATACTTCCGCGCAAGCATACGTACTCTAAGTGTACGAAGATTAATGTTCTTTCCAATTATCAACATTCACTTGTAGGCTTTTTTATTCTCATTTAAAAGTATTAGAAGTGCGTCTTCAAAATTGCTTTTAGTAAAGTTCTTTTTGGGAAGTTTACCATGAATGAATCGCAAGTCCCGACAAAATTCTATTCCTGTTTGTGATGTGTTTGTGTTTTTATTGCAAGATAGTGTTTTTATTTGTCCAAATCAAATTACCAATTAAATCTTGTCCAATAAGATCCGGTAATAATTTGTAAAGCGTAAGTTAGCAGCTGGTTTCATTTGAAAAATTAGCATACCAAACAAACAGTTAAATGTATTGCAAATTTTGAATTCGCTTGATTAACATTTGTCTGTTGAATCCGGGTTTTGCCTCTTGCCTGGAATTGCTCTCTTAATGATGTTATATTTATGACATGTTAGCAGTAAATGATAGTAGTAATCATGGATTCATTTATCCCCCCACCAAAAAAATTTTTGAGCACATCCGCAATAGCTGCACCCCGCTTCTAGGCAACTAGAAAACCCGTTGACTTAGAAGCTAGTTTAATGTGGTCTTGGATAAGTATAAACATGGTCATCAAATAATCTCCGTGATCAAGTCTGTAGCCGGTTGGGAAGATGCACCCCTGGCTCTTGGTTATCCATATATCATTATTTATTCATTACCATTCATTATTCAGTGGCAAATTTCTGTATAAATATCCGATAGCATTAGCAATAAATAATGACATAAAATTAATAACGAATTGAATTGAGAAGTTATTATTATTTGCTATTACTGTAACTATTACCAACACAAACAACAGAGTCCTCTATGTCATTTTGGAAAACTTTGGAAACCGCAGAAATTCTCTTGTGCGCGAAATGAATGAAGATTAACCCAAGACGCATTACAAGAAGCCGAAAATTTAAAGTTAATTGGAATAAACATTATGCAATGTTCTTAAGACTGGAAATTGCTTTGAATGAATTTGTTTGATCGAATACGTTTTCCTGGTAATGGCGATTAAATTGACATCCGCCTCACAAGTGTTTCTTAACTCGACTCTTGTCGTCAATTGAGATAGTTTAGTCAAATAATACGATCGCATCCATTTCCATTCACTTCCATTAGGTGATATTTGCCAGGTTTCCTGCCACAATGTCATAATTCATTACGAGGATGATATTGCTCGACTTATAACATGGACTCGGTGGGCTCCCGATTTTATTTATTCGAGCGATAAAGCATTTCCTTTGAGCAACAAACAATAAACATGAATTTTAGGAATAGGAAAATATAGTATTAGTGGACATTCAGAAGAATCCTGAGAGTCTGAAGTCAACAAGATAAAATTAGTTCAGAGCACTCCCTACATCTGAATGGAATAACTAAATCTATTACATCGAGCGAACTGGAAAGTCGAGTCGGTCTATCGTATTTATTACAAATCCTCCTCCTTGAAATAGATTTCTTAGAAGAAATGCGACTTTTAATTCAAAATGAAACGCAACTTTTGATTCAAAGTGACAAGACATTCGGACATTCACTCGTAACGCAAAATTCGACGTTGTCAGCGAGGGATCCATTGAAACCAGGTAATATTAAAAAGACTTATTTTCTTTAAGATTACTTCAAAATTGCTTATAAATTTCACTCATTATTCTCATTTAGGCTTTTAATTTTACATATTTTGTAAAAATTGAGAAGTAACTCTGAAGGGACAAACCTAAAAACGGTGACGGCGACCAACTATCGATTCAGACTTCATTAAGGGTGGATGACAGCGCTGATCAACTATGTTGGACATAATTAACAAGAGATTAAACATAATATAAAAATAAGTTGAACTTAAATAAAAAATATTTTACAATAAATATAAACAATCAAAATATAATTAGCTCGAATCCGCATCAAATTTCAACAATAATTAAAAATTTTATACTAATATGAAGTTCGTATTTCGTAGATAAATATCATAAAAACTGAAAATGAGACAACTCGATCTCAGCTTCATTTGTAAAATTAATCAAGCAAAATAATTAAAGCGAAATGAATGTTTCAGATTTTAGAGGGCAAAAAACATTCAAGTGGAGATGATTGGTAGTTGTAAAGTTTGACAAAAAGGAAGGACAATGGAAGACCTCAAAGACATGACGACGTTTGCAAAAGAGCAGACGAGGATGGAGGACTCACGTTGTGAATTGTTCAAGTTTGTCGTCTGCTCGGTTTTCATGGGTCTGACATGCGTACTTGGTACCATCGGAAACATCGCATCGTTCATTATATTTTCCCGCCAACGGTTTGTCACTTCCTCCATATTCCTACTAAAATGCCTGGCAGTGTTCGACTCTCTGTTCTTGATTCTGGGTCTCTTCATTTATCCGCTGCCAGGAATTCCATCCTTCACCGGATCGTGGAAGATATTTCAGACCCTGTTCGACACCGTAGTCAAGCTGTACGTGTGGCCTCTTGCTACCACGATGCACACCTGTATTGTTTGGTCTACGGTACTCATCACAGTCAACAGGTACCAAGCCATTTCAAGGGCTGTGGAAGAATTCTCATCTTCGACCAACCTCCAATCCACCTATCGACAGCTAACCATCGTCGTCATCTTCTCGGTTCTCTACAATCTGCCAAGGTTCCTCGAGCACACGGTAAGTTTTTAATGAGATGGCAACGACATTTGTGTTGGAGTTGTTATGTTGTATTTCAAATTAGTCCTTTCAAGAACTTTTTTTAGTAAGTCATAATTTTTTGTTATTTAAAAAAAAAGTAGCATCCAATTAATTTTTTTATTAAATTAATCTGGGATTTGAGTCGTTCCAGAATGCTGGAAAAATGTAATTGTGAAAATAAGAAATTAATGAAACTCTCCAGGCGTGTAATCATACATCGACTTGTTCTTTGAAGCCATATTTAAATGTACTTCTGAGGTGGAACTTGTGTAAGTTTCGTGGGAAAGCAACAATAATTTGAGGAGCAATTATTTTAGCGGAATAAAATTTTATAATAGCCTAATAGAATTAATAAAAATTCAATTCAATAGTAGACGCTAAGTAAAATATTTACATGTATATTGCATGGAAGTCATAAAATTTACTAAAATATGTTTAAAAAAAATCCGATCTCGATTTTTAAGGAATCAGTTAAATGGCAATTTTGATGCAAATTAATCTTTGCTGGAAAAAGTAAAAATTCAATTTAAAAGGTCTGATGGCTATAACAATTTAATCTAAATAATTTCCTCTTATGAAATTGACGGAAAGAAATTTTCATAGCCTTAGTTTAATTCAGTTTGGCATTTTGTTTGATAGCAGGTTTTACAGTCATTTATAAACATTTTCTCGAAGTTATCTTCATTATAATAGCAGAATGAAATAGCAATTATTGAAGCATATTTGATATTTTAATTTTCTATAAATTTTACAAATAGAAAATGATAAATTAAACCGGTCATAATTTATTTTCACTTTAATCTCCTCATTTTCCTGGACACCGAAATTAATTGTAAGATAGATTGATTTATTGGAAGGTAGATTAAATGGGTGCAGTGATGGATTTACGAGGGGGCCGGGGAGGGCCAGTGGTCCCCTTGATTTTTAAAATCTAAGATAAAAAAATCTATTTTAATTTAAAATTTTTTTCATTTCAATAATTTACGACTAGAATTGTCGATTTTGTTGATACATTGTTATAGTCTTGTAACTTCTCAAAAAGCGTTATCATTAAATTGGAAATTGTGGGTAAAATGGCATCAAGTTAAAGATTTTGTAGATTATTATATATTGATATACTGTATATTGGGCAGACAATGATTTATATTCAAATGTTAGAATGATTCTATTCATTTCGGCTGTAGGACCACAACAGCTGGCAGCGAAAAGTTTTTTGACTTTCGAAAGTTTAAAAACTTATCTTCGGTCTACGATGCTAGCTGGCAGACTGAATGGACTATCCCTTACGAACATATATCAAGATATTGAAGTACGGTGGAGAGTCATATCTTTAAGAGCGCCACATTTGTTCGCTTAACTTTCTTAATTTATGAATTTTATAACCTCAAATTTGGTTATATAATTTAAGTATCATTACAAAATCGGATCATTTCCAGATAAGCCCCGCCACTAATGCAAAAAGTGCACGCACGAAAAGTTAAGCCCCGCCACTTTTTGATTATTTAAACGCGCGCCATGAAAACAACTCCTTATCCGCCTCTGGGCTCATTTTTTGCAAAAATTTTCTACGTTCGAACGTAAAACCTGAAATGAACTTTCTGACGCTTTCGACTCTCGTTCATGACAAGGAGACGGCAATACGTTTTTTGCAAAGCCACGGAGTGATCCATCAGCAACGTTTATGCAACAATGGCCACCAAATNGTAAAACCTGAAATGAACTTTCTGACGCTTTCGACTCTCGTTCATGACAAGGAGACGGCAATACGTTTTTTGCAAAGCCACGGAGTGATCCATCAGCAACGTTTATGCAACAATGGCCACCAAATGATACTGCACGAATTATGCTCATCAAACGGTAAATCATACCGAAAACTTTGTGGATCCAACTGGAGCTCACACACAAACCATCGAATCTTTCTGGCACGTCTACAAGATTCAGAATAAGCGCCAATGCGACCGATCTTTAGTGTGAGTTCGTTTGGAGGCAAAAGTACCGAAATACGGACCTTTTCATGCGAATTATTAATGTCTTGTCCCAATTTCACCCTCTTCAAGAAAAACTAAAAGTACAAGTTTCATGTCCTCTTTTTTATGATCTTTTTTGGGTGGCGGGGGTTAACTTTTTGGCGGGGCTTATCTGGAAAAGATCCAAAAAATCTTATAATGAAGTTAAAAACGAATTTATTTCATGTTTTAACAGGAAATGCAAATTGTGCCAATTTGTTCGTCATATCTTTAAGAGCGGTTTCACGTATTTGCATAATTAATATCAATGCCGTTAAAAACTCCCAATACCTCAAGAAAGACAGCTGGAATGGGCAAAACATATGGCTAATTAAGGGGACTTTATGGAAGAAGTCAGTAATTATTCTAAACGAAACAAAGTTTAACATCTATGATCCTGATGGGTGCCATTATTACTGGCATGATTTATAGATGGAGTAAGGGGTTTATTGCAGTAGAAAATTCGGAGTGGTTCCGTGATGGATTGGAGAGGATTTTTAGCATGTTTGCCATTTTATGGCAATTAAAACAGAATTAGCTTTTCTGAGAGGAAAACAGGCTTCCAAAGTTCATATCAAAACCATCTTCAGTATACTCACTCCCTTTGCTAAGATTCACCCTGAAAATGACTTTGATTTCCATCAAGATGCACCTCAAAGGAGACGACTTTTTCTTCCTGAAAAAATGAGTGTAATGGAATGGGCAGCGTGTTCTGACTTAAATCCTATATCCTATAGATAAAGCTTTGGGGACCCTGATAAGAAAGGTATGCTGCTATGGAAAACAATATTTAACTATTAAGGAGTCAAAAGAGGCGATAATTGGGGTCTTGCGAAAGAATACCTGGAACAATTGGTGGTATCAACGAAGTCAACATGTAATATTGATATAATAGAAAAGAAAGGACATCATAATGATACTTTATTTGAATTAATAATATGATTTCGGATTCCTTGTTATTGTCTTACATTACAGGAAACTTAAAGATATGACTAATGCGAAAAACGCATTTTAACGAATGCGATTTTAACGCATATTTCTGGAATGTATCATCAGATAACACAAAAATTTCCGAATTTGATAAACTTTCTCTATCAAATAACATATCGAAATTTGGGTTTGAAAAAATAATTCAGTCAAAAGTTATCGTAAAAAATCATAGAGCTATGCGATATGCGATCACTGTACCAGTAGAGACATTAGTTGGTAATTTTGGTAGATTAGGTCGTCTTGCATTTTTATAAAACTGTGACTTTGAGTAGATTTGAATATATAAGACCTGAAACCATTTTATAATTAATTTTGTAAAGATTTTAAAAAAAAACATTAAGCAAAATGGCTATAAAATATCCGCCGGCTTTTATTTTCATCAGCCAGCGGTTTAGGGATTGACCCTAAGGGGTCTAGGTTACAGAGTGCTGTCCACCGCCAAAGTATCCTAGACCCGCCCCTAAATGTATGAAACAAGTGTAGATGGATTCTTTTTAACGCACCTCAAACTCCTTCAATTAGATTTCAAACTCTGCTACCTGAACATTGTATTAAAACTAGAATTTTGACATAGTTTGTGGTCCCATAAAGTAATAGATAGGGCGGAATATTAATATTTTATCAAAATTTGATTATATCAATTTTTATGGAATTAAATTAATGCTATGAGTTTCTTATTATAAGTAAAAAAAAATCAGATAACGTTTTATGAAGAATCGATGGCGGGTGAAGGTTTGTTTGCCAATTATTCAAAACCTCGAGTGAGAAGACAGGCAAATTGTGTTTTGAAAGTCTTTTAAAAATCACCCTCCATGACTGAATTTCAAACAATTGACAGATGAATCAAAAAAACTGGCACAAACTTTAAAAGAAGTATGTAATTGATGAATATTCAAATATATTTGCTGCGAATAATTATAACATGCAATAATAACATACAATAACATACAATAATAAACTGGAAAGACATACAATAATAACATACAATAACATACAATAATAAACTGGAAAGACATACAATAATAACATACAATAACATACAATAATAAACT
>MPNW01000030.1:181724-289888 GCA_011800805.1 Hirudo medicinalis
ACAATAACATACAATAATAAACTGGAAAGACATACAATAATAACATACAATAACATACAATAATAAACTGGAAAGACATACAATAATAACATACAATAACATACAATAATAAACTGGAAAGACATACGTGTAAGTTCAATTTAATAAAATAGCGTTATTTTTTATATTGAAAAAATATCTTGCTTCGTGACGAATCCATGTCTTGAGGACAAAAATTCCTTAAAATCTGTTGAGAAAAATTCAGACATGTCCACTCCCAATTTTCTCATTTCAATTCTCCCTTCATCTTTTTTTTTAACTCCAACCGATTGCTTTGAGGCAATTTAATTCTTTTATTAGCATGTTTTTCATTCGAATTATTCATTCATTTCATTCTATAACTTTACTTCAAACAAGGGGGATAATGTGCGACTTTAAGTGAATTTATGAGAAATTTGTCTTCTAATTTAAAAATGAACTTTTCAGCCATTTCATTACATTTTCAATCATTTGCACCAATAAAATCTGCCGAAGCATTAGTCATTTTGTGAATATTTTACGGTCAGCACTAAAAGCATGACTTTTGTTTACTCGATTGATAGTGACGGCGGTGATGATGATGATGAAGATGCCTACGATATATTGATGATTATGATGATCGTGATCCTCATTTAGGTCGCCTGCCAATCTCAGTTTGTTTCTATGTTTAGGCTGACTTCCGTTTTTAATTCAAATCATCCGATGACTTTCTGGATGGATTACTGGCTGTCAACTGAGACTGATTAAATCTTTTTGAGTTTAATACGCTTAATAAGCAGCGTCCTTTTGTAATTAAAGAAGCATTTATCGTCTGAAGTTGGTGGCCGAATTTGATAAACTTTCTCTATCAAATAACATATCGAAATTTGGGTTTGAAGGCTTTCCTTTGGAGGCCTTCACCAGAATTTATTACTTGATCGTACATAAACACTAGGGTCATACATATTTTGTAACTCCATTTTCCTGTGTCGTAAAACGATAAATTCTCGTTCAAGAATGATACATTAACTTGATTTTGTTTTTGAAAAAGGTCATCCCAAACCGAAAATTCCATTTTATTATGTAAGCGTACGTGGTAAAAAATAAAAAATATTTTAGAAATTAGATTTTCAATTGTAATGATGTAATTGGATAGTTTAACATTTAACAATTTGTTTTATAGTATATACAAAATTACAAACCTCAGAAGCTGCAATGCCGAAGATCTTGAAGGCAGGAACCCCAACTGTTCTTCCACGAACAAGTTGTGCTGAATGGAATATTTCAGAATATGACCTCTAATAATTAATTCAAGAATCTTAGAGCAGACTGAAGTCCGAGAAGCGGTTCTGTAATTTTTACTCTGTCTTTAGGCCTTCTTGTGCAGCGTTAAAGGTTCTTACACCACAAAACTTGTTTTCAATCTTCCACCTCTCCATTCTCAATAGAATTCTGAAAATGTATTCCAAGTATCTTGAAACTCTCCGCCTTGTTTCTAAAAGAACGCTTGGATGTAATCCATCTGGACCTGCATTATATACATTGAAAACGTTGTGTGTTACTTCAATATGCCGATGTGACGTTATGTAATTTAATAAGGCTCGGCCCAATCTACTTATCTGGTAACCGTTATCCAAATCATCTTAGTCATGCAACGGACTTTAATCAAATAAATAAACTCATCCGGTAACTTGGTCACAGTTTGTGCGTTTGTGTATTGGGTTGCTTAAAGTCCACTTCAGAATTTGGGAGTTGGTGTAATAGTTAATGGTTACAAAATGAAATGACGAGTTTTGCTAATGAAAGAATTTTGGTAATGAAAGAGGTTAATTCGATTGTTTGCAATTTTAGGTTTCAAAATTAATTGAAATATTATTAATATATTTATTTTATGTAAAATAATACTTTTCTGAAGAAGT
The DNA here is from genome assembly GCA_011800805.1 of Hirudo medicinalis. Taxonomy (NCBI): domain Eukaryota; kingdom Metazoa; phylum Annelida; class Clitellata; order Hirudinida; family Hirudinidae; genus Hirudo; species Hirudo medicinalis. The sequence continues at coordinate 183,641 of MPNW01000030.1, forward strand.
TCTGTTGAACTAAAAACTGAATTAATTACTTAAATAGATACGCCTCTTTACACAAATACCTTCTTTTGAGCATCGTCAAAGACACAAAATTGAAAGACTTCTGCTGATATTTAATTACAACTTAATTATGAATACTTATTAATAATTATTATTTATAATATATTATTATATAATATTATAATATATTTATAAATAATTATTTATAATAATTATATTATTTATTAATTATTAATAATTATTACTTATTAATACTTATTAATAATTAATTATAATTAGTAATTGTTAAATAATAATTAGTAATTACGAGTTATTATTAGCTTACTAAGTAATTAATAACACCTGCTCTGGAATGTAATTTTCCTTAGAAGCGTCATTTTAATATGGCGAGGAAAAGTTCAATTTACAATAATTATAGATTAAAGGTAAATTTAAAAAATCTATTTTTAATATTTAAAGTTTTTCTGTGGAATATAAAATCGGGAACTTCCTGTAAGCGAAAGAACACGCTTGAGACGAAAATAAATGGGTGCCGTGAGAGTTGGTGTTGTTGATAAGCATTTGTTTTGTTGCTATTGATTGTTATTCTTCTCTTATAATTAATGTATTTGTTTTGTTGCTACTATTTTTATCCTATTCTTAATTTTATCGTTGTTGTCGCGAAGGAGTGAATTTCTTCAAAAACATTTCGGAAATGAAAGTGTGGTAAAAAATACTCCCAACTGAAATTAAACGTTGCCAGGGTGTAAATTGAGAAACTTTTTCAACCGAAAAAAAATACAAACAAAATTAGTGTTGGCGAAAGTAAAAATATCTTCTCATTGGCCGCAAATAAGATCATTTCCTGTCTTTTCCAATCTCTGGAGACCACAAAAGGTGGAATCCTTTCAACTTCTACTTCACATTGGCAGCTTTTTTTCGATGCATTTTTACGAGATCCAATCTTTCTTCATTTTTAATAGCTGGAGATGGCCGTACTCAGTGGCGGATTTAAGGGGACCATGAACCCCTTTGGATGAAAATATTAGAAGCTGTGCCCCCGCCAAAGTGTTCTAGATCCGCTTCTGAGCATACTGCCAGTAACGTAAAGTCTGAGCATCTACGACCAATCATGGAGTAGTTCTTGCCTGCCAGAGGATGGATAAAAAAAAAAAATTTTCCTCTCTGGTGGATTTAATTTCTTCTTTCGTCATTATACTCATCGACATCATCACATCATCGTCATCATCATCATATTTTTCGCCGTCATTATCTCTAAAGACATCTTCAGAAATAATATTTAGAAAAATATTAGCAATGAGAAATGATCCTTAAATTCAGTGATTCAACATGATAATGATTCGAATATTTTTGAAACATGACGTTAACAACAAGTTCAACGAATATTAAATTAAATATTACAGAATTAATAAATGATATTATTAATGATTGATGATTAATAAATTATATGAACTGTAAATGACAATATCACACAATTGAATATTTATACGTGAACATCTCAAGTCCAAACAATCAGCAGGCGATCTTTTTCAAACTTAAAACTTTCTCGTCTGTTTTTTATTTTTTTTATTCTGACAAATTTGTGAAACTTTTTGAAAAAGTTACTTATTTCTCGTTATTTAAAAAGAATTTTTATAAAAAAAAAAATGAATAAATACATCCTGATGATGATTTTTCTAATATACCTGCATTATTATTTATAGTATTATATTTATATTTGTAGTCATGTTTAGTTGGCGAACGTACAAGCAGGTTTTCGACGCAATTCTGAAGTTCCATATCGTAACATCTCACGAGTGCTCTGAAGCAGAACGAGAACTTCCTCGTCTGCTGATTTCCATTTACCTCGGCGTCGGTCAAGGCTTTCGCTTCCGTTCCCAGGTCGCTCACAACGTTTCTGCTCAATTAATTTAATTGAAAGTTATAATTTTTAGTAATTTTCCCAAATATTTACATTAATGTTAATGTGGATAATTTAAATATTTCGAGAACGAAATTATTGCTGGAAATATGCATCAAGTGTTTAATCAAAATTTTGTACTTAAAGTGAAAATTTATGTCTGCCTCCAATATCCGTAAAAAGATTACATCTTTTTTAACTTCGCGATAAAATTGTTTTTCATAATGTTTGACGGCATTCTCCTTCGACAAAAGTATTTGTAATAACATTTACCAAATTACACTTTGTTAATTACAATCATAAATATAAAATAAACATCTTTCATAAATTTTTATCGTTTTCAATAGAATTAGTAACACGCAGTGATGGGTAGTGTATGGGAAAAAATGATTTGAAATCGCGATTTTGATTTGGAATCATTTTGTCATGTGTGATTTTGATTTCAATTCCAAATTTTGAAGATTTTGAGATTTTGTCCCACCCAAAAATCGCAAAATCGTTTTAAAATATAAGTAATTATCTTTTTATATACCTGTTTTGCGATTTATTCAAATATTTGGTGATAATGGATTCGGCGTCCAAAGACTATAAAAATAACAACATTAATTATTTCCAACAATGTCTATAAATATATGACATCTCCCTCCCAAGCTTTCAATCGAACCCATAATGAACAGGGGCTTTCACGACTCTTCCATGCCTAGAAGATTAGGTCTTGGAACCCAGGAACTGCAACTGAGACCAACAGCATTAGGATCAACACGATCAACTATTTATTTGATTCAGACACTACTTTTGTTCCTCAGTGAAGTACCTAGTCATAAAAGTCTTCATTCGTTATAATACCACACTGCTTTCATCAGCTCCTGCTGAGAGGTTATTTAGTTCAGTGGGACTCATTGGAACTCCACGACAGACTAAATGTTCAATGTTTCTAAAATTTTAAAAATTCAATGTTTGAAAAACTGTTGTTTTAAAAGTTAATAAACATTGATTCAATAAAGGGAAATAATTATGATTTAATATTCTTCAAATAAAATGTATTAGACAGAAACTAAGAAAACATGATTTTGATTTGACGATTTTTCAAATACTTTTACAAATGATTTTGATTTGAAGTCATATTTTGTCTTGAGATTTTGTTTTTGATTTCATATCGTTCCAAAAAGGAATTTACCCATCACTGGTGATATGCAAATTATTTTTGTTCAAAATTCTTTCGAATACTTTTTATTTGATGCACAGCATTGTATCTAACTTTTTCTCTACTGCCTTTTGAATCCACATTTAACTTAACTTACATTTCATGCTTTGAACATTCGCATAGAAATTTATAACACGCGACAATGTTCCACTTTCCACATCAACCAACGACTCATGAAAGCTTCATCATCTCAGCAAGAACATCAAAGTTTTATAGGAAAGATTTGACAGGAGTTCTTGATGTTTGTTGAAAATAATTTTCTTTTTGATGTTTTTGGAGTTCGACGAAAAATTTTAATGTTTGAAACTTTCAAAAACATATCAAAATAAATAAATGACGGCATTTAATAGTTTAACAACATAAATAACAACAACAACGACAAAATAATAACAACAAATGTAACAATAAATAACATTCACCTGTAAAATGTTATCAATCAGACGTTAATTACGTCCTGGGTTAAAATGAAGTGAATAGAATTTTTTCAATGGCGAGGTGATTCGATAAATTGTTGCATTACGTGAGCTGTCGACACCTGTACTTTTACCTGGAGTGATACGTGAAATGTTGTTCTGAAACTTCTGACGATTCCCCTTAAGGCTTTGACCGATGCAAACATTGATCTTTTTAATGAAAAGAATCAGAAAACACATCTGCTCTTAGGTCTTTGTTCATTTTCTTTTGCCTCGGGATTGAAGTGTTAAATTGTTTAGAAGGAACATTTGAGCGATGATTCGTCAATAAAGATTGATTTAAAAAAAAATAAACGTTTGATGAAAGGCTTTTTCCGTGGATTACAAACTGCCAACCTCTTATCGAGAACAGAGTGGCAAGAGAGCGACGGCAAGTGCTTAAAATTTCACCAAGAAGTGCTACAGGCGAGATCAAGCAGATCAAGAGCAAGGACAAATTATAACAAAGTCTCAAATTTGGCATGAACAGTTCAATATTTTAAGAGTTATGTAAAATTAAGTGGTGCTCGTAACCTTTTTAAGCATTGTGTAGGAATTGGAATGTAATTCTGCAATTGTACTCAGGCTGTGGCAGGCATGGTGTTGTTGATGGCTCATTTGTCAACCCGAACAATGCAAACTTGAGAGATGACGTCGAATGTTCATCTAATTGTAATAATTTATTAATTATTTATAATAACTTATTATTTAATTACAACTTCTGAGACGATAGTCTAGAAAAGCTGACGTTGTCAATGCGATTAAATAAAACTAAGCTAAAAAATATCAGCTGACAACCCTGGATAAGAGGAGAAACGGAGGGGACCTCTGAAGCTTTCACAATTTTATCAGGGAGGCCTTAATGGTTTTTTTGGGCCACTACTTCTAATGCTTCTACTAGAGAACACGATTGTAAGTTATATAAGAAGGTTCGGGATACTTACAAAATAATTACTTCAGCACATGGGTGGTTTCTATATGGAATGAATTAGATAAGGAAGCCATCCAACGGAAACGAGTTTAAGATTTTTGAATTTAAATTTAAGATGGGCCGAAGTTGAAAAGTAAATACGATGTTAGAAATAAGGTTACGTGGTGGTTATTGGACAGACTCCTGTGAGTAGTGTTAATTCTATTAACTATAACTGTAACTGGAAACTCTAATAACTGACAGAAACCAAATCAGTTAACTGTAACTATAACTATAACTGACCGCGCCTAAATAACTATAACTATAACTNAAAGTTGTGTTCAGTAACTGTAACTATAACTGATAACTGGAAAGTTGTAACTGGTAACTGGAAAGACAGTATCAAGTTAACTGTAACTTTAACTATAACTGGAAAGTACTAACTGTAACTCAAACTCTAACTGAAAAGTCCTAACTGAAATAACACTGCCTGTGAGTAACATTTCTATTTCAAATCTCGACGATAAAATATTAGTGAAAATAAGTTTTTAGAAGTTAGTTTTCAAAACACACTAATATTTTAAATGGTGGATACTTCACTTGGTTTCACCACTAACATGTCGTACTCCTTAGTTTCTTGAAATTCCATTTTTCTTCTTTGACAAGTTCATTTCGTCATGGAATGGTTTTGAAGTTCGCCAAATGCTTCTTCATGGTTGACTTTTACCTTCAAATTAAGGTTGTCTTGAGGCTTAATTTTTTTAGAGATTTTTTGATGGGCAAGCTTTGTTTAAAGCCACTGCGACTTTTCACGTTGCAACTTCAATAAAATCTATCATTGTGCACTTCTTGAGGTTGTGCTTAAATAAAAATATGAACGTTCAAAAAGTGTTCAAGAAATGTCACGTGACTTGCAGTTTGATTTCAGCGAGATTGAAGCGTGAGTTTTTGCAATTAAAAATAGAAACTGCGCAGGAATTAACGACTCCTTCCTTCTTTGATGAATTGAAATTGAAATGAAACTAATTTTACTTTTCAGGAGCTCGGCGGGAATTCCATGGGTTTGAACAGCAGCAACCATTCGAACAACGATCTCATCACTTACGACCTCGGAAGTCATCCAGTGTACCTGATAGTGTACTCGGTCATTCTTTACTACCCCATAATGTACATCATTCCCTTAGCCACGGTTACCTACCTCAACTTTAGGTTGATTACCGCTCTGAAAAGTTTCGACTCCAATTTGATCAGAAGGACAAAACGCAAGGCTGACCACATCACTCAATGCGTCGTCGCAATCGTCAGCATCTTCATCCTCACGCAAACTCCTGCTCTCTTCAACCAGATATTCTGGGCGACATTTCATGCCAGCGATCGAAGATGTGGAAGGTTCCACTTCTACTACACGAGAGTGAGCGACTTCCTCGTCATTTTCAGCTCCTCTTGCAACTTTTTTGTTTACTGTTTCTTCAACTCTTCATTCAGAGCAGCCCTTCAGAACTCCCTTTGCCTAGCTTCGTGCAGAAAAAGTGCAAAAAGTCCTGAAAAAAGAAATGAGATTCAGTTGAGCGTTAAGTAGAGAGTTTCTTGGATGAGAACTTTTCTTTAAGTCTACCTTAAGCCTCTGATTCAATAGTTCGATTGGCTTTTGATGGCCCAGTTTATGTCATCGTACAATATCTGGTCCTAAATGAAAATATTGAATTATACTGGCAAATAATTCATCCTGAAATGCATAAGTCTTCTGCATGAAATAGCCATTGAAAGTCTGTCACATCAGTCACTCTTTGGACTCAGAAATCTTTTTATTTTGCAATTCAATTTTGCCCTCTGGGTCGCTCTTGAAATGTGTTTGAAGTCTCATTACATTCGAAGTTCAAAGGTCATTTCCTACTTCTGTGACCATCATAAAACACGGAACCGGAGCAAGGTTGGTCTTAGATAATGACCTCAGAGTGTCGACACTTTATGGCCATCTTCCATTTTATAAAAATGCGCATCAAATTTATTAAAAGATGGATTAATATTGCATCACTATTTATAATTAAATCTTTAACTTTTAACTTTAACATTAACTTATGAATTTTTATGGCTTCAACAACGCTATTATTCAAGTATTCAGTATAAACAAACACTTTATATTTTTTACGTTATAGGAATTGTTTTGGTAATGTTCGAACTCCTAATAAATTGCATACCCCATCACCATCTCGCTTGCCTGTTCTGGGGATTGGAAAACAAATTCTCAGAATGATTGATTCAGTGAACCTAACGATGGACGCTCGTTGTAAACTTGTCAGAATAAATTTTCATTTCAAGGAGCCTGCATAACGTTTGGAGAAGATTTTACGATGTTGTCGTTGTGATTTCAGATTTATTTTTCCTTTTTAAGATTCTCAGAATTTTATCCCCCCAAAAATGGCAAAGTGCTAGAACTTGTTTCAACTTTTTTTTAACAAATTTTCGACAAGACTTCAACTTGGTGTGGTGTTCGAATGGACATGTCGTGTTGTCAAGTGGCTTGGAGATAACATTTTTGAGACTTTCAAACGAAATAAAAATCTGTTCGATGAAATAATTTATTAGGTTGTTACTTATGAATTTACTTTGCAATTCATTATTATTTTCGCAGTGAGAAGTTGGACTATTAAAACTATTCTATTCGTGGATCGATATCCATTCCAATGAAGATTATCAAACGGAATAAATTTAAATTTAATCAAAATTCACCGCTCCTTCAAAAGAATAAGGAAGAAGGTAATGAATGCATTTTAACATTCGAACCTAATTCACAAAATCTGAAATTTTGAAGTTTATTTAAGCATGAAAAACATTGTTTGAGGCACTTAGCTCAAAATGTTCGCTGTTTTAGTCGTCGGAACAACAAACTCCTTCAAAAAAGTCTTTTCAACGATTCCTCAGGTTTGAGAAACACGACCTCACGAGAGACGCAAAACCTAAAAGGAAAAAAATGTGTGAATAGAATACTTTAATGTCTCTTAGATAAATCAAAGATCTGCTTCTGCTACAAAGTGTCGTTTCGACAGATTGAATTACGAACTTTATTAAAGAAATAAATGTAGGTGCAAGTCAAAGTAAATTCAATATCATTGCAATGAGTATCAGAGATATCCATTTTAAAGCAGCTAAATTTATTTTTCAAATATTGGAAGTGCTCACTCTGGTCCTGATTTATGGTTCGAACAAAATTAATGAAAATCATGGGATCCTATACTGAGAGGAATATAAAAATAATAATAGTAAGCAAACAATTCTCAAGTTGCGAGACATGATCGCATCATTTAAAGTTTGTGAGTGAATAAAATAACTGTTTTGATTAATAAAATAACCGTTTTAATGAATAAAATAACCGTTTTACTGAATAAAATAACTGTTTTAATGAATAAAATAAATGTTTTAATGAATAAAAAGAATGTTTTAATGAATAAAAAGAAGTTTTAATGAATAAAATAAATGTTTTTAGTAAATTAATGATCAACCGCACGAAACAAATAGCTACCTTCTTAATTTAAGAATTTTTCTTAAGCGTAATTCTTTACGCTTTTAGTTCACCGAAGTACCATATAAAATATTTTAAATAATAGTAATCATGATACCATGGTAATCATAATAATGAAATCAGTAATAATTGATTTAAAAACTATCAAAATCTTTGAAAATCAAGAAAACCACAAAAATTCACAAATGACGTCATGAGACGCAATTTAGTTAACTCATATGACGTCATTGCTCTCCATACAACCGATATTCTGGAGTTTTAAGACTGAATTTGTATTTTGTTGATTTTTAATTCTAAGACATCGGAGTTTCGAGCAGCAGTTTTAAACTTATTCCTAATTAAACAATTTTAAACAATTTGTTAATTAAGTACAATTTGCTTATCAAATGCACTCGTTCATCAAATTTCAGCGATTTAAGTCTTCGCAATTCTTCCATTGTTCATTATTAATGAATACTAATGCTTAATGATAAATTAAAGATTAATAAAAATTACTAACGATTACTAACAATTACTAATAATTTATAAAGATTACTGACAATTACTAATGATTACTGATAATTACTATTGATTACTAACGACAAAATTACATATTCATTAACTAATTGTTAATTAGTAACTTTTAAGAGTGTCTCAAGCTCCAGTAACTGTTTCCAAGTAAGGTTGATACTCTTTCATTATTTATTATTTATTACTATGATTATTTTTCAGGGTTTTGTTATTTAGTTTTATTTGAAATTTTTGTTATAAGATGCGAATATCGTGATGAAACGCTATTCGTAAGCACGAATATCGAATATCGTAAGCTCGGCGAACATAGAAACATGAAAATGATTTGTTCATTAAGGAATGAGACGGGTGGCAGCTGACAGTCTAAATATAATCTTCACGTTTCAATCAAGAAATAATAGAAAATAATATTGACGATAGTCATTAAAATATCAATAAGAGTGAACACTGAATGATCAAGAGAAGAGCTAAAAATGCTGCGTTGATATAAAAAAAAAAACTGGTGGTGCGATCAATCACGGTCCGGCGAGTGTTGCACTGCATATATAAGGAGACTTGCATGGGTTCTGAGCATTTCCTAATCATTTCGTCATGAAATTAAAAAAAACGTTAAAACATAAAAATAAAGTTCCTGCCATTCCCAAAGCCAAAGCTCGGTTGACTTCTTGTCAGCTATTATGTTAATAATTTCGAGATAATGTTTTGACAAACCAGGGAAAGACATTCCTAACCTATGAAGTCCTAGTCCTATGAAGTGAACGTTGTTTTCAATGACTTGCTGAGTGATGATTCGATGACTGCAGGTATTATTACCCTTAATAAAAGTGCACTCTTGCCGTAAACACCGATCTACAACGATATATCGAAATATAAATTTATACATCGATGTGTTGCGAATGGCGACGAGAATTGTTTGGCAATTCGGACACTTTTGACTGTTAAAATGGCTTGCCGGTCAACAATAACAAAAAGCCCATAAAACCACTCATAACATCCAACCTTTTCCAGACCACCATTCATATAACAAATTTTTCTGTGAATCACGCCAAAGATTTGACCTACGGCTGAGATGATTTCCAGACCGCATTCTTGAGCAATTGCCCGACGTCAACGACAAAGTCCAACTGTTTGTCTCGTTGGAAACATGAAAGAAATTATTCTTAAATAGGATGAACTGAAGCGATTGCTTATCAAACTACTGGTGCAAGGCTATCACATGTTGAAGACCATTAAAAAATGACTACAAGCTCTTCTACAACACCTCACACATCAACTTTTCATCTAAGTCATCAGAAGTCATCTTAACCAAGTAGTCATGCATCATGAGGGTCTAACGCTGGAAATCGAAGGTTTTTCCGCTTGACAACCATCAAAGAATATCAGCATGCTAGACACATGTGCCGATATCAACATGATTTCCAGGCAGAACTAAAAAAATCCACTGGTCCCTAGAACGATAGGAAGAACAAAACAAATTTTGACACCAGAGATAAACGACAAACATCATTGTTATGTATTAATAAATTTGTGACCTTGCTGATTTGTTGCTTGCGATGCCTCTTGCGTTACCTTCGGAAGCGCCGCCGCCATGATGGTTTTTTCGTGAAAAACAAACCCGTCATCGTACTAAGAAACTCCTACCACGGATCGCACAAACAGGGAATTGGTGACGAGGATGGGATTAAGGAATTAAGGAATGACAACCATGTGCAATCTTCCCAAGATTGGAAATTGTAGGAACACACCAGGTGCAAGAACCATCGTTTCCTACATTGCTGGATGAGTTCACTGATATCCTTTCCGAAATGCAGGGTAAGTACAAACCTCGGTCTTCTTAACCAACAGTAATAATAATTATTATATATATTGTACACAAGACAGCCCATTTCACTACTGATAAACCCAAAAGCTGTTCCATTTGACTCAAGGCAATAAATATTCCATCAGCCATCATATCGTAAATCGAAAGTGATGAACGACTCATCAAGGAAGATGTTCTGGAACCGACTCAAGTTTGGCATCAAAGTCCTACTTGTTGGACAGTGAGCGAATAAGCTTGAGAACCTCTTCCGAAGTCATAGATTGGAGGACTGAGATTGGGGCGCATGAAAATTGCCTGATAGGAGTTTATCCGGTGCGCCACTTAAGGAACATGCATAAAATAATATTTCAAGTAATAACCGAAAATTTTCTGTAAATAACCTATCAATCGCTAAATGTCTACCATTTTGATTAATAATTACGGCGTTGACGTCTTAATATAACGTCGGTAATACGATGTTATCGACATATGGCGTGCTGGTTGGGCGAATGGGTTGCGTTCCTGCATTCGGCGGTAATGGCAGCAGTCGTAATGTGTCGTGTTCGAAACCAAGCCTGCAAGTGTCCTTGGGAAGGAGCGCTATACAAATGGTTAACAAAAAGAGCTGACGCTATGCATATGAGGTTATATAAATGAAGTACTTTTTACACACACATCTATGAGAGTCGTTAGTCGAGCGGTCAAGGCTTTCGCTTTGGTGCGGCTCCATTAGGAGTTCAAATCCTAACCGCTTGCAAGAGTATCACTGACTAACTAGTATGAAGATAACGTCATTTTAAAATTATTTGTGTATAAGTAACACAGATATAGAAGCATTGAATGTTTATTCTCTGGAACTTGGAACCTGTTTCACTTAAACTAGAGAAAAGAGACACTTTACCACCTGTTTATTTATATGACACCAGTTTGACACTATCTTATGCAACAAAGGCTGGAAGGATGGAAGCTGTCGCCCCTAGCTCTCTCTAGATAGTTCTGGACAGGGGCGGATCTAGAACACTTTGGCGCACACTGGAACTTTGGGATCTGGCTGGACTCAGACTGGGGGCACATGACTTATTGAAAGCACTCATGTTGATATCTTGTGAGAAAGACCTAACTAATACAATTTCAACAGATGTCATCATTAAAAATCTGGCAAAAGATTCCTCTGCATATTGTAAATTATTTGCTAATGCTAAATGCTGGAAGCTTATTTCAATATCTAAAGCTTATCAATTTATAAAACCCTTACAAAATTTTCCATTAGATGCTCAGGTCAATGCACATACATAGTAATTAATTAATATACAACAAAATTTAGCAATAAAATTTGAATATCAGTGGGATTTCGCCGTTATATGCCTTTGTTATTTTTCGAGGTTTTCACCAATGGGCATGGGATCTCTTCCTGTCCAGAAAATGTTTATTGCAAGGCTCCTAAAATGTTATTATAATAAGGATCTATATAAATGGCTTCACGTCCATAACTTGCTTACGTAATAAAGGTACTGATAGTTTACGTTATTATAGATGGGTTCTGGAAAGACTTAGTGATATTGAAAAAGGACAAATGAAGGCCTTTAAAGACTTGAATTTGTCAATTTCAGAGATTTTTAGGATAGTAGAGGTTAATCGCTATAGAAAGGTTATAAGCCGTTATTTGAATGATCCTGAAAGTTGTGGAAAAAATATTTTTCCAGTAAGACTTCAAAAATTACTGAATGTCAGAGACGAGTTGTCCTCCGATAAGCTTCCAGACGGTCTAGCTCAATAGGAGAATAAAAATAAGTTAAATTTGGAAGTAAGTTGATCGACCATATTTAGGTGCCCTCAGGGGAGTGGTTTTCTGAAGTTTGTTAAGAGTCAGCACATACCATTACTAACGGAGACTCACAAGAAGATACGGCTAAACTGGATTTACGAGATGATGGATTCGGAGACTGGGACTCTGTTATTTTATGATGAAAAGAAATTGAATTTGGATGGACCAGATGGTTTTAAATATTATTGGCACGATGTCAGAGGGCCAAAAAAAACATTTTTTTTAAAGGAATTTCGGAGGTGGCTCAGTGATGGTCTGGGCTGCCATTTACTCTTGTGGTTCATCTGAACTGGACTTCTTAAAGGGGAAGAAGAACTCAAAATATATCGAAACACTGGACGAGTATTTGTTTCTGCTGTGCCTCAAATTTAGAGATGATGCATTAAATATTGCATAAAAAATAATTTTATGTAGCGGGATGTGAATCCTTTGGGTTTTTGGCATTTGGACATCATTTCTTTTGCATTTCAGTTACGTTTGTGTTTTAGTTTTGTTTGCTTATTTTTGGTGATCATAAAATAAAATAATAATACTATAACACTAACTTAAACATTATTCACTCTGTAGCATAATTGATGACATTTTTGTTTTATTACGAGTACAATCTATAATATAAAACAGAAAAAACTGTGTATATGTTTGTCTTTCCCAGAAACTCCTCCCAAACGGTGAACGGTAGCGACTTGAAATTTGCACATGTCATTCTATATGCCATTCTTAGGTAAACTGTGTCATTTTCAATTTTCAACTTTCACCTTTTCCTAAATCGCGTACCAGCTTTAAACTCGAGAGCTACTGAAAGCGCTCACTGTGTAGTATTACAAATAAAATATGACTTCGGTGTATGAATGCCGCCTCTACACTGACATTTCCCGGTAAAGATTAATCTGCTGGATGCATCGACATGTCAATCACACTTGCCTGTCGAAGAAGTAGAAAGAAATAGAAGAAATGAACAGAATCTTGCCTTGCAAGTCAATGAAGCTGAAAAGAAATTTCCAACGAAAAATTCAATATTATTCGACAGTATCTCCAATTTCCAATCATTTTTACTCAAATCGGTGACCTTCGATGAACACGTGATGAGCGAAATCTGGAAAAGAAAAAAGTCGAGAACTCTGAAAGACTAGAAGTTTATCACACGCAGTTATTCAGGTCTCTATTGTGGTTCGCCGTTGTGATCTTCCACTTTCGTTGAGTCAAATATGAACATGTGATGTACCCATACATGATGGAACGGCACCTCGAGAATTTGGAAACTTCATCATCAAGATCCCTGATCCCTGACCCAGAACCGTCCACATCATTGAAGACCGCCTGAAGACCATCATTTTGGAACCTTATGGTCAGTCAGAACTATCATCCCCCTTTCCAATGAGACCATCCGGATGGGATAATGTCAACCCAGCTCCTCTGTCACAAGCAGAACCCATTTAACAAGAAGCACAGCGATGAAGACACTTTGAAGTAACCAAAATATGGCTGGACAAAATATCCACCAACACATACCCATCCTCACCGTGTCAGTGGACATACCATAGAAAGAGTCTATAACAAAGTGGTAGAGGATACCATATATGTCAGTGATCCTATCGATGGCACCTTCGCAGATTAAAAGAATCATCTTCTTAGACATCTACTCCACTCTACAGACGATAATGGACAATTTGGCAGTGTTTCCCGTAAACTAAAGTCTCAACCAAAGTAGACTCAACCAAATCCAACTACAAGCTATGGTACGCTCTAGTCGGAGAAGAGCACCTCATACTTATTGTCGACATGGAAGTGAGTGCCATTCAATCGGTAATTCATCACTCACCTCTTCGCCATACATTTTTCATGTGTCGCCAGCAACACGGTCATCAAGGCATGTAGGGGAAATCCCTGACTGAACCAAAGCTAACTTCAACGACTAGGTATTCGAAGACCGATAGCAAATGTCTCTACAACTCCGTTACTGATCTGTGTTGCCAAACTGTTTGATGGAGACTCATGAACAACTACCCAACTTTCTAAAGACATGCTAATTTCAACGAAACCTTTACAAAACTCCTCATTACTTGAGCTCGCCATTATCGATTGCAAAGTCAACAACAACCACTCACCTCCGACAGGTCATCTCAGAGCATCAGCAATTTTTTAAAAGAGATTCGTCTCATAGCTCTGCTTTACCAGCACCCTTGACCGACATGTTCTTCAATCAGTCAAGTTCCAAGGTTACGCTCCCATGGGCATCCCCTGGCTGAGCAAGCCAAAATAGCAATTGCCTTTACTGTCGCATGATGGAACGCAATGACACCATGTGAGCTAACTACCTTTGAGTCAATCTCAATTGCCAGCATTCAGGCAAATCAAAGAAGCTCTCCAGAAAGCTATTTTTCTGACTCCTCTCAACTGAAGCTGTCTATAACTATCCATAGATACTTTTGATGCAGCAGCTGGGGCACTTCAAAGATGGACCTCCAACACCGTTAGTTTTCTTTCCAAATTGATTTCAACCAAGCGCAGGGAAACCCGGCTCATTTGGCCGAGAATGGCTAGCCATTTACCTCGCTGTTAAACACTTCTAACATTTCCTCGACGGATGCCAAGTAGGCGAATAGCGAACCTCCCAAATGCTTTCAGAATCCATTGCTCATTAGCCATGAAAAGAGCGCCAAATCGACTAGGTAAGCCCTGCAAGAAATTATTAGATATCAGGCGTCAGATACTTCAACTCACCCTCTGCCCTTGCTGACCAAAGAAGCGCCTCTTCAATTCAGCCAATGCAGCACCTTGGTCAAAGTATCAGTAAGAATCTCCATACCGGTTTTTTTTTCCATCGCGAGATATTTTTGAGGTTACATTCACTTTCACAACCCGGAACACGAGCTACACCAAAAACGATCAAACGTTTGTATGGTCAAATATGTATAAGGACATCAGAGCACGATGCAGCGAAAATTCATCGGCAGGCGTCGACACTTAGGTGGGAATTTTCTCTCCAGATCAGTCGCTTCCAGCATATCACGTTGATCCCAACGATACATCTCGAGACCTGAAAACATTCATATGTGGCTAGACAAACAGTTTTGAATACCTGAGACGACCAAATGAAAGAAGCAGCCAGTTTTCAAATATGTTTTTTGGTAAATTGTTCACCGTTTTCGGACAACCGCCTATCACCCTGCTGCCAATGCATTGGTAAAACGCTTCCACCATCAACTCAAGGCATGACTCATCTCTCATATTCCAACCTCGAACTGAACGTTCTCTACCCATGTTATCTCTCAGAATTCGTTTAACAGTTAAGTTAAACATGAGGTCCAGGATTTTTGAACAGCCTGACCAAGGAACAGTTTAGGCAACAACATCAGAATTCCTATGTTGTAAAGGAAATCCTCACTGCCCCTTAAGCTTTCATTAACGTCAATTCCATTACCTTCACATCTTCTAGACGAAGGCTCTCATGAACCACTAAAGCGCCATCTAGTACTTTGTAGTGAACAAGGACTGTTTACACATAAAAATTCTCAAAAATGGACTCAAACCAGCTTAATAGAAATGTCACCCAAAAGTTATCCGGGAATTTGCAGAATTAAATCTTTTGAAAAGAGATTATCTGGCAACATATAAAGAAAGAAATGGGAAGCCAATCAACAACGAGTAACTCGAATCACCAAGTACTAATTATTAAAGCTCGGAATAGATCCCTTGAAGTTAACTGGAACTATCGAAAGGAAAATGTAAGTGGTTCTGGAACTAAAGTTTGCGAACTTTAGATAAAAGAGCCAAATATAACACGATTTGTATTTCTGGTAGTCGCAAACACATATTTGCAAGTAAAAACCATCTTTGGTTTATGAGGAATCATTCACCTCACATTTGTAATTCCTTTGCATTTCCTTTGTTACATTGGCGATTGAATGTAATAATCATCTCCATAAAGACCTTATTATTATTTTCACTTCTCTTTACAAATCTAACAATAAATATCTCCTAATATATTATTTGATTCACTTACAATGTAACTGAAATTATGAAGAATCCATTTATTCCTCATACAATATTGTCCTTTCATGTCTTTAAATTCTACTATAGATATTTCGTATTGCGGCTTGTTTATATTGGTAACTTTAGGGTCGGATCTGCTAGTAACTTCGTTTACTTTGTGTCATGATCACGAAACCGATTTACTTTACGATGTGCGATGAGATTTCTGACTTGGCAGTGCCAGTTTTTATGTGAAAGCTTTTACGAGTTGCATCTACGACTTCGCCATTACTTTCACAATTTAACATGCCTGAGTGGTTGATTGATTTCTTCCTAAATTTGTGCGGCTACGCTGTTGTTTTAATTCCTGGGTCGTTTTTGGTATATGCCTCAAAGAACTTAATTCGCCTTGATAAATTGGGTAAGTGACTTAGTTTTGTTTGAGTTTGTTCTCATTAGATTGCTAAACTATTAAATTATTTAAATTACTTTCAGAAGATGGTTTACTCAAAGAATTAATAGTAAAATTTGCTTATGGGTCATCTGCTTGTGAGCAAAATGAAGAAAAACAGATTTTCAGAGTAACAAGAAAGAATGATGTGTTTGCCCTTATTATTTGTATAATTGGACTTCTAAGTTCTTATTTGCTTTGGGGTGTGGTACAAGAGAGAATCGTTTCTGTGCCTTATAAGTCCTCTGACAACACAGAAGTACATTTTAAAGATTCCCTATTTTTAGAATTTTCCAACAGAATTTTCTCATTGCTGGCAGCCGTTGCAGTTTTAATTTTCACAAAGCAACCAGAGCACATGACTCCAATTTATAAATATTCATACAACTCTTTTACATGCCTCATGAGCAGTTGGTGTCAATATGAAGCTCTGAAGTACGTTACATTTCCAGTACAAGTACTAGTGAAAGCTTCAAAAGTAATTCCTGTCATGGCAATGGGGTGGTTGGTCTCAGGAAGAACCTACAACCTTGTTGAATACTTCAATGCTTTTCTCATGTCTCTTGGTTTGTTTTTGTTTATGTTTGGCAACCAAGTCAACATCCCCACAGCTTCAACTAACCAGTCTACTTTTAATATAACAACAACAAATGTGTTTAAAAGCTTAGAATGGTCTACAGCTTCAGGAATGATGTTGATGATTAGTTACATTGTTTTCGACTCGTTTACCTCCAATTGGCAATCTGAGTTGTTTCAAAGACACAAGCCGTCTCACGTTCAAATGATGGTCGGAACAAACTTTTTTGAAATTCTTCTTGCTTCTGTTACTTTGTTTGGTCGCGAAGGCTTCATAAATGCATTGCTCTTTGTCAGGGAGCACCCACCTTTCTTGTTGCATATATTATGCCTTTCTGTGACTTCTGCCTCTGGACAGTTTTTCATTTTTTATACCATTCGGCGATTTGGTCCCGTGACGTTCACTCTCGTAATGACGGTCAGGCAGGCTCTTTCTGTCTTCATATCATGCCTCATTTACCAGCATTTTATTGGCATATTGGGTAGTTTTGGGCTGGTTTTGTTCTTTTTAGCACTGACAATGTGGGTTGTGATCAAATAAGGATGCTCAGATTTTGTAAAAGTTTCTAGGTCTCACCTTAAAAAGTCTTTCTTTCTTTTCTTTTTTTTATTCATTACATCATTCTTATTTGATCCATTTCTGGTGGTATTTTAATTCCACTCGCAATTGCTATAAGGTGTGATAGCGAATGCATTGTTGTCTCATTAATGCAAGTTCTCGGTTGTGAATTAGAAGGCTTTCAAATATTATGCATAGTTCTTGTCAGTGCATTATTCTGTGGTAAGGCATGAAATGAAAGCCATTTTTGGAACTCATGTGAAATACAAAGTTTTTTCTCGAAGTATCAGGTTGGAATGTCTTTGGTGTGACTACTAAGATTATAATTTCATGAATTCATGCATTTCCAAGAACTTTGTCCTTCTACATTAATGGCTCAAATTCAATTCTGTTTTTTTGTTGCTTTTCATTTTATAATTTCCATTAAATTTTCATAATTTGATCTTTCAAATTTGAATTTTCATAATTCAAAAATTTATTTTTTAAAAAGTTTTACCTTACAATTTCCTCGACTGAAGTCTTAAATCAATGCAATTGATTCGCTTGTTTGGTGGCCAATCATTTCTGTGATGGAATTTTTGTCATTGCAAGTTCACTAAGTACATCCATCATTTCTTTGGCAGTTTAATTTATTTCTGGTTGATGTGATATTTATATTTATGGTTTCTTCTTGGGTTTTCTGATCAACTATATAAGCTCCTCAATTCAATAATTTTAGTTGAAGTTCAGAAATTTAATGTCGGCGACGCATCTTGTTTCACTTAATAATTGTGCAAATTGCATTTCTGAAGTTTTTATCCTCTGCTCTTTATAATCATTAGAAGTGCAAAATTATTGATTACATATTTATCAAGAGATTTTGCTCCTGACAGGATACGTGGATAAGAACAGATGTTGCAAAATCAGCCACGCGAGTGGTGAGCACGTAATTGTAAAACTTTTTATCTCTTGGGTCAAGAATTCAACATCAATCTTAGTCAAGAAATGTTGATTGGGGACTTTTTATTCAGGTAATCTTTGTGCATGTTGCAATAATTTATCTATCAAGTGTTTACATTTTTTTTCGAGACATTAAGGAATCATAGCGGGGCTTTACTCATTTTGTAGTTTTATGAACAATCACCATGGTTTTGGAAAAGTCCATTTGAGGACATATTTGAGATTTATTTTATTTTCAATTAATAAATCTGTTAAAGTAAAGTTTTTTGAAATTTATTCAAATAAGACATTTGTAATAATTTGTAAGCAAATGTGTAAATAAGACTAAATTTTATAAGCTCTGCACAAATATTTTAGCTAATATTTATATTCTTAGATGAGAACATTCTTAACCCTCGATTGGTCTCTACACCATGGCCTACACTCAAGGTCTTGCACCCCCAAAGTTTCTTTGGTGAATTACTTGAAAAATTAGTTATCTATAACACTGAAAATGTTAAGAATTGACTTGTTAATCGATGGATATTTAAATTAAATTTTATTGAATACAAAATGTAATGTTTTTGGGTCTGCCCAGGTTTGAAAAAAATTTGTTTGCTTTTCCATTCCTAAATCAACATGGCGTGAGCCTAGTGGTCAGAAATTTTGTTAAATATGTTCTCATCGGAATATTGCAAAGATCCATCATTATTTTTTTGCTGCTCAAAGTCACATATAAAGTTACATTCAGAAGTGTTTCATTAAGAGCAGCTCACATCTGTACTGTTTTTCAAAATTGGAACGAATTCTGTTCATGATTCATCACTAAATTTGTCAGAGTGAGATGGTCAGTCAACATTCAGATTCCAATAAAAAATTTTCTTGCCTGAAGTGGTTTAAAAAATGCAGCTCATTTTCCAATCGATTTTTGGGCAGGCTGGAAATCAGACAAGAATGGAGCATGGAGCTTAAATAATTTTCTGAATTGACCGAGTCTGGAAATTTTTCGTGTATTTCGGTTCAATTCACAAACTTAAACCCATTTGGCCCATTTAAACCCCTAACTCCAATTTTAACCCAGTTCAGGAAAACAGAAGTGAATAAAAAGTGTAGAATTTCGAATTTTTCTCAAAGCTTATGAAGGGGCGATTCCCGTGGTTTAATGATTATTGGTAGCATTTTATTTGTTACCGTAGGAACGAGTGTGAACTTTGGAAAGCTGGCAATGTATTGGTTAATATCAAGACCGTGTCCCATCTTGCTAAGGTGAAAAACAGAATTAATGTAAAAGAAAACAATCAAAAATAAGCAAATTAATGACAAATTTTAAAATTCAATCTTGATGTCATTGTTTTCAGATAAATAAAATATAATAAAACATATTGTAATAAAACATATTATTATAATAATATAAACAGCAAAGTCCTTGGTGCTGAGGGTCCGTACAATTTCACCTTCATGGAAAGTATTACGCTGAATATAAAGCAACATCAACATTGTTGTGATTTAAAGATTCGTCCTAATCAATCAAGTAAAAAATTAATTTCAATACCAAAAACTTGTTAATATTGGAATGCATCTGTGAGAACTTGAGAAAATATGAAGATATCCAAAAAATACCATTTCAATTGTTTGAATGACGACATAAAAGTCATGAATGAATTAAATTTCTGTTCCAGGCATGATGGTGGTAATGATAAGAATGTGATGATGTCACCAGTACCTCGGTACAATAATAGTGTATTCGCTGATAGCTAAAAAAATAAAGGTTTGTAATAAAACGTTTAAGACTTGACTATGGTGTGTCGAAAGATTATACTTACGAAAAGTAGGTAGTTCCTTTAATATGGTCGGATGCATTCTTGAGAGACGTTGACTTACTTTATTAGCGCCTATTCTCAAGGGTTCGAGGCGACTAGGAAAGTAAAACTATAAAAGTCAATCTTCGTCGAATAGAGGGACCCAACGAATTATTGGTGATAAACCAATGATGAACCATTGAGATATCGAAATAAAATAAGTCCAATCATTTTGTTTTCGAAAAGGTGAAAGGCATTTACATTGTACAAGTCCCATCCATCAAAGGGTATAAATTACTAAATTTGTGCTTAATATGTAATCAAAATGTCTGTTAGTTTGTTTGCACTTTAATTAGATGTTATTAAACGTTACAGATTAATAATTTACAGATTAATTTTACCTAATTTTTTTACATTTATTTTGTTTACATTCCACATGAAAATTCAATATGATCAACTCAATTGAACGACTGCAACGATGAGTAACAGAGTCACGGTTCAATGAACGCAGCTTATGGCCCGTGTTAGCAAATATGTCTTCCATAAGATTCCACGATATGGCACTCGGATTAGTGGAGATCATCGAATGATGGATGGATCACCAACTATAATTTATCCATTTCCTTCAGTTTATTTGTGTTGGTAAAGTCAACTATAATTTTAATTACAATCGTTAAATGAATTTGTAATATTTATTATCGACTGTTTTTTTATTAATGAAGCAATAACATTCAGTTGCATTGCATCGCTACAACACCCCAATCTCAATGCCCCAAGGAGAGAGATGAATAAAAAATAGGCAATTATTGGTTTAAAATGGAAGAACAATTACTGGCTCGAACTGGTATTGAGTGAAGGATCGATGATTTGACACGATTCAAACGCTCTCCGTCAACAATGGCAACTCTCCGCTGACACACTCAACGACACACAACTGCTATCCACGATAAACGGGATCCTTCTGAGCTAATTGTTAAACCCAGGTTGTGTGTCCTTTAATGAGGGCCATTGATAAACAGTTATTATTGATCTTGCAATGATTACCGTACGTACCACGATATTTTCGATCAAAGCGATACCTCCATAAAATGGTCAGTTTCTATCTCTGAGTATTAACAGAGTATTGCACAAGATTGTCTACTCAGAGAGTCGATGAGTAAATAGATGAAGATGAGAGAGATGTAGGTGATAATGCGTCTGTAACGTCATAAATCCTTAATGAAGGTGTAACTCGAGGCGTTTGTTAGCAGATTTTAGTCTGCATTTCACTGTGGATCATTTGAGCCTGTCTAACAGCCTCACAGTTTCCATTATTGCATCCATTACAGCAGGAGACATGTCCTCATAACCGACCATTGCTGACTGAATGCCAAACATTTTTACAATTCAATTGCAATCGGTTGCTTAATGCGAGTCATTGAAACCTCTGTAAACCCTAATTACCCGGGTTTGGGTCATTATCGCGTCCTCCGATCTGTTTCTGTTGTTCGGCCGGTCAGCAACCTCTGGGGTGACCTGTCAAATCAATTCAATCCACTCGATCGGTCTGGTTGGCTTCTGTCCAATTTCTAACCGTGTCATTAAATTTGAAAGCTCTCCTAACTTCGCGTGTCAACTCATACAAAAATATCGTCATCAATGGAGTCGCACAACTCCTGATTTCTATTTCTTTCCTTCGGTCAAACACGATTGTATGAAATGGAAGTTTGCAACATTCTCCGTTAGTTCAGCTTACCAGAACAACTATGAATAGAACCATTAGTGTCCGATTTGACGTCATGAATTGCGTCACGCTCAGGGCTTCTCGTATGAGCAGTCAGATTTTAACGAGCTTCTAAGGAGGCGTGCAAAATTAGTTCCTGTAAGCTACTTTGGTCAGTTAATCCTTCTCGATTTTCAAGTCACAAAAAAATTCTCTCCGTCTGGAATCCTCAGGATTTCGTTTCCTCCGCTGCCTTCAGAACAACCGTTGTCTCCTCCGTGTGATTTGTTCGATGTTAAATGAAAAATTAACAGACGTTATTAAACCAACAAAAGATGATATTAATAAGGGATCAAAGAAGCCATCATCGCACCTGGCCCTAAAGTCAAATGGACGTGAGAAATAAGGAGTGAATAAATGAAACAATCTTACAACTTGAAACCGAGTAAACATCCATCCGTACAAAGGTCGCACGCGAATCCGTTTGCTCAACGGGAAAGTTGTCGCCCCGCCTATTGGAGTCATCGAGTGTCCTCATTGGTCCTTCTAAGCGGATGTCGAGAAGTCGAACTGTCGATTGGATGAGGAAAGTCAGTAAAAGGAGTGAAATAGAAATCGTGGTGATATAAAAGAGTCATGGAAATGATTTCACTGAATTGAATATTTTACCAACTTTTGACTTGTAGCGACATGGTGCAATATGGTGAGTATCTCTTACCTCTCATGTCATTGTTATATCTTCTGAATTCTGAGGTATCCATTCGCTGAAACGGAGAGTAATGAAAGTTTTTTCCTCTGATTTCTCCAGAATGGAATCAAAACTGGAAATCTCTCAGCGAGATGGAATGGGATGCCAATGCGACAGAGGTGGTCGGAGACACGACCAAGAGTTGTTCAAACGCTGTGGATACGCTACCCTTCGGTTTGATTCTGAAGGAGTCCGCCAACAGTTCTGTAAGTAATTCTTTTGTATTCATCTCAGTAATGTTTTTCAATCCGTCATTTAAAGATAAATATATTCCATAAGTCAATCGAGTGACATCCGTGATATCGTTTGAGTAAAGAAGTCGTAAAGAGATTTATTGGAATAGTTCCATTCTTCCACGGGAGATAAACTTCTCAACAAAAGAGATATTCCGATTATTGGCTTTCCGTGAAAAGACATGGTTGAATTAATATCAAGGTCATCCATCAAGCGGGAAAATGACTTGAAAGGAAACATCAGGTGTGGGTGGCATCCATCTACCTGTGGATAAATGTTCTGTCCCCAAGGAAAGACTGATTGTCTTTGAACTTTTCAGAATTTTCCATCTTCATACCGCCAGCATCGAACTACAAAAATTGCTTGCTCCTTTTAATGTGACATGGCATTAGAAATTACATGTGATGTGCCGATCTATCTCTTGTTATGCTCATCTTAATCGACATGTATTTGTGTTCTATCGATTTCAAATGAAAACTTCAAATGGCATCGACTTAATTATTACTATTAAACATGACTAATTTCAATTTCAGCTCAGCGTTTGGACACAAAAACTCATTGAGAAAGGAACAAAGTTTGGACCTCTGCAGGGTGACATCATCACTGAAGATAATTCATGGAAGCTTCGAACTGCCAAACGTAGTGATTTATGGCCGGTATGAATCTTTCTTTAGAAATCATTGATTATTGATTATTAACACAATTATATGGTTAATACGTGCGATAATTAAATATTATAACCTAACGGTTAAACACGGATGACGGCATTTGTTTATAACCTTGCTAAGAAATCAAATCCCGCTCTCCAGGTATTTGCACCATCTTCCCCCTACCATGTCAGCCACTACATAGACACGTCCCCCCTGTTTGGCAGCAACTGGATGAGGTACGTGGCCTTCCCTGGAGCTTCTTGCCCCCACAATTTGGTGGCATGCCAGGTGGAGAACGCCATTTATTTCTTCGCCCGTGAAAACATTCCAGCATTTACGGAGTTAAAAGTTTGGTTTCATCCGAATTTCTTCGAGAGAATGAAGTCTTCAACCGTCCACAGTGAGTGTCATTTAAATTCAGTTGAACTTAACTGAATGTAATTTTCTTATTTAAATTATTTAAATCCGTTTTACTTGACGGCGTCAAAAGTTATTAAAATGTGTTCGTATCTGCGGGAAAGAAATGGAATCCTTCTTTGAAGTTACTTGCGTATTCTTTACTTCAAATAACTGCATCAACAGCATCCTCACACCACGATATTTCTGAGGCTTTCAGAACCATTCGCTCCTCTAGCGCTGTCGTTACGCAACGCTAAGTGATTGCTGCTAAATGTTTGCGGTGCGCCAAATTCAATTCAATTTAAAACAAAAGTTCATCCTTTGATGCAGGACAGTTACACGTCTTTAAGCTGCTAATAGACTGATAATATACTCTTATTGAAGAGAGTTAGTGGATGTTGCATAGAATGGAGTTTCAAGTAATGGAGTGACTACTTTCAATGGAACTACAATCGCATGTCATTCGGAAATAACTCAAAATCAGACGATACCTGCATCTTTGAACCTGTAGGTTGACATGACGTTTAATCTTAAGCGAGGACCTTTGATCTCCTCCAAGGCACAAATTGCTCTCAACACGAGCAACTCTACAACAAGCGCTCACTTCAGCTCTATTGTTTCTCATTAGCCATCGAATCCAAGCAGCGAAATCATACGAATGAGACTTTAGTTCAACACTCAATATTTTAATTCGTTTTTATTGGCATTAAATATTTCATTTAGTTTTTAAAAATAAACAGGAAATATAAACGTTTCCATTATTTTCCAGACATTCCATGGAACGTCGAAAGACATCCATTCCAAAATCATCACAACTTTTTCGAGCTCAACAAGTTTCCAATTCGTCTGCAAAGCTTCCCTCTCGCTCCCAGTTTCCCTCAAAACCGCCTGCATTTTCTACTCAATCATCTCCACGACCATTCAAGCTTCGAGAAAAATCATTTGAACAAGTTTCCCGTGAATCACTTTCAGAGTCTCCAACCTCCATCACTTCAAACTGCAATCCCCATCAACGGATTTCTTAGGAGTTCGGTTGATGACGGTTTCAATTCCAAAGCTCGAATCCATCAGAACATTTTCATGCATAAAAAAGAGCAGGAAGAAAGAAAATTGGTTTTGAGATCGAACTCCTACAAACTTGATTCGAGCAACGAATCATCTCCGAATCTAATAAAACACGAAAATACGACTCCACCGAATTCGGCTTCACTCGAGAGCACCAATTCCAGTAATTACAGCTGGAGTTGCTCAGAAGCCTCGTCCAAAGAATCGATTTTACTTGCAGCAGAAGAAAGATTTATTGGAAGGAAATTCAGTGGAACTGAGGAAACGAGTACCTCGGATGGATCGCCGGAAAAAGCGAGGGAAACGAGAAGGAAGAGTCGCGGAGTTGCGTCCCTGCCCTACGAGCTGCCGAGGGTGAACGGCAAAACCATCTACGAGTGCAGGATATGCAAGAAAGTGTGTGCACAGTTGAGTAACCTCAAGGTTCACATGTACACCCACACTGGGGAGAGACCTTACAAATGTTCTCAGTGCCCATCAAAGTTCACTCAGAAGGCCCATCTGCACAAACACATGTCCACTCACACTGGTGTGAAACCGTTCAGTTGTCCAATTTGCGGCAAAAAATCTGCAAGCAGCAGTAACATCAAGGCGCACATGAAAGTACACGAGAGCAGATGACTTGCATCGAGAATATTTATTTTGCAAATTTATTCAAATAATTAATATTATAAATAATCGCTTATGTAAAAATTGCAAATTTAGTTTGTATATAAAGTGATGTTTGTTTAAAATGAGTAGCGTTTCTGAATTTTAAATTGAAACCTCTTTTAACCGTTCAATCAGAAAAAAATACTTGAAAATACCACAAAGAGATCGATTTCGTTTTCAAATTTTTGAATCCGAATTTTTTTAATCTGTCGTCATTGAAGACTTTTCAACAACTTCTCTTAATATACTTTCAATAATTTTCTTCTGAAACATTCTAAATAATTCTCATGTCTAAATGTTGAACTTCAAACGAATCCACGAATTCTTTTCATTGAAGGCTTCGAGGAAGATGGGCAAATACTCGAATATAAATAACTAAGTGTTTGCTAAATAATTGATATTGCAATAAACATTAATAATATTTAATAAGTCGGACTTTATTAAACTCAAACCGTGATAATTTCGAAGTTTTACGTGGCAAATATTTGGCGAACATGCGACACGTCATGAATGCCACGAAGGCAGCCAATAATATCGCGCAAGCAATTTTAAAAATTTAGAAAAGTCGTTGCATATTCAGCAAATGCTGTTTGATTGTCGTGAAATTTAAAAGTACTAGGTGATTTAATTAAATAATTTTTGTTTAGATAAGCAACCAAGCGAATCTTTGTCCAATAATAAAACATAACTGAAATAATGATTGAATAATTATTTGTGGTGGTTAAGAAGACCGAAGTCTGTGATAACCAATCCTTATTTTAACATCCGCATTTCGTCTGTTTATCTTAAATAAATATTTATCATCATAAACCGGCACATTAGACTTAAACGCATCAAATTCTTAATTTTTGAAAAGGTATTCAGAATATTAATCAAAGACGATTCGTCAAAAATAAAAGGGTTGCAAATTTTTGTGAAGACAAAATCGTTTGCCTACATCGATTTGATGACCGTTATTCTGCAGTCCACATCATCATTTGAAATATTTCAAGCAAATGAATGATAGACGCAAAATGAACAAGTTAATGACACCTCGGAAACAATGCAATGAAACACGCAGCAATCATCCGAAGTAATGTGATATTCACGAAAATACCGCTACAAAGGCCATTTAACGACACAATCGAACGCACACACGGACGCATCTCAGGTGACCACCCATTCTTTTTGAGCTTTTGATCTTTGATTGTCTCCAACAAAACGTTATGTTGAGGAATCTTAACAACGCCTCCTCCGATTAATGATCTATGCATTCTGGTCATGCGTCTGCCTGAACAGTCATTAACCTTAATGTCAAGGTCTGCCGCAACTTGAATGGGCGAAAGAATTGAATGACGATGAAGGTTTCAGGGCTCTCAAGTGCTCCGTAAAGATCACAATTTCAGGCATTCCACATGACTCCTGCGATGGATGCAAGTCCGCGTAAGAAGCTTGGAAGTGACATATTGACACGTGAATACAATGCAGAATGGGTCAGGTAAAATACTGTTTGTTGATCTAAAAACCTTAGCCGGAGCAAAACCCTCTTTAATTGGTGCTGTTTAATCCGCTCATAACTGCTGCCATTTTTGATTTCTTTTATTTTGGGGTATGTTACCGTAACCTGGAATACATTTTAATGCATAATATATGGAAATGAAATGAACGTCAAGATTCTACCACGGCATGTCAACCAGTTAAGAGCAACTAGTCACTTGTTACAAACGGTAAAACACAAATGGTGCTTTTAAGGTAAAGTTTAAAGCATTTGATTTTTTCTGCTGAATGAAACAACTCAAACATCATTTGAGAAAACGGCAATTCGACTGAAAACTTACAGGGGAAATGTAGGGCTCCTAAGAAATTGTGAAAGAATTTTTGGGAGAACGAAACGTCTAGATTTGAGAGTGGGTTAATTGTTTTAGAGGATCTCACATGCGCCATAAGGACATTAAAAAGGACAAGGACTTATTTTGTGCTGATATTTCATCCGGACAGTTGATTCGGAAGTGAGAAAACACTGATAATTTAGCAGAGAGCAAGCTCCTTGTAATGGCTTTCAATGTTTTAAACATTTCAATATTGTTCTGCTAGTTCCTGTAAGTGTAGGACCAGTTTTATAACATTTTGCACAGATAATCACGTATCCAGAGAAGATTTACCAAGGCCATACCCTCCATGGCTTCTCATCCGTACATGGAAAGACTCAGATTACGTAACCTACCATCTCTTGAAAAGCATCAAGTTAAGAAGGAGACTGCTTAATTGCACATCCTCCTTCTCTCCCCTAACCTCAACATATTCTAGGACTCGAGGTCACGAGGTCAATTTTAAACTAAGAACTGCTAAAATCAGATGTGAAACTACTAAGAATTTCTTCTGTAACCGAGTTGTGAGACAATGGAGCTCCCTACCTGTCGCTATTGTAAATTCCTCATCTCTTTCTCGTTTTGACTCAGCTATTCGCGAACTTAACTTAAATCTACAAATAATTTTTGTGTGTATGTCCACAAACGAATGTAATTAATTTTTATTTTTGAGTTACGGGGGCTTAGTTTAGTTTATTGCTGTCATTATTTGTTGCTTTCGCTCAAACATAGGCATTTCTGTTTTCTTGAGTACACTCGGTCATGTAAGAGGCCGAACGACCCTTTGACCGAAGTTGATAATAAAATAAAAATCAAAATAAATAACTAATATGATAAATCGGTTAATGAATAATGTGACAAAATAAATCTAATTTCCTATAACAATTCGCCTTTTATTAACACTTATTATTTATTAAGGTTTATTTTCAACATGTTTTCTTTTTGCATTGCATTAAATGGTATAATGTAGATGTTCATAGAACATTCGATTAAAAATCATCGAAGCGCGATAAGCACAATATGAAGGAAATAATTTTCAACATTCATCAAGTACGCAAAGGCTTCAAACACTAGCTACAATTCCAATAAAAACATAAATACTCGTCAAAAACATACAAAAAACGACCTAGCTTGGATTTCATGATTCGCGCATTTTCCATATTTATCAAATATGCTGCTGTATTAATCCGTGATTCGACGAGAAAGGCCACAGTTGGTTCGGTATTTGCAGTCTTCAACGAAAATAATCCTCTCCAATTGCAAATGAAACTACTTAGTTTTACTTTCACTCCATTTTCTTGGTAAACTTCCTCGTTCAGCCCAGGTGGAAAAGTGACGACCATCTGACAATGGACATTTGGGAGACTATACTGACGAAGATCGGTTGCATCCATCTCAGGGTATAAACTTCCAGAAAGTTAAATTCCGAGTCTTACGACCTTAGCGCGTTTTTTTGTCGTCTATTTCGATCCATGAGTAGCTGTTACCATCCACTGACCTTTACAAATGTGTACAGTAACGAAATTAAATTTCAATTTTGCCCTGATCTAGCAATAAAAAGGTCATCATATGATATCCTTGGTAAAGGCGAATAACATTATCAGGCATACAGCCCCAGATCTTGGTTAACACCTCTCAGCCCCCACCCCACTGACAAAATTCTTTGTAAAACCCTTCATACATCTCTCTGCCTAAAGGATTTTTTTATAATGTTGAAAGCCAACAGATTTGTATCTGCCTGCTTATCAGTTCGTGAAACAATCCTGTAGCCATTGATCAGACGGTTATCAAAAGTCGTTTTCATTGTTTCCTTTGACTTCATTTGAAGGTTATGACAGTACGTATAAAAAGGTTACAAACACCCTTTATATTAAATTAATCAAATCCAAATTTGGAATTAAAATGTAAATTCTTATGTTATCTATACTAATATTACCTACCCAATCCACTCAATATCTATCTGTCTTCTAAAATTCTTTTCGATTAGACAAGCTTTGCAGTATTTATGTCGTATTGGTGTAATGTAGGAAGCTTGTAAAAATTTGCTAATGGATCATCAGAAACTGTAAAGTGTTTGTAACCATTTTGCTTGAATATGCAATCATGCAATCCTATTGTGTTCCCACCAATATGGGGGAATGTTTCCTAACACGTTAAACGCTGTATTTTTTGTAAAAAAAAAATTATTTCCATTATAAAAGGTATACCAGCGAACACTTGAAGTCATACTGGTTTGCCAATGTTGTGATAGAAGCTCTGAGATTGTATGGAAATAGAACTGTATTTGCCAAAGTCTTACTCTGCCGAAGAAAAACATGTAATGGCGTTGGAGACTCCTATAAGAAAGCTGATCCATTTCGGTTGTTTTAACCTCACCAGAACTTTCGAAATTGGATTTCGATACTTTTGAGAGTTATTGTAGGAGAATTCATGCATTTAACTTCCTTTTTCCTCGGCCCCACAGAGCTCTTAACTTTCCTGTTGGATGTTAAAATCATAAATATTAAAGCGCTTATATTTAAAAAAACATTTAAATAAATGTTCGAAGTGCTCATTAAAATATTTTATGAGATATTATATCATAACAAACCGCATATTTACATATTAATCGGTTAATTATAATCGACTTTCTTTAACAATCCATGGTTTGGGGCCAGGTGCGAGGGACTTATCACACTCACGATTACTATTGTTAATGGCATTGACGAACTACTAACAAGCGAATTTCAGATTATAACATTCCTGAGACAATCATTTTACGTTAAAATAAGTTTAGTTTGATTTAATTAATCATTTGTTCTATTTATGTTACATCATAATTAATTATTTAACGAAACAAATTTCCATCCCCGTTGTTTACATGTCCTTCTGTCTCACATTTTTGAAACAGGTCAAGTTCGATGGTTGTTTAAGCATATTGCGATCTTGTTTACAAATCTTGCCTCATTCGAAGACTATATAGGATAATTATTGATGTAGTTTAAAATATCTCAAAGAATATGGAATCATCAACTGAAGAGACCAAAGTAAAATTCCAAATCGCATCAATATTGTGGGACTAACTTCTAGAATGTTAACCTGGTGGCTGATAAGAAATAATATAAGAAATATTAATTTTCGAAGTTTTCACAGATATTCAATAAGTAATAATTTTTGTTTAAGGGATTAACATCAGTGCCAAGCAATGTTGCACTTATTGGTTCTCATAAAGCTGCTGTCTTAAAAAGAATGGACATAACAGAAGTTTGTGAGGGACTCTATTTGAGTGATTTTGAATCACTTACTGCAGAAAAAATCACAAGTCGTGGTGTTACAACCATTATCAATGCAGCAGCTCTTGAGAGGCCAAAGATAGAAATGCCTGGAGTCAATGTGATACAGCTCCCAATTTATGATGTCCCAACTGAAAACATAGGTAAGCATTTTGATGAAACAGCCAACACCATCCAACTAACAAAAGAAAATGGAAGTAACACTCTTGTGCACTGTGCTCTTGGGATCAGTAGGTCAGTGACAATTTGCCTAGCCTACCTGGTCAAATATGGAAAGATGACTCTCAGGTCGGCTTATTTCATGCTGAAGGAGAAACGGCCCATCATTCGACCGAACGAAGGATTCTGGAAGCAGTTAATAGCCTTCGAGACAAGCATATCAGGAAAGGCAACGGTGAAGATGATCTACTACCCCATGGGTTCGACGCCTGACGTGTACAAGACCCTTGCCCGAAGCAATGTCCAGAGATTCAAAGCAAGCCCTCAACAAAACTTAAATTTATTGCTGATTTCAAACTTTAATAACTTTTCTTTTCAGATGTGAGCAACTTCATGCCTCGAATGCAGCCTTTCGAGATTAGATGTCGACCTCCCATTTGCCTTGATTTTTGCCGTGGAGTGATCTTCGCGCCGATTGGTGTATGGAAGTTTTTTTTCCATCAAGCTCTTGGTATTTATAAAATTAGGCTCAAAGCATTATTATTGCTCCAGAGTTTTCTTACTTGGTTTAAAACATGTGTTGCAGACAATTCTGAAAATAAATTTTAATTCCCAGCAATTGCCAATTGAATATTCATGCAAAAGCACGTGATTACCAATGTTAATGAACATGCAATGCGACTTATTGCTTATGCAAAACCATGAGTACATGCCAGACATCTAAACAAGCCAAAGTAAAACACACTAGAAAAATAGAGGGAAAAAAATGATGATAGGCCTTGAGATGTGAACACATGACGTAGGATAGTGTTAAGCAGACAGAGAGTTAAGGCACTTAGCTGCACTGGATTGCTTCGTCAACCCCCTTGAAGGTAAATAGAGTGAAGTATGGACAAATAAGTGACAGTGCATAATAAAGTAATCCACCAGATTAGACCATTAAAAGTGCAATCATATATCAATGACTAAGAAGAACACTGAAAATGTCGATTATATGAGTTGAATACTGAATGCAGACATTCCAGTTCAATCGCTCCAGTTGGCATCATCCTCCTCCTCCTGATCAGAATCATTCTCTTCCAGGGCTTTCCTCCTCATCTCGAATGCAGCCTCCATAATCGATTGGACATCAAGAGGACCTGCTTTCTTGCTCTGCTCAGTCTTGAGTCTGTGCTCCTCAACCTTCCTTAGCTGGATACCTGTTAATATGAATTAGAAAATGAAGCAGAAGTTGAGACTAATGTTACAGATTATTCAGTACAGGAATGAAAGCAATGCAATTATAGAGTAAGGTACCTTCTCTGATAGCGGCCAATAAGTCCGACCTCGTGTCCCGAACGAGGGGACCCTTGTCCAGTTGGAGATTCAATTTCGATGCTTCTGCAACAGAAGCACTGCACGAAGAATTTGATGCCAGAGACTCCTGATCAGGTTGTGAAAGGATCAGCTTGTCCATGCTGAGTGGGAGATCTTCCTCCTCTTTAGGGTCATTGGCAGTTTGAGCAAGGAACATATCATGAAGGAGAGAATTTGGCAGAGGTGGAGGAGGAGGCAATGGACTCATCTGAGAGTCATCAGTAGTTGTGACCTTTGTGGGACTTGGCAGCTGGTACTGGCTCTCGATGGGAGGAAAACTGTCGAAGCCTCTGTGAGGACTGGGTGGAGGAGGCGGCAGATTATCACTGCTAAATGATTCTTCTTGAAAGTGATGGAATTTTGATGACAGCATTTGTGACATGCCATCCGTATCATCCAAGAGAGGGTGCACGATGCTGGTATTTTTTAGCTGGCTCGAACTGTTAAGATTGTAACTTTCTCCAGATCGAGACTCTTTCTTGGGGGGAGCAGGAGGTGGACCCATGGGACGGTGACTAGAAACATGAGCGAGTGAACTGGATCTCACATTCGAAATGCAATTCTTTTCCTTAAAATATGAATTTTCATGTAGTTTCATAAAGTGTGAAAGTTTATATTTGTAACCCAACCTCAGAATGTCTAATGGGATGAGATGATCTGATATTGGCATCCTTGAACTCATTGGCCACAATAATGTGTTGTTGGTCCATATCATTGATGAACTCATTTGCATGATAAACTTCAGTGTCCACTACAGTTCCATTTGAGGTATTAGTATCTTTGAAAGAGTGTTCCTTTCGAAAATTTTCAACAAATTCAGGACCATGCCTGAAGTCCTTGAATTCCTCAATTTTATTCTTTGGCGTTCTCAAAGCTTTAGGCTTATTTGTTTTGTGCTGACAATGAAAGAACAACTGTGAGAACAAAATTCATAAGTTACAAATGAGATAAAAATCTCAGCCCAACCACTTGGCCATGTTTGTGCCTCGGTTTCTTCTGTTGGTGTTGCACGGCTTTGATTTCGGAGTACCATAACTCGACAAAGTAGTTTGGATCAGTGTAGAATTTTAAACTGCTCTTTCCATCCTCTCTAATTGAAGGTCACAAAAATGACATCAAAATTTAACAAATATTAAATCCTCATAAATAGTTGATTGATTCAAAATTGACACAAAATTCAATATTATGAAATGAGTTTCTTTTAAATAACAAAAGTTAAATCAGAAGTGACCCCATTACCATAAGTGAATTTTGAAATATCTGAATGTTGAAGTTGGTATTCCTCAATTATCAGAAAGAAAGGAAATTCTCAACTCCTTGCAGACCAAATCATAAGCTTATTACTAACAATTAATCATCTCAAATAAGCATAAAATTATTGACAGGCAACATTGAGTCATATATAAAATTTCCCACCAGGGAAATTTAAGGCTGAATTATAAATCAAGTAAAATTATACAAACATTGAGGAAATATAAGCAATAAAAATCTTGAAAACCTGAAGGCATCAAGTTCAAAGAGATTTGGGGGAGCTTCACAGTGCATGTAAGCTTCATTGATGCAGAAAGGACGAGTCGACCGAACCATGATCTGCTGGTCCCTGCACACGGAACTCTTGAAAGGCTTCCTTAGGTTTATTTCTTGCAGAAGCACTTCAATTGGTGAATGAAACATGTGTTAAGATTTAAATATTGAGCAATTTCAAATATCAAGAAAGTATTTGAAAATAACTTTTTTATAAAATATGTCATTATTATTGTTATTATTAATCTCAGCATGTGCTGAAGTTGTTGCATAACAATTCAAAATAACTTCTTTTCCTGTCAGTATTTCTTTCCAAGAGTTTGCATAAAAGTGATTCAATTATCATACTTTTTAAGGAAATTATATTTATATTATTTATATCATGATTTACAGTCTACATTCTGTGAAGTTATATGCAACACTTAGGAGCATAGTGGTAGAAAATAATTGACTAAATAAAATTAAATATTCATTAAACATCATTTTTTAAATATAAAAGAAAATTTTTAAAAATTAACATTAAGTCTACTATACTGAATGATGTAACCAAGAAACTTTGTAACTTCCTTAAATGACCACATTAAGTCATTAAGTTACATTCAACTGAAAGTGCATTGTTGTTAATTTAAGCTGGTCTTCAGAGAGCAAATATAGTAAAAAAAATCACAAAGAGGAAGACGTAATGGCTCGAAATTAGCCAATCACATCCAATTAAGTGCACATTCAATGCACTTATTGTAATTGTCTGTTATCACTTTTGCTGTGTCTGATGGCCATAGCATTTTACATAACATATTCATAAATGCAATTGTGATCTCCAAGATAGGTTCAAACTAATAGAAGCATTAAATCTCCTTTGAAATAAATGAAAAATGTTTTCAGCAGTGATTAATTTGAGGATTTCATTGTTCATAAACAACAAAATTATGTGTCCATTCTTCTGATTTTTAAAAATACATACTAATTTAGAAATGTAAATTAAACAATGTTTACAAATGCAAATTGATCCATGGAAAGTAATTATAATACCAAGAAACAGCTATGTTTAAGCAGTTACATTGCCCCCTCCAGTTTGATGAATTTCAATAAGCTTTAAGTGATGAATAAATCATTAGGCTCATTAACATCATAATCTTACATTTCCTAATTGGCCAACTTTATTGAAGTCATTTTTAATGTATCAAGGATTTTAATTTCTGTGACTAATTTCATTTAAACCAAGCTTCTCATTCAGATGAATCAAGACCAATTTCAATCTCATCACTCATATATCAGGCTGCATGAAAATGTATCATTATCATAATCATTAGAACAAACGATTTACCTTCTTCCACTGTAGGATTGAGTTGAACAATTTTGTGTTTGAGTTTCTCAATCCGAGTGCAAAGATTGCTAGTTCTTGCGGCTAGTGTATATGTTTCTGCATAGAGTTCACCAAACAAGTCTTCAGAATGCTTGCTCAACGAGCTTAACTGTTGAATTATGCATGCCAAAGTATTGTTGGCCACACATTCCAACTCATTTTTTACTTCTGTATCAAGCTGTCTTTGACTGATGTCTGAGGGCTCAATTGCTCTTTTGACCATAGGCATTTCTAAACTGAAATATGATTCATAAAAGGACATTACAAGAAACACGGCATAATTCCAAGCTACTAAGCAATAATTTATTTAACTGCTTCCATATCACACAATACTTACTAAAGACGCTAGGTCTATGTCACTATGTCTATGCGATAGTTATTAAAGTCCGACATTGATGCGAGCCAAATTAATGCCCGGAACTCAGAATTGAGTTGAAAATCTCTATGCAATTTCCTTTACCAGCAAATAAACAGTTTCGGGCGAATCTATTGTCCAACGTTTGATTTGGTGGTACAGTCAATTCATCAATGTTTATGGAATAGCTATAACATAGCAATGGTAAAATGGTTTATACCTGCAAAATATTTAGCGGGCCAAGATATCAAAAAATCTTCAAGAAACAGTTTTAGACTAAATCCGAAGTTACATAGCAATTCCCCCTCTGTAGACACCGACCCCAGAGCCGATCGGCTTCCATTTCGGTGAGTAACCATTATTTCGCTAGCTTTTAGCGCTTAATATTATTTAGGAATACTATAATTTAGTAGGTACATACAATTTTTACAAATTACTTTTTACCTCACCACACAATCAAAAAATACTCTTTCGTTATTTATTACACTGTTTAGAAATTAAAACCGACAGCCTAAAAAAACTGATCAGGTCCTTTAATAGAAACCGTGACGAACGTAAAGGGAAACAAGTTCTGAAATTTCTGGGAAAAGGGCGCAAGCTGGGAAATCAGCAATCGACTTTGACGGCTGCATCACCATTGGCGGGACTGGGGATTAATTCATCATTGAGCATACACTTCCATAACCCATAAGTTTTCCCAACAGTTGTTTGCCACAATCTGAGAGTACCATCTTCACTTCCACTTGCATATAACTCACCATCAGGTGAGAATCTGACACAGTGAACTGATCCAAAATGGCCTTTAAATGATTCTGCACAATCAACAAAAATCAGATTTACAAATCAGCCCAACTGATATTTAATACATTAAAAATGAATTATATTTACCTAGTTCATTTCCAGTTTCATAATCACATTTATACATCTTGAAATCATCTCCTCCGCAGACAAAAGTATTTTTGGTTGGATGCAATGAAGCAGAATTAACTGCACTGCCTATTTCAAATTCCTTCAGAACCTCAAAACTGCAGATAATTATTTAAAATTAAATAACTTTAAATTTGAGAAATTCAACGATTGTTTAAATCAATTATATGACTTACGTTTCAGAATTAAGAAAAGCCACTTTGTTGCTGTATGCCACAGTTAGCAAGGAACCATCCACTGAAAGTTCTAAGTCATTGACAACAGAATTTAATTCAAGCTTCCTGATTTCTGTCTTGTTTTGAGCATCCCACAATCTTAAAAGGAATAAATTAGCATTTAGTCATTTCATCACTGAAACACCAATTTTGAATGGTCGTGCATCTAAAGGACACCTAAGCAAATGATGTTACAGCTAATCTAACTTTGAGAACATCGTGCCACTTAATTCCGCTTCCTTGTTCTTGTTATTAATTTCCAAAGCCAAAAGTTATGGAAGTCATTTATGAACCTGATTGTTTTGTCATCAGAAGCACTTATGATGTGTTTGTTGCCATTGAGCCAGAGACAGCATCTAAGATTGGAGGAGTGACCATTGATGATCTCAGGATCTAAAAAATTGAAATAATAGATCTAGTGGAGTACTGTACTAAGTCAAAGCTTTTTTTAATCATTTCAATGATTTAATACTCTTTAGTAAGTAATTAGATATCTAAAAATTAATTTAATCTTAAATCACCTGCATTGGGTTTGTCAAGGTCGTAAATCCGAAGAAGTTTTTCATTGCTGCCGGTCAGGAGGAGACGAGCATCAGGTGAGAAGTCTACACATTTGACAATGTGTTTGTGAGCAAATGAATGCATCTCATCCCCTGACAAAGCATTCCACACCTTTCTAAAAAATATATGAATGATAACTCAACATGCTGCAATTGATTAAATACTGTTTATTTTAACCACATCTGAGATGGCTCTATTGCCTTAGAAACAATTTAAAAGAAGGAATCCACTCCCAATCCATTCCCTTCGGTGCTCCCAAAATAATCTAGTCAAGCTCGTTCTCTTCAATCCCAGCCTTAATGCCTGACGCAACTGCACTGGTTGCCTATACACCTTCGCATCATCTTCAAAATCTCCTTAATCACCTATCGCACTCTAGCCACATATTATAAACACAAGCCGATGATGAAATTTGACATTAGACGTTATGGTAATTATGTAGTTAGTTATGTTAGGCACATCCTCACGCAGTGAAATCTGCAGATCCAGTCGCAGCCCTGGTTGCTGGACAATTTAAAGTTGCTGCCCAAACTGCTCCCTTATGGCCTTCAAATGTCCCAATCCAGTCTCCAGTTTCTCCCTGTCTCAACATTGGCTTTGCATCTGCAAATATTTTAAAGCAATCACTTCACTAATTAGCTAAGAATACTGACATTATAAATAATGGTAATACCTTTGCTGGCACTTATGAGAAAGTAGCCATCAGGAGTAATGCTGCTGAAAGATAAGTGCACAACAGGTCTTGTATGACCACCACATGTCAAGGGGTTTTGTCTCATGGAAGATGTCATATTTCACTTTTGATTTCGAAGTAAATTCTGTTTTTTAATA
Source organism: Hirudo medicinalis (assembly GCA_011800805.1). NCBI lineage: Eukaryota > Metazoa > Annelida > Clitellata > Hirudinida > Hirudinidae > Hirudo > Hirudo medicinalis. The sequence continues at coordinate 221,894 of MPNW01000030.1, forward strand.
AAAAAAAAATCACATCAAGTAATCCTTAGAGTTTTAAAAGAATAAGACTGTAAGCATATATCAATAAATATAAATACTAAGTGGCAGTCTTCTTTTCATATTTAAAAAGTACTGCTGTGTATTTATATTCCAATGTTTGTCAATTCAAATTGCTTGTATAATTGTTGCAAGTGTATGTAAAGTGATATCTATCAACAACGTAAGGCCACAACCTGTACTGACGCATTCAGCACAAGCAACATGATATAAAATTAATATCACATATGCATTGAAAACATTCGCAATAGTTAAAATAACAACGCGAATAGTTCTGCATTAGAGATGGTGTGTCCGACCCAAAGCAATCATCTGCTTTATCTAGAAAGGTTTGGAAAGATAATGAAATCAGACGTTCCAAAACACACACGTTCGCAGTTGAGTTTCAGTTAATCTGGTAACTAAAGAACTTAAAACAGTTCCCCAGAGGAACCTAACTTATGATCTATTAAACAACGAAACACGAGTTTGATCGAGAACTTATGTACAAACGGTTACAAAGATAAAAAAAATTAATCACAAATTTCTATTTAATAATTTATTTTCGATATTTACAACATTCTTTATAGTTTTAAATGCTTTGTCATCAGTGCTTACTTTCAAACATTTAACGACATAAGTCTAATAAATGACTAAATATTATTTTAAACAAAATCTAAAGAGTAGCCGTTTGATTTTTTTTAATAAAAATGATTTGTGGTTAAAAATGTAAAGTTTGTTTTATCAAAATTTGCAGTTCGGTGCATACAGTGATGTGGGAGTTTTTGTGGACTTTTTCGCTATTTTAAACATTCGATAAAATGGATAGCAATTTTGCTTTCGTTAAAACCAACAATTATGAACCTGACTTAACGAATATACAGGATGCAGAATTAGAAAATGATGCTATCAATAAAGGTATGCTGTTGTAACTTTATAGCAGACAAGTTAAAGCGTTGGCTTTTTATAAATAGTTCTAAATTCGTTCGGGAATGGTTTTAGAAAGATTTTTGAGAAGCAATCAGATTTAAAAAAATTGCTTTAGGTTAATTTAACTGCTAGTTTAGAGTAACATGAAACTAACCCAAACGGTAAAAATGAAGTTTGGTCTTAACCTTGGTTGTTATTACACAGAGTTTATTCTTGGTTTGCACCACATTTGCATTTGACGAAATGATAAATTTTGAATAGCTAGTTAAAATTAAAAATTTAAGTGATTAGGTAGCTCATTCTAAAATGACAAAAAGGGTGTTTTTTAAATGTTAGACTTGTAGTTACAGTTCATGGTTTGAGGTGTAACCAGAATGTCAATGAGTGAGGGATACATTTGTAATATAAAGAAATTTTCAGCTTTGGCAGCTGATTACAGACGTGGCAGTGTTTTGTCATCAAATTTTGGAGGAGTGTCTGATGATGATAGTGATGAAGGAGGTCTTGAATTTGATCTCACAGGAGTTCATCTTGCCTCAACTGAAGGTTTGTCATTTCACTTTATTTTGCATTGTTTACAATTTTTATTACATCACTAACCTTAATTGTAATTAATTACTAATAATGATTACAATTGTGAATATTATTTATTGGAAAGTATTTATGTAGGATGGTGAAATAAGTCACAAAAGCCAAAGATCTAGTCCTAAGAGTTAAAGAATAAGTCATAATACCCGAAGTTATTAATTTAATTCGTTGTTACGAGAACTTTGATAATTTGTTTTAGAATTAGATTTAGAGGCAGAAGAAGGTATTGAAAGTATTTATCAATGTTTCATTATTTTATTGGCTTTGCTTTGATTTTTTGAGTTTTTGGCTTGATTTTTGTTGTTTTAAAGAATTTCTTGAGGTTTTTGTGGTCCACTTAGTTTTCCTCAGAAATCATCACTTCCACACAGAAGATTCAGATAATCTGCTGATTATTTAATGTTTTGTTTGTTCATTTCCTCGAATAATATTTAAACTAAATTATAAACATCTTATATTGGTTCTTGAAATATAATGATCTTAGTCAAGCATTAAAATCTAGTTAGCAAAAAAAAATGTTTTTTTGAACATAGCAATTTAAGAAAGAGCTAGTTCAATGGAGTTTATATTCAGCAAATGTTTTAAATTATTAGACATAGAAATTACTTTTTGAAAAAAAATTATGAGATTGGAGGCAGCAAGTACTATTAGATGTTTGATTATTGATGTAGTGTGAAAATATTCTGGCAGTTTAGATTTTAGTGTGGAGAGGATTCATATTTTGGCATTTTGAGTCAAAAATAGAATAATTTTACAAACATATAAGTTGTTTCACGTACATTAAAAATAATGCTATTTTTAGTAGAGAATCTATCTAATTCAATTTTAAGCAAGTTAAGAAATTGTTTAAACTATTAATATGATTTTAAAATATTACTTGTCAAACAAAAATTGATGCCCTGCTCAAAGAAGACCATTTGAATATGTTCCCTTTCTCTATTTACACCTGCCAACAGATAAATCATAGGATTGTTACCTGTGAGTAGTAAGGCTCCTCCCACTGACTTCGTTGTTTGCAATGACCTTTTTCTTTCATTCTGTGGTGAAGATTTCATTCTTTATTTTGCTTCTTTATTTTATTTGGTGTGCTGTTTAAAATGTTTGACTGACTTTATCATAAAATGCATTTAATGTTTAATTACCTCCAGAAAATTCATTGTTTTTATTTTGAATCAAATCATAGTTGGACACCCAAAGAGTTTAGTTGAACACTATTTTCATGCTTTTATTTCAGCACTTGTCAAGGAAGAGCAGGAACATCCTTTCCACAGAAGTGGGGCCATCACACCGGAAGGACTGATTGACGAAGATTTTGAAGAGGAACTCGGATCGCCCAATCAAGTTCTTTCTATTTTATAAATTTTTCAAGCATTTGACTTTCGACTGTTTGTTGTTTTGCAATTTGTAACGATAATTACAATGTTAGAATTGTAGTTACATTAAGTTACTGTTCGATCATTTATTAGCCATCATTACAACCTATTCCTTCTATTGTTTTTTGTTACAATTACTGTCGTTTACGAGCGATGTTTGAATAAGCAAAGCATGATCTTTGCTCAGTTATTTTAAAGCATTTATTTCATGATGAGCCTTATTATTACCTCAACTAATTTATAACCTGTCACTTCAATATTCACGATTTGAACATTTTTAATTTACAAAACAATCCCTTTCAGGAGGACGAAAATGATCCCGAGCTCGAGTTCAGAGATGTCGCAAAATTTGGGATCATCCAACTAGCAGGTGTTTTATGAGTCATTATTAAGTCTTTCTTTCAATTCTCAAGTCTTTCAAACTTCTTCTTATAAAAGATGTTATGCACATGCATTACTGTATTTGTATATATATCGATATTTCAAGTTATTGCATCTATCAAAAGTTAATCTTATTCATTAACTGACTTTAATCTGCAAATTGGTTATTTAATATCACAATTAATTATTATTAATTATTACATTAAGATTTTTGTTATATATAATACTCAATAGCTCATTAAATACCCCTGAGATCATCCGTCAATTCTCACCAACAGGTGATGATGCCTATGGCAGGAAGGTTATTGTTGTGTCAGCATGCAGGCTCCCTCCAAAAGAAGAATTAGACCATCAGAAGTTTCTCAGGCATGATTAAATTTGATTAAATATCTCTTGCATTTTGTAGATGGATGCACAAGTGCACTTTAGCATATTTTGGACAAAATATTTGTTTGAGATTTATTTTAAGGGGTTAATATTAATAATATTTTAATCTATAGCATTTATACATGAGTTTCAAAAGAATGTTTCAGATTTTATTGGAATTTTTACTTATAATCATTGGAACAAGTTATTTCTTGTTTTTGTGGTCTTTATGATTGTGATTGTAATTGTGTGTGATTGCAATTGCTTATGATTGCAATTAATAATTGTGTTCTTTTGTGATGACCACATGATTGTTTGTCTATAAATATATGATCATCACACTGTGTTGCTCTGATGTCTGAAGGTATTTGAAGCATCTCTTGGACCAGTATGTGGAGAGTGATTACACTGTTGTGTACTTCCACTACGGACTCAACAGCAAAAACAAGCCCTCGTTCGGCTGGCTCAGACAGGCCTATTCGGAATTTGATAGAAAGTCGGTTTGAAAATATTTTGATAATATAATAATAATAATATATTTTATATTATGATTGTCAATATTCAGACATAATATTGTTATTGTCAACATGCAGATACAAAAAAAACTTGAAGGCTCTCTACCTCGTGCACCCGACAGGATTTATCAGATTTATGTGGAACATCTTCAGGCCCATAATAAGGTTTCAAGATTGTTGCTGAGATTTTTCAAATTGCTAAGTTATTGATCTAATTATAAAATGTTACCAAATGTTTCCATACATGTGTTCAATGTAAGTTTTCTTTTAATATTAGTGTGAAGTTTGGAAGGAAAGTGAGTTACATCAATTATCTCCATGAACTGGCTCAGCAGCTACAACTGGACCAACTTATGATTCCTCAGAGAGTGAAAGAGTGAGTGTCCTCATTTTGTGTCACTAACATTTTATTGAACAAAACGTTAAATGAAATGAGAAAAAGTAAAAATTTATTTTCTGAATGAGGTTTTGAGAGAGTATCACGAAAGAGGATCGTTTTTTAAGGTATAGGTTTTCACCAGTAATTGTTGGAACCAAAAGTGACAAAGAAAATTGAAGGATTGACTTCCTCACAAAAATTAACATAAAATGGTGCAATTTTGAGAAACTGTTAAAGCTTGCTATGCATGTCTCTTTAAAATTATAAGTTGCACCTAATTTATTTGATGTTGTTTGTGATTAATACTTATTTTATTTTACTTTATTTATTGCATTTTTTGCCAGAACTTAGTAAGGCTGTTTATAAAGTGTAACCCGAATAGAAGCATTATTAAGATAACATTGTTGTATTTACAGTTATGATGCATTCCTTCTTGCCAAAAATAAACCCATTCCTGTGCCTACCAGCATTGTTCATGCACCACTTCCCAAGCAACAGTTTGGAGTGGAGTTGACATAGTAAGCATTCATTCTTAGTTATTCAACTCATGATCCATCTTTAAGAAAATGTTTATCTTTCAGCATAAAAAATCACAACAATGGTGAAATCATACCAACAGTAGTTGGCCAATGCATTCACTACCTAAGAGAACACGGTAAGTCTTCATTTTAAGTCTGTGGTAATTGACATTTCACTGAAAGGGATTCTTCACTTAGGTTTAGACACGGAAGGCTTGTTCAGGAGATCTGCCAATGCCAGCGATCTCAAGCGTGTGCAAAAGACGTTCAATGAAGGTTAACAAATACACAATGTAAGATTATCTCATGGGTGTTATTATTTGAGCTGCAGATTCATCTAGCAGGATCTCAAGATATATGTTGATTCATATCACTTAAATTTCTATTTTTATTGTGAATTATTATTATTAAAGTTTTATAAATCACAGGTCGAGAAGTCAACTTTGCCATGTATGACATCCACCTTCCTGCTGCTATCCTCAAAAGCTTCTTGAGGCAGCTACCCGAGCCACTGCTGACCTACGAACTCTACGACCACATTGTTAAAGTTCAATGTCAGTATTCATGTGAAGCTCAAGTTATAAGTTGGAATAAGTTAAGAATTTGTCATTATTTGTTTTTAAATTGAATAGCTCTCGAAGCAAACGAAAGACTGAAAGAAATGAGAAGAATTTTGGTGGAGGAACTGGTGGAGGACAATTACTTCATTCTCAAGTACATTGTCAACTTCCTCACAGAGGTATGATGAGCTTGTCATGCTTATTGGCCACAAAGTCCTGATTTTATTGAGTGAAATTTGTCTTTTGAAGGTTGTGGCTCACAGTGAGAAGAACAAAATGACTGCACAAAATCTGGCCATTGTCTTTGGACCAAACCTCATGTGGTCAAAAAACCAAGCATCGCTGACTATGATTGGTTCTGTCAATACGTGTGCTCTCCTCCTCATTTCCCACTACAACCATCTTTTCATAAAGTGACTCTTTTGCTCCAGCCTTTGAGTCTTGTAATGTAACAACCACAATGAATCATGCAACCATAATAAGATAAGCATGTTGTTTTTCTGACTCAAGTCAGTTATAGTTCCCAAAAATATAGTTTGCTAATTCTTGGAAAATATTTTAGAGCCTGCAAACAGTATGGCACTGTGTTGATAAATTATAATTCACAGATTAAATTTGCGCTCCTTGACTGACTTTATAATTTTATGTCCAGCCGTGGAACATCCATATCATTAATATACCCTCATGCCTTCTTTTTATGGTGATCGCTCGGTGAGCAGGTGGTCCATGTTACCACTTAGCCACTGATCATCACTTAACCAAACTTTGATCCATGCTCCTGAGTTTTTAACCTGTCATGTCTCATCTTATGGCTACAAACTATTTTGCATGCTTTCTTGTGCATCGCTAGTCAAAATAAATTCTTGAAAATGCTTTGGATTAATTTCCAGCCATTCCATGCAAGCAGTTTTTGTGCATCCACTGCATGGTGGAGTGTAGAAATGGGGTGATGGGCTTCAAGAATTTCCCATGTCTGTATATTTGTGTCGCTTCGATAACTCAACTATTTGGTTTTGGAGGTTTATAACTGTTTATTACTTTTTCGATTGTTGATTTTGCTTAATTAAAGTTGAAGCATGACACATTAACAAGTTTGGCATCCAAATACACAATTCGAAGTTGTTTGCCTTTCCTTCCTCGATAACTTAAGAGTTATTAACTCGTTGCTTTAAGATAATCATGACCACTCTCTTATTCAATTCCAAAGTTTGAGTAAGAATTATTTGCCAGCAACTAATGAAAGTTAAATGTCAGCTTTGAGAATTATGTTGTATTGATGCAAACCATGCATCCTGCCTGGCATTTCCACTGCATCTGGTTATAAGGCTTGATCACAGATTTATTGACATGCAATTTTGGACATCAAACAATTGATTAATCAATTGATTTGCAGTGTGCTCGCATCTATTTGATGAACAGCATTTACATTCAGGCTTGGAATTTCTACTCGATATTTACAATTGCAATTGGTTGTCTCATCCTTTAGGTCGTTATGAATGGGCCTCAACAACTGCTTGGAAGTGGTGGATCGGTGGAGAAGGATCCTGAGGTTTTACGAGCACTGTCGATATTTCTGATGCATCAAATATCCAATTTGGATTGAATTTGTCATTGGGAGAATGTTCAGAAGTGTTCTCTTTGTCTAAATTATAAATAAATTTCAAAAAGGCATTCTTGTAGCGAAATCAATTAATTGGCATGTGTTACTTAAATTAAGAATGGTTGCAGAAATTGTATATAACCTTGAGGAGTCCCTTGGAAAATGGTGATTTTTGGAAGCTTAAGTTGTTTGCACTTCAGGGGCAAAATGTTGATGACAACTTTGGCTCTGCAGCCTGTAAATCTGAGTTCACCTGACAATTGTCAATGCATCCAAGTGAATAAAGGGGGAACATTTGGATGATGTTTCAAATGGCAAGCAAAAACCTGAAGTGCTTCCTGAGAGTTTCCAAGAGCCAACATCATGAGTGATGCTATAAAACAACTGGTTCGGAAAGTCTTTGACTCGAGTGATGATGAATTTCATTGGAACCCATTCATTGGACAGCAGCTCCTTTCTGCTCAGATGAGAGCAGATAACTATCCTCATCTGTTGACATTATTCTTGTTTTTAATGATTTCATGTGACCTCCTCACTTGATGCTTGTAATTGCATTTAAATAAAATATCAAGTAATATAAACTTAAGGCATGTTTTAAGTTCTAATCATGCAATTCTTATTATTTTCTGTCCAAGAATTTGTTACAAATTGATAATGTGATCTTGAAGTTCTGTTGAACAAATGCCACTCTAATCAAACTCTGTATCATTGTGACCAAATAAAAATAAATCCATCAAGCAGGTGAAATGTGGACCACCTCAATGTCATCAAGTTGGAAATGATAACCAAGATGATATGTAACATCTGGTTGATTCACTTCACAATATTTCATGTCAAATTTCAAATCCAGTGGGTGCTTGATATTCCCCTCAATTTGCCACACAAATGTTGATGTTGATACCGGGTAAAGTGTCTGAATAAAAGCAAATTACTATTTAATGAATTATATACAATTAAATAATTTTTCTACCCTTGCAAATATGCAAGTGTACTGAAATCAATAGAAATTTATGAAAATAGACATTAAGGATTTATATAAAAAAAAAGGAGTTTTAAAGTAAAATAAATCAAATATTGACCATAGAGTTTCCAATGTTCAAATTTTTAAAATCGGTGGTCCCAGTGGAATCAGTCAATATCCATGAATTGATTTCTGTTGCATTCGCAAGAAGTGAAGACACCAAGACTTGAACAAATTTTCTGAATATTTCAACATGTTATTGCAATACTATTGCAATAATATTACTTGAATATAATTTTTGTATAATTAATTAATATGTTCGGAATTTTTCATAGCCTTCAATAATGAAGATTATTTCTAAGCTTCTCATTGTTAGTCATCAAGTAATTTAGATAACAAGTTATAAAGATGAAATAAAATTATTTTAAAGATTTAAGTTAGTATCTAAGAAAGCAAATAAATGTCAAATATAAATTCATTAATAACATAATTCGAATAGATTTACTTTGAGAGTGAAGTAAAGAATTTGTGGCAAACTGTAAAAGGGTTGTTAAAACTTAGTGTGCAAACCTTGTCAACATGATCTGAAGATTTCAATGTGATCTGACAAATAGTTTTGTTTTGTGTTTACAATTTTGATTGCATGAATTAGGGGATGTTGAATATTCAAAAAATTCAAACCTGTTTAATCAGCATCTCATTCCTTGTCCAATCATCTAGAGTAACAAGAGCCCTGAAATGCAAATTTCGCACCTTTTTAAAGTTATCTAAAATAGCTTCTGACAAAATCATCTTGTTGTCATCATCAGTGGAAAGATCTTCAAGTTGCAACAGGAGGCCTTGTGAAGCATGGATTTCCAATGAATTTGGAAATACTGATTCTGTTGCCTCATCCATAAGTGTAATCTCAACATCTTGTTTAAATCCAGCCATAAAATCTTCAGCAGAGAAATTGTTCATGTTAATTGGAGATGTGCATCTTAACAAAAAATGAGAATTAAAGGGAAGACAAACTGGCTTTGTTCAAAGATAACTTCATCTCCCGAAGAGTAACATCAACATTGAGACCATCAGAATGAAAGGTTTGAACAAAATCAATTTCATTCAGTTTCATTACTGCCACACTCACATGATATGAACCAATCTTTGAGAACTGAAATTACTTTAAAAATGTAAAGGACTAAAGTAAATAACAGTAATAATGCTTTTGCTGGCCTTCCATAATTTTACTCACGCAACCAATGAGTTGAATTGAATTTCTTCCCACCAATAAAGGAACACAACTGCTCCTAAGTATCACATCATCATCGTGGATGACCGCCAGGTTCAGAAGTCTCTGAGATTTTGGTGAGCTTAGAGATCGCTTTAGTGGTGACCTTAGAATTGAATATATTCAATAAGTAGTAGTAAATATATAACATAATTGTCTTTGTAAATTCTGTGGTAAAACTAAATGGTTTACTTCTTTTTGCATTTAAAAAAAATAATAACTAAATCAATTATTCCACCAAATATTTACTGAATCATCAGAGCGCACCTGCAGAGCAGGGAAGATGAGACAGCGAGTTGCTGGTCACCATCTTCGACGTATTGGACAGAACTTTGAATGTCAATAGATTGGAAGTTGAAGCTGATGGTTTCAGAGATCTTGTTGAAAAGTTCAAAACCTCCCAAAATGCTCGACTGACTGTTTCGTCTCGTTTCAAAATGGCCGCTATCTTGTCTTGAATGGCACCTCTGCATAAGTTTCTGAGGCTTCAGAAAAAAAATTGAATATGAAAATTGCTTGCTTTAAATAAATAAAAAATAACCCATCGAGAAAGTTTAAACCTGAGTCGTGAAAGCTGCAGAATCAGTTGAAATATTTCTTTTATGCTTCTTCTTCATTTCAGTTTCTCTTTCCTGAAACGAGTAGCAACCCATAAACAAGAACATTACTTTCAAATATATTTGTTAGTCACAAACATTTTAAATAATGCTGCAAATATTTTAACATAAAAAGAATTATTTTTACATCCAGAATATTCCCTCTGCCTCTGAAAGACAAAACAACTTCATCAAGAGTAACAGGGGAGGGAAGATTGGAGAATATTTCCAACTGCATTTGCATGCATTGGTGGAGTGCAACCTCATCGGAGGGCATCACGAGCGACAGAAGGAATGCAGGAGGACATCGCATCTTCATCCTCTCCATGGAAATATCAACTAAATAAATGTGCAACAGAACTCTAGGTTATTCAGGGTCATATCATTGTTTCAATATTCTGACCTTAAAATTAACATTGTTGACATTAAGAAACACATCTCTTAAGGAGTGACCAGATACAAGAAATAACGTAAATCATTCACATGCATTTGCATAAAAATTCTTCTTAACAAATGTTTTAATTAGTTTCTAAAATAAACCTTGGCTTTTTGAAGCCTCAAGAGCATCTTGCAGGCACTTCTTCCTCATTTCCAATTGCACTGTTGAACTGGATGCAATGTTGAGACTTGTGCGACAATATCTACTCGTCAAAAATCAAGAACACTGCAATTAAATCAAATCTCCAAGTCTTACTCAACAAACTCCTCATTTTACTTAAAAGTCTGCTTGAGAAATTTCTGACATTCTGCAAGTTTTTGTCTCACATCGTTTGCAAGCATTTCCCATCCTTCTGTTTTGTACATTTTCAGGAGATCAACCAAATAATTCTCTGCTTTCTTGTAATCACCAGTCATTCTGAAACAAAGAGATCAAAGAAATCATAAGAAAAATTTCTGTTAAAAAAGGCATTCAAAGAAAGCATCTTAATTTCAAAGCTGAAAGTATTTTTGTTATCAAGTGATTGCAGTTCAGCACGAGTTCAACTTAAGAATGTTATAACATCTGAATAATGGAATTAATCAAATAATATAATAAAAGCTTTAAATAATTCAACTCAATTTGTTTTAAATTGCTGAAATATATTAAGCTTTCACAATAATGTAATGTTTGTATACACAAATAATTTCAAACATATATAGATCTGCTATGCATAAATAATTTCAAACATATATAGATCTGCTATGCATAAATAATTTCAAACATATATAGATCTGCTATGCATAAATAATTTCAAACATATATAGATCTGCCAGCTCTTTCCCTGTGAACTTGGCTGACCGTACCCTGCTGACATGTTTTAGGAAGCATATGCACTGCTCAGATAATTCCTGTATATTTATAAAATGGAGTGGATTAAAAAAAATACATCATAATTATATTCAGAACAAGTGGACAGCAGTGGAACTCAAGAACTTACCAAGTAAAACTGAATGTATGGCTCCTTGCCAGTTAAAACCTCCAACAGTCTGTTTAAATGTTCCGATTCACCTGTTCAGGTAAGTAGTTAGTAAATTACAAATTTTTACCTAACTGCTTTTTATTTACCTGCAACATGCACTAATCCAGGTAACAATGATTCCACAATCATCTGTTCATCAGATGTTTGCCCACTGCTTGTTGATACCAGACCACACAATCTTCCAATGCAATTCGCCTTAAAAAAAAATAAAAATATTTACTTGAATCAAATAAATCTATTTATCCACTGAAAATACTTTTAAAAAATAAATAGGCAAAACCTTGGAGACTTTGGAGTTGATTTAAAAACCTAATTGGTACCATTTGGTAGGCCAAATAAATTATGAATTGCAATATTGCGGCTCAACTGACATTTGACATAATTAATCCATGTAATTAAACGATGTGATATTATGACTTACAATGACCCAATTAACATGATTAATTGACACAATTAATTGACATTTTTGGCTGATGTTAGTTGATTGTCATCACCTTCTGAGTTGCTAGGTTCCACAACTCAGCTGCTCCAGAAGCAATCATCTTGGATTCTTCTGAATCCAATTTGTTATCCAGAGGACAGAAACTAAGCACCTCCATGCAGCTCAGGAATGTCCAGCAATCAATTGCTCCTGATGGAACAGGGATCTGTAAACAAATCACCAGTCATTTGTTATTATTGATATCAACTCTCCTTCAAATGTGTAACAATGTAATATTGGAAATAATTTCATAAAGTGTTGATTTTGGTTCCAACATTATATGACCATTAAGATCAAAAATCCATCAATTCTTAACATAGGAGAGTATTTTTAATTTGAAACACAAATTTTAAAAACCCACCTTAAGAATATTGACCTCCCGGATGCAGTTGTGTATGAAAGGGACAGACCTCTTGATGAGCTCGGAAATGCGACCGAGCTGCACGAGAAGATGTCCCTGACGACCAAACAAGTAACTCCTGAGGTCGAGGATGCTGCACTTGTTGAGGCTGATGAGGTTCCTGATGAGGTTGTCAATTGGCTGACACAAACAGCTTCCTCCCCATCTTGCTGGAATGTTTCTGCACATGAGGTCCAACCATGGTGCCGGTTCTGCAAGAGAGGTTCATGGATGGAGATGATGCCAGGAAGAAATCAAAATTTAAATAACCGCCGACTTGCAATTGCCGAGTTGAGAATGAACTGAGTGAACAGGGCATCCAGCTCGTCATACTGTATCATTGCATCTTCATAGAGACCCATCATTTCATACATGAATGCTAATTCCTCCTGTACATTGGGAGAATATTCACAAAATATACATTAAAAAAAAGTCTATTTATTACATTAAAAGCAAGTGATATTCTTCAGATAGTACAACAGATAGTAATTTAATAATGATGGTAATGATGAAGATGATGATGGTGATGATGATGGTGATGATGGTGGTGGTGATGATGATGATGATGTTATAACAGATTGTCACTCGTGCAAACAAGTTGTAAGTGCTTGAATTCCTTAAAACTTTGTGGTTAAAAGGCTGATACAGGGTGGTCAGGAGATCCAAAGCTGTGTTTGGGGACTTTAAATATTTATGGATGTAGTTCTTTTTTTTCAACTGTTTACTTTTGTTCAGATTGTTTTGGTTGGGAAAACAAAATAAAATAAAATAATAATGATGATGATGATGATGATGATAATAATAATAATAATAATAATAAACATCAACAACAATAATAACAATAATAATAATAAGACATAATGTAATGCACCTGTAGGAGGAAATAACTGCAAAAATTCCATTCATGTTCGATCCTCCTCTCCCTCTGAGACCTCATATTCTCCTCAAAACAATCCAAAACTCTGGTGATCGAATCGACGACCAGTACTCTCATTCGACCTGCCACTTGATTGTAAGACTCCAAAGACTTTGAATCGAGTTTGTAAGGCTCGGAAAGCAAAATGCACCTGCAAAATAAATCAAAAAGGTAATAGTAATTCCTTAATTGTTGATGAAACAAATTACCTTTCGACTTGCTTGCTGCAGAAATCATTCTTTACTTTGTCATAGACAGAGTTTCTGAGTATTTTGTTCTTGACTCGATTGTCCATGTTCACCACGACTACAATCAGCCAGTCATGAATGTCCTTATCTCTCAATTGGGATAACCATTCTGAAACTGAGTCCTTTACTGAAGATTTGTAACTTTCCAAATCCTTTTTTAGAACATTTAAATTACATTTGTTAGAGTAATGAAATCAACTTTCAAATGTGAAAAAACTTATGACTGCAGTAACAAACTTATAAATTGTTGCAATTTACAAATACCATAGTCTGTGTGCACTAAAACGGAGATTAATATTAATAATTCCAAAATACTTACACACTCAATCCAAAATGAATGCAAAAAAGGTCTGTTACATAGAAACCATGACTCTTCAAGGGCAATGCTATTTGGATTGAAAGAATCAAATGTCAATTGCACAAAGACATTTCTGGTAGGTCTGCCAAAAGATCTGCAAATATTTAATTTTTGGAGTTTTTATTATTAATCATTCAATAATGTTAATAAAATGAAACAATATTAAAAGATTTCTATTATGCATCATATAAAAAGAAACTTAGCAAGTCTATACCTTTTCCAATCAACTGGATCTCTAGCTAGAAATTTGTCAAATGTGCCCCTCAATGACTGAAAGAGACCATCCTTATTTTCCTTGTCTTAAAGAAATGTAAAACAAATAATTAATTTTCAATTATCAACTTTAAAATAAAAATAATGCCTTTTTAACGTAAAAATTAGTTAATCCAAAAATGTAAAATAAAAAGCAGTTCATATTCTACAAAATACAAAATTTAGAAATTTGTGTGATGTGTTTTTAGATGAAATTTAATGTTCTCATAGAAATGTGAACATAATCCAGATAGACTTCTCAAATCAAGGAAATCAAATATAGCATCCTATTTTTGCATGCCTAAAGCGATTAAATTTAAAAGATGAGCTAATGACGGCGGCGATGCTCAAAAACGTTCATACGAATGTCAGAGCTTTCGTACAATGTACTATTTTACTATAAAAAAATATTTCCAATTGATAAAAATCGGTATGCTTAAGTTAATATTCACAAATAAAAGCAATAAGAAAACCAACAAGTTGCAATAAGCCTAGATTTCATGATTGTAAATATGTGCTAAAAGTAAACAAAAACTATTTTACAGCTGATGTGGACGTTGATATGTTCTATGATTATATCTGATATAAATGTTTTAAAATGTTATGATTATTTTTTCTTATACGTTTTTTATATTATGTTTGTTTAGATGAATCATTTTTTTAATTTGCATCAAATTAGGTATTTCCGGGGGAATTCGTAATATCTTTGTTCTAGCTATACTCAAATTAAGTGTTGTAATACGTTCGCTTGTCTGTTTGATCTCTCAAAATTTTGACGACACTACCAATTATGTCTGGAATTTGTTCTTTCAATAATAACTCAAACAGGCTAATTCTTGTAAAAGAGACCGAGTTTGAAGTATTAGTAATTTTAAAATTGATAAATCTGTTATTGGTCATTGCAAAGCATCAAAGCAGAGGCATCACTTTTACTTGGACACTTTAGATCAGGAAGAAAGGTAGCTGCAGCTAAAAATGAGAAACAGAAGATGAAATGATGGGGTTGAGAAAGAAACTGAAAACATTAAAGCATGGCCGAGATTTATGAAACGATGAATTTCGCAGATTAATGGTGGAAAGTATCACAACTAGGAACGTGGATCTATTAAGTCCAGGCTAACAGCCTAAGATAAAGATAGTAAGGCAAAAGCTGCAGAAATTGCAAATTTAGGAGAGCTTAAGCATTGAATTTTGTGTCAATAAATTGATATTTTCAGCTTCAAATATTTCTATTATATTACAATTCTAAGGTCTACAAAAACGCTAAATAAAGTCTAAAGGTATTTATCTTCATAATTTCAGTCCTAAAAAACTGAGTAAAGTCCTAAATCTCAGTTTCCAAATTCCTGTATGAACCGTGGAATGTTATGAAAATTTGGTTTCCTACTACTAATAGTTCATCCTCATCCTAGCACCTTCCAAATTCTCTAGACATTCACTCTTCCACATGCTCAGTTGTGCACACCCCACTTCTAGCCAGTTATTGACCAAGGCACTAGAACTAGAGCTTAGTGACAACCGACTACAACCACGAGGAATGCACACTACAAATGCTCGATTCATATGATTGCATTACATCAATTTTCTTGATCCTACTTTACTTTATTTCTATTTTTGGTAGACACAGCAAGAACAAACATTTAAAAAAAAAGCCAAAATCTGATATGTGAAACTCTCCCTATACACCAGCTCTAAATTTTCTAAGATAGCAAATGACTCTTCCAAAGCACTTCAACAAGATCAATCAAAGTCTGTAGTGATAAGATAGATGCACTCAAACCAGAATCAAAAACAGACCAGATATAGATGTGAACAAGAACAAAGATCAATGCACAATATCACACAAAATGTTTCAAAAAAAAATTTCAGCTGTAGGAATGAACAAAATTTAAAGTCCTAAAATTATGAAATAATCCTTGGTCAAAAATGTGCTTAAACATGAATTCACACAAAAAATAATATAGAAAAAAAAATCGTCTCACTTCAAAATAAACAAAAAACATTGTGGCACCAGCAACAACATTTATTGAGCAAGGCACCAGACAACTGAACAACAACAAATTGCTTGAAGACAAAAAATGTAACATCTTTTAGGGGGATGAGAATGTGATGATCAGCAATTACTGAAACTTTCCTACTAATCAAGTATTTGGATATTACAGTTGGATTGTTGCTTTTATGTATTTAAGTGTTGGTTGGATTTGCCTAGCAAAATCCTTGCTCCTTAAGGCCTTTCCATTCATCTAACGAGCCTTCTCAGCCACTGCGGCAATAACAGCTGCACCTTTTCCACTTCCATCCTCACTCAATCTCATTTGCACCTAAAATGAAAAATTACTTAACTATAATAAATTAAATAAATGATTTAAATAAGATTTATTGTACACAGAGTTTACAAAATACAAAGTAGTTTGCCAAACCTGAATATTGGAAAATGTCAGCTTCCTGGTTGTGGAAAGCATATTTTCACCGAAGTGGGGATGAAACCTATACAGGCTCCCATCAACACCAACTGTTACTTTTGATTTTCCCATCTTGTTTAATACAGCAGCAATACCTTTAAATTTAGACATCACAGAGTTAAAAAAAATGCATCACTTGCAAAAAATAATCCATCTTTGTTTTTTTAATATAATATAAACCATTTATTAGTACTTCTGACCTGCAGAAACAAGACAAGATGATCTATGAGACACTGCCCTACAAATCTTCCAAACACCATCACATTCTTTATCAGTTACTTCTTTCATTCCAATTTCCTGTAAAACCTTCCTTGTTTTAGGGTAATTACCCCCTTCATCACTGGAATAAAAATAAATGTATGCAAGTGAACATATTTTAAATTATGAGACAGTCAAATAAAAGTTCAACCTCTCAATTTCTGAAAGATATTTTGTCTGAAAAGCACCTGGAGTTTTTAGAACAGCTGACAAACGGTCTTCATTATTGAACAGCAGCCCCAACTTTGAACACTGCAGGATCACACGTCTAGCTACTTCACCCAAATATTTGCCTGATATCATCTTTTCATATCTAGGAAAACAGTGATATAAGCAATGAGTCTCAAATAAAATGGCATTATTTAAAGGAAACTTACATTTGTTTGTTCTTGTCCACAGATTGTTCATCGATTTGTTTGTCGACCACTGTCCTAAGAAAATCTAAACATCCATTGTCACCGAACCCTCCCCACTCCATGTTAATTATCATCTGGTTAAATCACAGACAAATGAGTATCAATATGTATCGATAATATGTAACAAAATATTACTAAAACAAACATTTTCAAAGGCACTTTTCTCATTTTGGGATTTTCTAATATTTTGAACTTTTTCGATATAACTAGCATTGGTGCCTGTGCCTAAAAGCATAAATAAATTTTAAAAACCAAATCACAATAGAAAAGAATTATCAATTTATTAAAACCTTAAAACTTATATTAATAATTTGTAAATGCTTACCTATGATCACCCCTATGGCAGTTTCTCTGTCGACAAAAGCACATGACATCAAGCAACCAACGGTGTCATTAACCAAAGCCACACATGTAACAGGTAGATTCTATCAAATTGAACATTGATTGTAAAATAAAAATAAACAGCTAAATAAATGCTTTAAATATAATAAAACATATTCATAGTACCTTTCTTTTATCAATAGCCTGTTGCAATAACACAACCACGTCTTTACCAACAACTCCAGCACAGTCAATCTCTTTTGTCCAATGAAGTAAAGTACCAGAGGCCAATCCACTTTGTTTAACAGGGAAAGAAAATGTGAATCCCAGGGACATTTGTTCATGCACACCTTTCTCTTTCAAGAAGTCTTCCAAACAATCAACAATGTAATCAAAGAGCTGTTAAGGAAACATCCACATCCATTAAAGAAACATTAGAGTCTAAAGGTTGATTTAACAAAACAAACTTACCGTGTTAGCATCGCTAGATTTCACCTCATCCGAAAGAGGATAAATCTTGCTATGCATTTCTGCTTTTGACCCATCCAATTTAATCAGGAGCACCCTAAAGTTAGTGCCACCAAGATCAAGGGCCAAAAATTTTCCAGATTCTGAACGTAATACCAACATTTAAAGTATTCGCCATAGTAAACTAATTAAGCGTTATGGTAAAAGACAAACCTTTCCCAGAAGGTAGAGTCTGGACATATGAAGGCAGCATTTTAACAGATGTCTTAGCATGTTCTTCGTCTGATAATCCTAGTGCCATCTCTTTGGTCATTAGGTCACGTACTTTCTCGAGAGAATTAATGGTCATCTCGTAATCTTTTAATATTTCTTCCATTTTTCTACAACATACGTTTACTAAAGAGAATATTTAAACATCCTACTCAAAACGAGTAATTACTGAATAACTACAGCCACACCTACCAGTCGGCCCAAAGAACACCTTCGCAATTCTTACGTATGATAGTTTATATACCAACTACATGAGGGAATGCCAAGGTTGAAAGAAAACTCAAGGTTAATAATTTGCCCTTTTTAAAATTTTTCTTTAAAGGTAAAAATTAGCTAGAAATAGTTTAAAAATGTTTTTTCTTTTTATAAAAATAAAAATGAGATTCATAAGTAGCATAAAAATTAGATCAAGAAAAGGTCAGACGTGAAGTTGATTGCGATGTTTCAAAATCTCAATAAGGCCTAGTGCCACGCGTTATTTGTTTACTATTTCATCCTTTACGTCAAATCATCTCAGTTATGCAAAGGATTTTAATCAAATAAAATAAATAAACTTTTACGTCAAAACGATTGTAAAATTAACCTCAAGGTAATGTGGATATTTGAGCTGGATATTCTGTAAGCCCAGTGTTGTGCGCTTGTAGGATCGCTCAACATAATCACGTGATGATCCTAACCCAATCAGCGATGACTTACCAGGCGCGCATCCTAGGTTTGTGGGCATCCTCCTTAGTGACTGATTTTCCTGACTGCATTGGAGCGTGAAGTCTGGCGGCGGAGCTCCATTAGTTGATCTGTCTATTTGTTATAGACATCAGGTGATGGACAGGCCATTGTCAGAACAACACTTCCAATGGTCGTCGACTTTCTGATCAACCGCCAGCGCTTGGCAGGATGTTTTTCCTCCAGAACTCGCTTGGAGTAGTAGGCATATCTCCTCTCTCGGAGGAACCGAGAGTAAGCTCGAGAGTGGCAGCTCTGAGTTCATTTGTTATATGTGAGTTATGTGGAGATATAAATCATAACTTCTCTTATCATATTCATCAAGCATTATTTGGCATAAATGTTCAGTAAATAAATAAAAATTCGTTAAAAGAATAAATTAATGTATAAATCTTTCCAAAGTGTGAGATACTAAATATGCGTAGTCGAGAGCATGAATTCAGTGAACTGTTTCTGGGCGTTTTCATTTTATACATTTTGTATTAGCTTACTTATCGAGGCTCGAAGTGGGGAGCAGTGATTTTTTTAAAATTTTTATTAAAGGTCGCACGAAGAATAACCTTGCTCAGGATTTGTTGGTCTTCAGCTTGAAATTAACTAAATAGCTCAAATGAAATGTTTTCGTGAGTAACACTTGCAGTTACAATTTGACAAGAGAAACAACTGAATAATTTCATACTTGACTTTAAATTCCATATTTCCTTAATAACTCTACTTTTGGTCTCTACTAAAAATAATAAATTAAACCAATAGCAATTCAAAACCTAGTAACAACTAAATTATTTATTTTGAGTTTTCCAAATTTATAAACATTATTTAAATTGAACGTATGAATATCTAATTATAAATTATCATAATATATATAATAAATTTACATCTGTTATAAAGAGATATGTGAAGTATTTTAATTGGCACATCACCATTTACTCACAACATTCTGGCAAATAAAGGTGTTCGAAAATAAAGAGCTGTACTATATATACTTGTATAGTGTATGACATATGAAGGTATGTGGCGTATGTGCTTAAACGCTTTTTTTGCAGAAGTGGCCACATGAAGTTACGGAGAAACTGAAACTGTATATTATTGCAAAAGTAGATATAACAATTAATTTTTTTCGAGTTATTTACTCGAATTTTAAACAGAACTTAAGCCGGGAAGAGACTGCTGCTTTGACTTCAGATCAGTCACAAATAAATGCCTTTGCTGACAATTTTATTATCGAAAGGCTATCAGGGCAATATTCTTGTTGGCTTACTTTTACTTGCAGCAAATTCTTTTTAACAAGCCTCAATCATCTATGTTATGAAATAGATAATATTTTAACTGTTTTTAACATCTACCTTATATATTTTTACACCAATTATTTTGCCATCAATAATAAAAGGAAATGATTTTTAGTGCTTAATCTTATGAATTTTGTTTTCAAGGTACAAATAATTGAATTTGTTATTGATCAAACATTAGTTATTACTTACTAACATTACTTGAGAGTTATTTTGGTTTCTCTTACTTATAAAGTTTTTTAAATGCTTTTTAGCTCCATGTGCAAGAGATCCATGCAAGCACTTTGTGGTATAATTTACAGACAAATGAATCCAAACATCCAGACTCCCAGCCTTGTGAAAGAATACAGTCGTCCATTCATAGCCGTCTGTTTGGTCATAAATGTTGCTCTGTCCATTTCAATTGTCTTCATCAACAAGTTGTTGTACAGCAAAATTCACTTCCCCAACATGACATTGACATGTATACATTTCATATTCACGACTGTAGGAATGTGCGTCTGCAAAGCTTTTTCTCTCTTTGAGTTTAAGGTATCTATATTTTATTGTATTGGCAGATGGTTGTTATTTAATTTATTTGATCAATTGCTTTCAGTAAAAATGGTTTAGGAATTGTTCTGGAATATTTAATTGATCACTTTTAGATTTATTATTTCATATAGTTGTTTATAATCAACTTAATTACTAAATCTATCTTTCCAATGATTTGGACGAATATTCAGGGTTTAAATTGTTTAATTACAGCGACTTCCAGTTTCTAAGATGATTCCTATATCCCTTACCTTCTGTGGTTTTGTTGTTCTGACAAACCTCTCCCTGCAGAGCAACACAGTAGGAACTTATCAGATCATCAAGACGCTCACCACTCCAGGAATCATTGTCATTCAAACATTTTTCTATGGCCGGACATTTTCTAGCAAAGTCAAACTCACCCTTGTTAGTTATGCTTGTTGTTTGTTGGATTTCTCACTGGTGGTTGTGTGACATTACAACATGTCATGAAATTTATTAACACAACTTTATTGAATTGATTTCACATAAAGCCTGATTCTTGCTGGCATGCCAACAGATGAGTATTTATACATAATAAATTATGTAGAGAAATATCATTTAATTGCATTGTAGTTATTAATAATATGCTGTAATTGAAACACTTTTGAAACATAAGAGGCTCGAGTGGCTTGTTTCTTGCATTGAAATAATGTTGGCAACAACTGAGTTGTGCCTTCAGCATAACATACACTGCAGTAGTGCTCCTCGGAATAGGTCCTATTTCAGTGATTCAGTTGTCTCTGTTTGTGGTTGTTACCTAATTTGAAGTATTCCTAATATAATTAGATCATTTTCTTAGAATTTAAAATAAACATTTAAGATTTGTTTTTTTTTGGTTTCACATTTTCTTACTCATGTTTCCTGAAGGACTAATTGTAACCTTGACTCCATATATTGCATATTCAGTTGGGAATTACTCTCATTTTTGTGATAAAATTTGTAAATTTCAGATCCCGATAACAATTGGCGTGTTTCTAAATTCCTATTTTGATTTGAGATTTAACTTACTGGGTCTATTCTTTGCTTTGTCTGGAGTAGTGGTTACTTCCTTGTACCAAGTGGTTTGTATTTCATTGAGCTGATGCTACTAATTTTTGCAAAGAATTTTTATTTTGACAGTGGGTGAATGAGAAGCAAGTTGAATTCAAATGTGATTCTATGCAATTGCTGTTCTACCAAGCTCCCCTGTCTGCTCTTGGAGTGAGCATCATCGTACCCTTCTTTGAACCCGTAATTCAGCCGGGTGGAATTTTCAGTTTTCCATGGGACGTTTCAGCGGTGGTTAGTGAATCGTAGTCCGACATCTGCCCACTATCAACTTCTTGATGTTTCAGGTTTTGTTGTTATTGCCTTTTTAGGTTCTTGTGATGTGTTCTGGTACTGTGGCATTTGCAATCAACCTTTCTATATTCTGGATTATAGGCAACACTTCACCACTAACGCAAGTGGCTTGTATTCCTTGCAACATTTTTAAAGTTTAAGTTTAAGTTTTTTTAAAGTTTAAATTATTTGGATTAATGAATTACACTTAAATCATTAAACTGTATTACTTGGATTTTGCATATATTAGATTTAATTTCTGTTAAATTAGTTTTATGAAAGTAACGATGGGGAAATGATTTCTTATCACGACTTTAGTAGTATGTTCTAAATATTTCTCAAAAGAATGCAAGAATAAAACTAACAATTATAGAATGGTGCATGTCATGTTCTACTGTTATTTACATTAGAAATCCTTTAGAGTATTGCACAATGTAATACATCTTTTGTGTACATCTTTACTTGAACAGGTATAACATGGTTGGGCATCTTAAATTTTGTTTGACGGTTTCTGGAGGTTACTTGCTCTTCAGTGACCCAATACAAGCTTTCCAACTTCTTGGGATCTGCCTCACATTTTCAGGTATTTTCCAGCAATAGCTTTTGTCACTTATAAATTGTTGAAGGATTAATATTAATAAATAATTAATTTAATATTTAAGCATTTTGTAATCATGTTTGTGATAATCAATAAACATAATTTGTTTCCAGGTGTCATTGCTTACACTAATTTCAAAATGGAAGAGCAAAGGAGGCAAAAGATTACCAACAAAACAGTGTCCAAAGCTACTGAGTCTCTTGAGGAAGTTTTAATTGGGGATGCCTCATTAGGAGAAAATGTGAAAAATTGAGATTGAATTTGTTTAGAGTTTGACTTTGGGGCAGCAGAGATGGTTTACTTTGCTCATGGATTTTGATGGTCCCTGCCTATATGAAGCAGTTTTACTTTAGACTTTTTAAAACAATTCTGTAAAAGTGATTAATAGCTTGACTCATTTTATGGTTATGTTTAGATTTAGTTATCATCACATCTTGTTATGAAACGAAATTGCTGAGTATTCCGAAATATATTTATTAACACCAAAAAATTCCAAATTTGTCTTAATAACCACAAACTTGAAATATAAATATTCCATGAGATTAATGAACAAAACCAATGCACTACTCATTGTCATGAGGTATAAAGTCCATCATTAGGAAATATTTAGTGAAATGGGGCTCTTTGGGAGCCGATGCAAACGATGGAGATGTCGAGTATCATTATCTGTTGCTAACGACGTGAGATGATTTGTGAAATGCATATACTATCACTATTATGCCAAGCATGAGTATTTGTGTAATGAAACAAATACATCCACAATACTTGAATAATAATCTCAAATATGGTCATCAGCACATTTGGAAGTGCTAAGAAGAAAAAATTCCACTAGATCACTATCTGTAATTTGAGTGAAACAATGTAATGGCATTCCATCTTTTTCACGCGATATGAAAAATTGAGATCAGTGTTAAATACAAACTTCTTTAAGAGTTTCAGGCTTGAATATTCCATGACAGAATCTCTGAGTGGCTTAATGAGTGAGTGGCATATCAAATACAAATTAACAATAATTCTCTATACATGGAAAATTACAAAGTTATGAGTATTCTTGGACAAAATCTGTGCTAAGAAGGTAAGTGAAAAATTGTAGACACCGGAGGTTAGCTGACAAAAACATTTCCAAAACAATGAGTGGGTTTAAGAAATAAACAATGGTTGCAGCTTATTTAAAGAGCATTTATAAATCAAAGCAGTTGGCCTCTAAAACAAATTGTCAAAATATTGGCATGAAAATGAAAATCTACACCATAATCTCGATCACTGAAAAGTCAGTCATCCAGAGTCTCAGAAAATAGTTGCTAGGGGAACATAGTTACTTGAAACAACAGGGTAATCATTAATTAAATTTGGGGGTTGACTTATTTGGCTGGCTAAGGAGCATCCTGAACTTAAATCTTCTTGGGCATCTATCTTGTTGGCAGGTAAAATAACATCCTGGATTATTTCCACATGGTTAGATTCTAAAGATGAAACTGAATTCATTGAGATGGGTTTAATTTTAGAATATGGAGAAAGACTGATAGGATCTTTGTTTAGTGATTCATGGGGAATGTATTTGGGCAAACCATCATCACCAGCATGAGTAGCATTTGCATTTTTTAAATGAGCAAGTTCGGGATCTTGAAGCTCACCTTTTCCTTTATCGTATTCCTTGGACACGGAAAAATTTACTCATTTCATTTTTGCATATAATAAGACCAAATAAAATCTTTAAAAAATCATTACTTGGTATTTTGGAGTGACAATTTTGACATTCCATTTCCATCTGGAAATCATTTCTTTGCACTTGTTGCACTTACTGAATAAATGTTAAAATATGTTTATCTAATGAAAGTCTTGTGATATCACAATAATTATAAATTTGATATAATTTTCGTATTAGAAAAGAGGCTCAAGTAAGAAAGTGCCAGTATAACTCTGGGTACAAAAAATTTAACGTACTTGTAGTATTTAAAGATGCAAATCATGGGAATAACTGTGAGAGCAACCACCAGGAAGCATAACAAAATAATGTATGTGATCTTCACTGCTGAGCAAAAATATTACCTTCAATAACTAGTATCATCAAAGCAGTCAAAAGATTTAAAAAGACAAACTCGAAGGTTTTCTGACAATGACTGCCGTAGAGTTGCTCATGGAAGCTCGCGAAACACTTGCCATCCAAACCAAGTAACATGCATCTTTCTTCAAATTGTTAATTTCGACCATCCTGACATAGTGTGGTACTGAGATCTGAGTTATGTTACCTAAAACAGTGATATAAAATGGCTTGAAATCCTTTTCTTTCTCAAAAATTTTTATTTTATTAAGCAATGCATGATACTTAATAGCTTCTTGTTTAATTTTAATGAATAAGTAAACATTAAAATAACAATTTCAAGTGCATGTCTAACTTTCACATGTTTTCTGATCCTCTGATTGGCAGTAAAATATGGTGAAACTGAGAACATAGGAACAGTTTGAACATTTATCCTGTCTAAAAGACCAATGAACTTGCATGATGTCCATTTGATTTGCTAGATCTGCACTCCCCACATAAATATCAGATGGTTTTTCAACAGCTAAACAAATAAAGGCATGGAAAATATTGTGTATTTTCTTTTCCAAATTTATATGCTAACTTCCATAGAGGTTATAAATCTTATTGCACCAAGATATCTCAGAGCTGAATCCATCTAAGAAAACTGCAATTCCATAACTCAATTCTGCTGCCATTCTATAAGAACCCATTGAGAGGTTGTAATGTCCCACATTCGATTTTGCGACTTTCCAATGCAATTCATTCTGAAAGAATAAGTAACATCTAAAAAGTTCTGTTTGGAATAAAATGTATTATGATTCATTACTAAGAAAAATCATATCCTGTCATCTATAATTATGGCAATACCATAATTAGATGAACATAATGGCACCTCAAATCATCGGGCTCTTAGAAGTATCCTTCAAAACATCTATTAATATCGGATAGGTTTCATTCACTTACTCGACAGATGGAAGGATGAGACAAATCTTTGCAAGTGTAAACAACAATAGTGGCATTCATTTTTGAACTCAAATTTCTTCTGTCTGAAGTGTTCCAGCTCAATATTACAGATCCTTCATGAACCTCGCAAACAAGGTTGTCAATTGTGATGGAAGCGGCATCAGTTACTAAATTAATTGAAAAAGAATAATTATTAAAGAACAAACAAATTTGGCCTTTAACTCACATTTTTCGTCATTAGGCAATTGGAAGCTGGTTACATTGTCCATCTGGTATCCTTGATCATTCTTTGGTGCAACTGCAAAGGTACAATCACCACTAGGACATAAATCATAAGTGCCCTGCTGCGTGAAGGAGGCATTTATAGCCTTTAGTGTTATCCATTCTGTACCATCTTTCCCAGTAATTGTTGAACTAATGTCATAAGATTCCAAATGATTATAGAGTAACTTCTTCAGTAGCACATAATGGAAACCAGATCCACAGAAATTCTTTTCATGTAGTGGCTGTATTTAAAGATAGGAACAACTTAGGCATAGATTAATTTTAAATTCGGAAAATCGTCCATTTTGAATGAATTAATCTTTAATCTTATCACTTTTGAACACACCTTCCAGTATAAGAGTGTCTTCTTCTTGCTAGCATCATTAAACACCAAATAAGGGGAGGTATCAACAGACTGGCATGGAACTGAAAGGATTTAAGATCTTGAAACTTAAGTGTAAATTTGATCTACATCTCCTACTAATTCTATATCATTACCAGGGAGATCATTTCAGTTATATTCAGAGGATCAACTCTATACCCAAGGTTCCTTAAAATTAGTTTTTTTTTACATTTTTTATGGCTACAATTGTTTTTCATAATTCAACATTGGAAAACCCAGAGTGTGGATTGTCCCCTTAAATGATGCCCCTGACCACTACTGAATTTATTTGATCTGATTCGAACCTCTCACAAAGGTGGGTATCAGACAAATTGATAATAAAAATGTAAACATAACAGTAAGTAATAGGGGTTTTATAAAAAGCCAAAAAGGCACAGCATAAAAAGAAGTGCTACCAACAATAATTATAGTTTATCATAGGCATATCCACTGAGGGAGGGGCAACCCCCAACCCTGTCAGTTTGCCTTTTGATATTTTTCTAAATCTGCATAATTCATAAATATTATTATAATATTATATTGTAATTCATATATATCATAAATAGATTGTCATAATACGACTCCAATAAATTAGGAAAACTTTCGACATCAATATTTATTAAACATTAAAATTTTTGATAACTAAATTACAAGTTTCTTTGCTTTCCTTATGTGTCTTTAGTGTGAAATTAATTGTTTGCAGCTAATCCACCATTACTACATTTTACTAATATTACAATATTTGTTTAATTTTAGTTGTAACAATAGTTGTAATATTTATGTACATGCAAAAAAATTGGCTCCCCTACCTCCACTGATTTTAAAATCTTGGCTAAGTCAATGCAGTCTATTATAAGGTTTGAGATTGGTTACAAACAACAGTATAAATTTAGCGTACAGGAGCGCACCACACGTGTCAGCTTACAATTTATTAAAATATAATACATTCTTTGCATGAAAGAAATAATTTTGATGGAATTCCCAGCATATTTCTTAAAAATTGCACCTCATCCTTAGCAACTCCATTTTCCCACATAAGCGACATATCATTCAAAGATCAAAAATTACCCCCATGAATGGAAAATTGCCCTTGTGTCACCCATCCACAAGAAGGGTCCTACTATATCTCCTGAAAACTATAGATCAATATCGATATCTGCAACTTGCTGCAGAGTGATGGAGAAAATAATCAACAAATCCCTAATTCTACACCTTACACACCACAACTAATTGACAACCAGCATGGCTTCATTCCAGCAAGATCAACTTTAGCCAATATTCTTGAATGCATTCAGCAATGGACTGACACCATTCAGAATAAACAAAATATGGATACCATTTATTTGGATTTTCATAAGGCCTTTGACTCAGTCTCTCATGTTATATTAATGAACAAATTATCTGCATACGGTCTTGGTAACAATGCGAGAGGATGGCTTAGAAACTTTCTTAATTCAAGGACTCAGAGAGTTTCCATCAATGGCTTTATTTCCAACGAAATCCCAGTCACCAGTGGAGTTCCTCAGGGTAGTGTTTTAGTGCCAACCCTATTCTACTTTTTTCTTTCTACTCTACATAAATTACGTGCCAAATTTCTAAACTCCAACACTACCTGTAAGCTCTTTGCTGATGATGTGAAGCTTTATAATCAGTCCCCAATTCAGTTACAAAATTAGCTTGATAAAATATTGGAACGGAGCAACAAATGGCAATTGCAACTTGCTCCTGAAAAATGTGTGGTTTTCTCATTGGTTGGCTGCAAAAGAAGTTTAAATCATATCAGCGGCCACAATCTGACAAGGATCGATACAATTTGGGACTTAGGTATTTTAATGGATTCCTCTCCGTTTTGATAAGCACATAGGCAACATTACCACAATCTCCTGTTACTTTCTTCTTTCATGGCAAGGAATCAAGACATTCTCAAAAGAGCATTTTGTACTTATGTGAGACCCATTCTTGAACACTGCTCTCCCATATGGAATCACAATAAAAAGTATCTTATCGACAGGATTGAATGTATCCAAGGCCATACAGTCCATGGCTCCTCATCCTTACGTCGAAATACTCAGATTACTTAACCTACCAACTCTTGAAAAGCATCGACTTTGACCACTTTGCTTCAAGGTAAGAAGGGGACTGTTAATTGCACATCCTCCTTCTCTCCCCTACCCTCAACATATTCTAGGACACGAGGTCACAATTTTAAACTAAGAACTGCTAAAATCAGATGTGAAACTACTAAGAATTTCTTCTGTAACGGAATCGTTAGATCATGGAATTCCCTACCTGCCGATATTGTAAATATATCATCTGCTTCTCATTTTGACTCTGTTGTTTGTGAAGTTAACTTAAATCAATATCTCGCCTACAAATAATTTCTTTCTTATTTTTGTGTGTATATGTCCAAAAACGAAATATATTTCATTATTTTTGAGCTGGGGGGGGGGCTTAGTTAAGTTTTTTTTTTCTGTCATTGATGCCTTCACTCAAATTTGTGCATTTCTGTTTTCTTAAGTACACTTGGTCATGTAAGAGGTCGAACAACCCTTTGACCAAAGTTGATAATAAATAAATAATTTAAAGATTATTAAGTGACATAATTATGAATAAAAAATGGAAGACAACAAAATTAAAAATTTTGTCAATTAACAAAAGTGAACCTGTGGGAAGTGTTTTAAATGTGAAACAAGTTATTTCACTGGGGAATCCTCCCACAACAGACATGCTAGAAATGCATGCCAAATAGTTGGTGTATGGTTGACAAGGGGCGAATGTGTGGGATGTCTCATTAGCTTCCAGAAAAAAACGTTCGCTCTAAAATAATGAAAGACAACTGATAAAATTTATTGATAATAATAAGACCAAATAATAAGAAAATGGTACGGGTAACATACCATCACAGGAAACTTATTTAATATGATTAATAACTACATTCAGAAAACCATTTGCAGGAGTTATAATTAATGAAATAATTTCCACAACTAACGCAGTTTTAATCATTTGCAGAACGTTTCTAAATTTATTCAAACGCACCTGAAAAGTACCAGTAACAAGGAAATGCTTTTGCTTTACATTAGCAGTTGTTAACTGGGTCAAGCAAGGGATTGGCTTTGCAGTGTTTAAAATAGCGTCTCCAATATTTATTATATATATTTATTATTACATCTTTAATATTATAAATATTATAATAATATAATAATAATGATATAATTATATAAATAATATAATAATAATAATGATATTATAAATCGTTATTATAAATAATGATTATCATTATAACACACGCATAACCTACGCACTCATAATAAAACCATGCAGCACATCGTTAATCACCTTGTCATAGCTTGGAACAATTGTTAAGTAAAACTTGAGGGGTGTTCTCTTGTAAAGTTCATTGAATGGCTGATTCCATTTCAGTAAGCATCCCTCGTCAGACTCAATCATCTCCAAAAACTTGGGTGCCTCGGGATAAACTGAGCAATGATTACAAATTTGAAGTTTTATCTGATAAACAAAACTAAAAATGGAGGAATGAGTGGACTAATGTTTAAACATCTATCAACAGACAGGTGAGGGGTTCGAGTTTCTTTAACATTGCACCAAGATTGAGTGCACGCATGATAGGTTGCTAAATATATTATTCCCTAAAATGTGTGCTTTGTCAAATATTTAATTGCACTCAACTAAATATTTAAAGTATTAATTTAAAATTAATTGAAAAGACAATTTAAAATAGAGGTATTTCTCTTTATGTGTTAAGTTATTAGTTTCCTTTTCATAAGGCAGCTCCGAAGATCTTATCAGAATAATACTAAACAGGTTAACTCGATAGGTTGTTAATGGCAACAGTCGCAATGCGTTGTATTAGAAGCCTGCATTGCCAGGGAGCGCTCTTAAGTAGGGGCGCTACATAAATGATTGGAAGATTGTAGTGCCTTCACTACAAGTCCGATTCCGATTTATAAGGCACTCGAAATATCGGCAGAATTGAATTGGCTGATTTTTGCTTTTAAATTGTTGATTATTGAATATTAATAACATGCACTCTACAAACATAATTATAAAGTCAACTTACTGGTGTCTGTAAGATTCCAGCATGCAATGTCTGAATGTGCCTCGATGAATGGCCAAATATCAATTTTTAGCAAAACTTTTACACATATTTGCTTTTTTATCATCTCTAGGAGATCATGTTGATCTTTTATTAAAGGAATTGAACAATTGTACTGAAGACTCGTGCAGTTGGCATTACTCTCGTTGCTAGGTGATGATGGACTAATTTAATGTGATTCTTAAGGATTAAGATACAAAAAATACGCTTCAAACTTGGGATAGAAGACTTGCAGTACTTGCTTCAATGGTTTTCCAATGTTTACGTGATATTTCTGGTAGCTAAGTGAAGGCATCCAATAGCACTCAAAAATTGACATTTGTTTTAAGGTACAATTGATCACTTGTGGTTTTAACGGCCTCCCTGAGATGAATAAAATCAAAAAATAAAATCTATGTGCAACGGTAAATGAAGAAACGCGAGCGCCAACAAAGTGAAAACAAAATTGGCATGAATAGGACATTAATAAAGCATCATCAAAACTATCTAGCTCGGTGTAAATGTAATTAATTGATCGAGCCATTTAATGAGGTTCGTCAAGTGTAGTATAAGCTCGACCATCACAGAGTTAAAGAATAAGAATAAGCATCTCCATATCTCACTGAGGTATAGTTATTGAGAGACAATTTCATATATAAATAAAAAAAAATTAAATAAAAGCAAATCTATTGTCACATAATAAATAATTATCTGAACATGCTTCCCTAAGTTTGTGACGTATATTGTATTGTGACGCATTACCGTGTACGCCCCCAAACCCAGTCTGGGTTACCCAGATCAAAATCACACGCCCATAACTCACTGAATACGTGCACGTATTGCCTAGCTTCCTGGAGACGTTTGCTGTCTACCACGCAGTAGAAAAGTCCAGTGTCGTTGACGGTGACTTTTTCCAGCCGAAACTGGGCAGTACTTTCATCGAGTGGAAAGATATGACGTGGAGCTGTATAACTGATGTTCTTACTTCGGACGTAAATCATGCTTGCATTGAATTTGTCGTAGGGTTTCGTTATTGTACAATTGAGCACCAATGTTTCACCCTCCTCGATGTTCGGATCAACTGGTCTCATGACTTTAAATTGAAAATTCACTTACGTAATGTGAGCGTGTCTAAATATGTCTGATTTCATTGAACAAAAAATATTCTGTCACGATTTCGTTTTAACTTTGCGCAAGAAATGTATCAATCACATCAAAGCAATTGCATCGTATGAACGTCTAACTCGTGCGATTGCTTCACATCAAAACAACTTTGATACACGATACTCCAACAATTTAACGGATATCACGTTTTCACATGTCTACTTTATTTTATTGTCACAGACACATTTAAACACATTGCGTCGAGGTTTTTTTAATCGATTGAAAGTTGAATGACTGCTTGATTTTCGACCAACCTGCTTCACCCTCTGATAGAACGAGGAAGTTAGATGTGGGAAATAGAACAAGGCAGATAACGATTAGCTTGGTGACTCCTCCCAGCATGTTGCTTTTAACGTTCTGAATGATTCTCAAGGCTTTTTCTGATCCCCATGAAGGCCCTAGAACAAACAAACAATTACTCTTTGCAGGCAGCAACCTTAAGTAAGCACTTCAATTTCCAAGCAAATAATGAAGCCAAACTATAGAGAAGCATTTTATTGCATCAGCAGTTCATTTTAAAACGCTGGAGCATGCCTCCTGCAGATGATAACGCATCTGACAGACAAAAAACCTTCTCCTCGTGAACCAGATGAACTCAAGAGGCTTCTACATATGACTCAAGTAAAGCCAAGCATTGTGAAAGCCTTCCAGGACTTTTAATAATAGTATACGAAAAAATATTTAAATAACAATTTAGAAATAACGACTTGCAAATAACATTGAGTTGAATAATAACATCTAATTTATAATAAATATTTCACAAACCACAAATTGTTTTGATATTGGCATGGAGTTATAAACATAGTTATAGGAACCAGAAAGAAATCATAAATTATGACTGGATTTGTCTTTTTGTTTTTCATGTTTTTTATGCATGGCATTAAAAACTATTATCCTAGATGATGACCACTGAATACATGAAGACAAGTCATATGTTTTATCAAACAATTTTTAAATAATCGTAATTTCATCAGTATATAATTAAAATAATTGGGATGAAAATTTCGTTGCTAACGTAATAGGAATTCATTTCTCAAATAATAACCTCTCTCAGACATAAGAAACACTAATTGTTACTACAATGTGAAATATAACTGAACTAAATTTTCTAAGAATACAGTGAACATAAGTTTTAGTCCAAAAAGGTTGCAAAGTTAATTATAAACAACTTTTATCAGAAAAGATACATGCCATTGATTAATGGATTAAATTTAATCAAAATTAAAACATTGTTTTGGTCTTTAACTTTAATCATTTAGTGCTATTGTTAAATGTGAAGAGATAGAATTATTTTACAAATACCAGATAATCATGCCCTCAAAAAATTACGAGTGAAATAATTTTTAAAATGATTCAATCTAACATTAAGGGCTTAAAAAAATTCAAGCTTATTAAAATTCGAAACAAAATGAATGTTTAATCAACTATCAGGATTTTTACCAAAACGTAATGAAATTATGACCATGAAAACATGTCTAAATGCCATCTTCAAATTTCAGTATTAATTTGTGATATTTATAAAAGATACAAATTTCACAGCGAACAAAATACGTTGGGTTACCCAAAGCGTAAAAGCCCTACGCACAAGACATCCAAAATCCACGATATTTACTGAAATTTTCGATATTTTAGAGTTACGGAGAAACACTAAACCACTTTTATTTATTGTGAGTTATTAAAAATGCTTTTAATAAATTTCTTCAGGCTTACTCAACAAACAGAATGTTAATATCGAAATAATTACATAGGTATCATCCCCCAACAGGTGTGAAATAAATAACATCAAAATTTCTAAAAACATTAGCAAATAATATTTTAGACTAAACAAATCAAAATATAGGTATTTTTAAATGTTATCGATTTAAGAAAGCTTATAATGACTGCTGATATTATATGTTAACCAAGATTAAGTATTTTTAAATTAGATGTTTAACTATAATATTAATATTTGTTTTTTTTTAAATTTATTCATTATTTTAAAGAAATGCCACTGCATCCTTTTATTATTCTTAAAGCTATACCACTTAAAATTTAGTGGCGCCCACCGATTTTTAACAGCAATTAATTAAAAAGAACAGCAATTACTTTTTCTAAATTAATGTAACATTTCAACATAAATTTTTCAAAGTTCAGGGACATATCTCGAAGAGATGGATGCAATAAAAAGTCGTTTGGATTCCTTACTTTCCAGTAAAGGTTTTGAGTCGCATCCGTTTAAGGTTTTGTTTAAATCATTGGAATACTCTAGCGTTGTTTTAACGTTTTTAACTGATGCTTCTTATAGATTGGTTGGTACAATGAGAACGTGCACAAAAGCTTCAAACTCAATTACGATACTGATACGTTGGCCTTCGTAATTCTAAGTATACCGAAAATGTTTGAGAATGTGTTTATTCCATTCTTAAAGCAATGGGATGGTAGTGGAAGTAATGATGCTCTCGACGAATGCATGAAAATAGAATTTCGAGGAATTAGAGATGTAAGTTACCCATTAATTAAGCTTATGGAAAGATTTTAATGAAATCCTTGAGTAGCTGACATCATTTGTAGGCTTTCCCTGAAGCTGATGTTGATTGTTTGCATGACTTTGAATTCCATCACTCCAAAAGACCAAAAATTCTTGTGCAAACAGCCGGCCATGTGTCTGGAGGTGTATATTATTACCAGAGAAAAGATGTCACTCATGGTGATCCCTGGCAAGAAAATGTATTCCATGTTTTTCAACATATACTATCTTCTGAATATCTTGTGAGCATTTGCTGTTTTTCAGGCCAAAATATTTGGAGTATGTTTGCATCCAAAATATGGAGGTTGGTTTGGACTCCGAGGCATTATCATCTTTAAAGATATCAAAGTTCCAGAGTTGCTCAAAAAAGAAAAAGAGAGTTTTTTGGCTGATAATCAAATTGTCGATCTACTCAATAAATTTAATTTTCATTGGGAAGATGGATCGTTTAGAGACATTATTGAACCACAGGAGAGATATTCCAAACTGCAAGAAAAGTATTTTTTGACCTCTCCAGATGACCGACCTGATTTGATTAAAGAGATCAAATGTGGAATTTATGATTAATACTTTTATTTTTTGTCATTCACTTCTGTGCACAAACTTTCTTTTCTTTTCAAAATTTGTGGCTTAATAATAATAATAATAATGTGTTCATTTGTATGGTGCCGTAAGCATCAGCATTAGGGGGCTCCATCTTTGGCTGCTGTGGGAAGAGGGGTCTTCATGTTGAGAAGACTGAACAATTTCAGAGAGGTTGTTCCACACACATTGTAGGAGTTTAAATAATTAAACGTAAATCTAATTAAAAATGATCTAATAGAATCTAATAATTCACCTAATTAGTAATTCATTAGCAACTGATGGATGATCAAAGTGGCTCTGAAGAGATCATAAATCTTAAACATCTTTTAACATAGTAATACAATGTAATGCTTATAATATACTATGTAATGGTTATAACATAGTAACATGATGTAATGGTTCAAACTTGGTCCATAGATGTTGGAAGTTTTGAAACTACGACCTTAGGCTCCTTGCTCATGGACTGGGGAGTGTTTCTTAGCTCAGGACCTTGTGTGCCACCAAGGCTACTTTGAAGTTAATCCTGTCTTGAGATGGAAGCCAGTAAATAAATTTCATTGCATCTGCCAGATTGACATCACCTCTAATTACTGGAAGATCAGCCTTATGTTGAATTCTCTGTAATTTCTGAAGGGAACCAGAGGACAGTTGATGAAAAACTGAGTTTCAATACTCAGGCCTTGACAATTTGAGGTGCAGATAGTGCAGCTATCACAAAAATTTTAGGAGCTGCCTGATATGATATAAGCCCAACAGGTGGCAGTTACGGGACCGAATGGAATATGATTATCTAGACTGAAGCTGATGCCTGGGAGCTCAACATTCTTTGTTAAGAGGATGTTGGTATTGGCAAAGCTGGCAGAGGTGAGGTTCAGTTTTTGGAGTTACTGTGGGTAACTAACAGTGTAACCTCTAACTTGGAGGGGTTTGGCGGCAACTGGTTCGACAGATGCCACTGCTGGATATTTTTGATATATTCATCGGCTTTTCCAGGGTCTGTCGTGGTGTTGGCGAACTTGACAGTTTGCTGGCGTCATCAGATGGTAGTCTGAGGGCATGTTCTGTGAAGGGGATGGGCCCAAGAACAGACCATTAGAGGACCTCAACATATAACGTTCAGTTGAACTTTCACCAAGTTTGATGAACTGCTTCCTGACGCTGAGGTACACTCTCAGCCACGATGGTACTGATTCCATTGTAATTGACTTTATTATTTACACCCAGTTTCTTGCCCTCAAAGAACTGGGCGATTAGACCTGTGCTCCCGCAACGGTACTCGAACCCGTGCTGCCATCAATCTTCCTATAGCTCTCGAGTTTAAAGCTCGTATGAGATTTAAGAAAAGGTGAAAGTTGGAGAACTTGAAAGTTAAAAATTGTAAATAGCACAGTTGACCTAAGAATATCGTAGAGAAAGACGTATGCAAATTTCAAGTCGCTACCGTTCACCGTTTGGGAGGAGTTCTTGGAACAGAAAGACATACATATGAACATTCTAGATTGTAGATTTTATTCTTCAAGGTCACATAACTAATAGTTTCCACCGCTAGGATTTCAATAATAGCTCATCAAAGGTATTCCTTGTAGAATTGAGGTTGTAATGTGAACAGAGTGCAATTGGGATATACTCATCTTAAGGTTTTGAAATATCCTAATGCACGGTTCTCCAGGTCTAGGTTTGGATGGGTTTGAGTTTGACGGTTTTCACTGCATCTTTTGTAAAGGGTTTGCGAAATTTGATTAGGGATTAATGGGCAAATTTATGATAAAGTTGTCATCAACAAATAAAGGCGGCTTCCAAGGGGATGCCACCCACTTAACCGAATGCTAGGAAACCCAGGCTCTTTTGAAGTAACGTTTTGCAAGTTAAATTACCTTGCGGAATCAACGTAGCAGTCACGTACTTTAATCTCTGAGTTGTTTACTGGCATGCAGCAGCCATACGGCTACTCCATACCTGCTTTGCTCGCGTTGTACAGAATAGGGCCGTCTCCATCCTGAACAAGGAGCGGTGTCCAACTCCCTAGATTCCCCCGGAAGGTTAGGATTATGGTCCTGCAGTCCATTATTTTCTGGCATAACCTCCTCGTCACGGTCATACTTGTATGTATCATACTTGGAAACTTTGTATTTACGTTTCTGCTCAAGACACTTTTGACATTCTACATAATGATAACCATCGACCCATACCTCCGTTAACTTTCTCTTTTTATTTTTTTCTCAGTGAAATCGATGTTCTGATTTGGTGACAGTGCATAGTTGTGGATATTAGCCCACTAAATTAATTTAATTTGGAATTTCATAGTCCGTTCAATTCAAAATGACCCATTGAAGATATTTGAGAACAATATCTGATAATATCTAAGAATTATGACACCTAACCTCTCGAATGAAAATTTGGAGTTTTAAAATAAATTACCAATTTGTTTTATGTGATTTGTGAGCCTTTCCCCGGATGCATAACGTCATTTATAATATTCGCAACTGATTGTAAAGTTTATCTTGAGTTTTGGCATCAATTGATTGGTGTGCTAATTGGAATTTTCTAATATTCTAAGTTTATAAAACTTCTAAGATCCTTGAGATCATATCTATTCTCAAGATTTCTACAATAGCATAGCTTTTTCATAAACTTTACATGCGAAGATTCTGTTGGGGCATTCCACGTCAAATCCATATAACTTCAAAGGTTTTAATTGACAACATTTTTAAATATTAAAAATAGGTGCTCTAGAACCAAACTTACAGCTTCTCAAACATCGCGAGTTGTTGGTTTTCTTGTCAAAGTTCAACGATCCATATTTCTGACACCGATTGACCAAAAAAATCTAAAATTTTAATTTTTTAACTTAGTCATCTAGGTTGACAACTGTGCCCAATTGCAGCAAAATCCAAGATGGTGGTGTCAGATGTTGATTTGACTTGGAATGCCCTATTGAGTCATGTAATGACTGGGGACGTTAGTTTGTGAGAAAGTAGAGAAATTGCTCATGAATTTTTAGTCATGGGGCTTTTATTATGGGATCTGGTTTGACTGAAACATTGATCGTGATTGTCTTAAAGTGGAGCGCTTCTTAGACAAATATAATTTGTGACATATGATGAGGAAATTTTTATCTAGGTTAGTATTTCCGCCAATACTTTACGGCAATGCAGAACATTTTGGGCCCAATTTAAAATTATTTATATCAAACAATGAATAAATAAATGATGATGGTGATGATATAAATAAATTGGAATAGATGGCGCACATTATTCTGAACCTGATTCTGAAAAAAACCTCATATGAAGGCTGACAAAGTGGAACTAATGATTGAAATAATTAACATTATTTGCTATTGTTTGTGAATCTTCCTCCCTGATATTACTTATTTAATCGGGATTAATTGCCGAAATTAACAGGCTGAAAAATCATTAGTTAACACATTATAGGATACCTTATGTAACAAATTAAATTGTACAGCGGTTATGTTTAATCAAAATGTATAATAAGAGAAGCGTTATACTTATTCCTACGCTACTAAGTAATTCCTTAAGTAACATTCTCATCCTTGGTTCAGGAACAACTGCATCAGATTAGGCTTGGTTTTAACAAAAATAAAATATTTTTTATCGAATTTCTGTCGCACAACAAATGTGTTGATCCCACAGTCGTCTCAAAACTAGTATAAAACAAAATATAAAATTTCGCCTGCTCCAAGTTCAATAACTTAAAGTTTAAATTTAAATTTATGAAAATCAAAACAATTTAAAAAACTTTTCAATCATTAAACCTTAAATTTATTCATGCTGTGATGTGAAGCATTTATTCAAGACCACCACTCGGTATATCTATATTTTAGAGCTTGTATATTGTGTGAACCATTAGAAAGTGGTACATGAATTAAATATAATTTTGTATAACATAATACCATTGCTTAATTATTAATTAATAATCATTTCGCAATGTTTTAGTACGCATTAAAACATTCTTTCCCGACATTTCGCCCGATTGCATCAGCCTTAAAATCAAACACGTCTTCCAGGCTGTGTATTTTGCAGGTGCGATTTTGAAAAGTGGTGAATTCAAATTCTAATAGGCCCAAATGCAGACCAAGGTACAATCTAAGCCTGGTTGAATAACATCTATCTAGCTAGACTCTCACGTGAGAAAGATAAAGGTTCCCTTCTCCAAAGCAGAGGCAACAAAGCAACCAGCAAGATGCCTTACCTGTATGGAGTTCTTAGACGTTTATGTAATGCTTACAAACTTATCAGCCAATTCACAAGGTCTATTAGCACTGATGCATCCTTCATTGATGTCGATAAACGTTGCTTAAGTACAAAAGGCTACAAGAATACACGCTAATAAAGCTTACCATTACAATTCCATTCTGAATATGAGGAGATGAGGATGATAAAGAGTTTGTTCATTCATAACTGGGGATCATTCTAAACCGCTATGATTCATGTCATGAATATTAATTAGGTGGCTCACGTTTATCGTTTAAACATCCTATTCGAATAAATTAGACAACTAAAAATGTCAAGCATGTCTGCTATTGAAATATTTCAATCGGTGTTTAGGTCTCGTACCTCTCAATAACTCAACTTGATGCATCTCATCATCATGAGAGATGAGCTCAGGGGGTGTGTCGCTGGTGCACGTGATCAAGTCATTTGAGCGCCTTCAATATTAAAGCTTGAAAACCTGGCAGGCCTCTTTAAAATTCGTCGCGTTGTTCGTTAAGGGCTGGACTTTATTACATTTTAGTTTAATACTTTTCGAATGGTCGAAATGTCTTTCGATCAACTTGTAGAATATCTGCAGGATAATGTCACCGAATTACCTGTCAATATTACAACTCCAACAATCGAACCTAAAATTCCAGTTCACTATGGATACATAGCAGTCTTCGTTTCTGTCATATTCTTCGGAAGCAATTTTCTTCCCGTGAAGAAATTCAAGACAGGAAATGGTGATCATCGAGAATAAGTTTATTGTTTTTAAAAGAGTTCTGTTTTAAGTCGTTTATCGGTTTTTTCCAATCAGGTGTCTTTTTCCAGTGGATTCTTTGCGTTGGAATTTGGATCGTTGGTTTGGTGGTCAATGCCATCAGAAACTTCCCTCCCTTCCATCCTCTGGTTATGATTGGTGGATTCGTATGGTGCACAGGTGAGTTGTTTATATTAACAGTATGCATTAACGTATATTAATACATTCAATGGAATTTCAATATTTATTATAATTCAAAGGAAATATGATGGTGGTTCCAATCATAAACTTTGTTGGTTTGGCAAAAGGAATCCTTATCTGGGGTTCATTTAATCTTTTGATGGGATGGGCCAGTTCAAGGTTGGTGAAGTCTCAATGTTTTAGAAAAATGTTTTAAATAGTATTATCTTTTAAGTAATGCAATCTGAAGTTGCTTGTTCAACTTTACTTTAGGATTGCTGTAAACATTTTGAGATTAAGAAATACTTCACTTTGTTAAAAAGACCAACTTGAAATTTGTTCATGTTCAACAGGTTTGGATGGTTTGGCATGCATGCTCAAAACCCCTCAAGTCCTATCATGAATTTCATTGGAGTGGGCCTTTGTCTGACAAGGTTTGTTTTCTTGTTGAGAATTTTATTTTGAATTGAGTTTTGACTCAAGATGTGCAATTAAATTTTATTCAGTGCATGCATATACCTGTTTATGAAAACTTCTGGTAATACTGAAGACAAGCCAATTGATGATCAGGATATCGATGAGAAAGTCCCCTCTCTTGATGATGTCAGACACAAATATTTGTAAAACGACAAATTATTTCTTTCATTAATTTCTTATTTTTATTTCTAGAATGTCGATGTTGAAATGTTATCAAAGAAATCTAGGAGAAGAGAACTGCTCAAGAAGATCGGGTAAACGATTAAGATTTATTTATTCATTACATAAAATAAGATGGCTAGCTAAGATAATATCGTGTCGATTCATGAACCCCATTGTTTGCCTGAAAAGTCCGAAATATTTGAGTGACTTGATTTTTGCTGGATTTGCTGATGAACGCAGATAGCCTTGAAAAGACAGCGTTCTTTACACTAATTAAATAGACATCGTTGAAGGAATACATTTTCGAAAAGCCTGCGACTTTTTAAGCAACATCGTTAACGATGTTATTTGTTTATATTTTAAAAGTCAACTTTTGTAGCAAGAGCAATGTTTTCAGGGGATCATTGATGGCAGTTTTTGCAGGCTGCTTATTCGGTTTAACATTTGTACCCGTCGTTTACAAGAAAGACAGAGACTCTGAAGCGAGCTCGAATGGTTCGATATAACATCGATTTCATTCAGATTCGTTGAACAATGATGTCTTTGTTAACGTTCAAGGTTTGGATTACGTGTTCGCTCATTTCACGGGCATCTTCATCACCAGCACAACCTACTTCATGATCTACTGCGCAACCCAAAAGAACAACCCTGTCATCTACCTAAGGTCATCTTGCCAGGTTTTGTGTCTGGTCTCATGTGGGGAATTGCTTGCGTTGCCTGGTTCGTAGCCAACGATGCCCTCTCTGAATCCATTAGTTTCCCCATAATCACCACGGTTTGCAAATTGTAATTTTTTAAGATCGTGACAGAAGATATTTCATGATTGTTCTATTTCGCAGCTTCCTGGCATCATCGGAACTTTGTGGGGTTTGATGTTCAGAGAAATCAAGGTGAGCGACTCATTTTGGTCTTCTAATAGGTGTTGCTCTTTACATAACTTTTAATAAATTTTAAAACTTTTTTAGGGATGGAAAAACTACTTGGTTCTTGTTATTGCCATATCCATTGGTATTTCGGGCTCCATCACCACTGGGTTCTCGAAGTGATAGCAATGGTTTACGAACTGTTTATATATCGAGTTGTAAATAATTACAACATTCGACCTCATTTAAAACGATGGCGTAATTTTAGAAGCAGTATTGTCACTGACAGCGATATAAGATGATCTCGTCCAGCTCTTCCTTATCGCTGCAGCGAATCATTCACTTCAAGATGTGCATTATTCGTGCGTACATCCAGTTATGAATTTCTCTGCAATAAAAATTGATTCAAATATGAATACTATCTTAGCTTCAAGTTATATCAGGGGCAAAAGCTGTTCTAAGAGGTAAAAAAAACACCTTATGTTATTACTAACATCAACTGATGCCATTTTGTCGGTAATTGTAAAGGTCACGCGCGTCAATGGTTTTGAATGATGG
This sequence comes from Hirudo medicinalis, assembly GCA_011800805.1. Lineage (NCBI taxonomy): Eukaryota > Metazoa > Annelida > Clitellata > Hirudinida > Hirudinidae > Hirudo > Hirudo medicinalis. Next base: position 263,929 of record MPNW01000030.1, read on the forward strand.
TTTGAGGCTCCTAATTGTCTTCACTGTGAATATACCGTGTGCTGTCTTGACCTTGTGTTGAGGCTATTTTTTTAATTGTTTTGACTCTTAGAGATCACTCGATGCCGATTACAACACTTGGAGTTGTTAATACGTTTGCTTTATATTAATAAAAAGAGAAAATTGTGATTTCGATTCGATCCTGAAAATTTAAGTATACCTCGTAATGCTTGAAATCCGTAGTACTTAAATTTAAACTTCAACTCACCAGTGGATTACGAAATAACCATCCACCTCCAAATGCTAACTTCACTCCAAATTGACGTCCTTATTAATTCTTCCAGAGCATTGATTCTTCCGACTCAAGCATTTCCCTATTTCAGAATCAACATCATTGGACTTAATCAGTATCCAGTCACCCCGATGAGGATCTACAAAACGTATTAAATAAACTGGTCGTCACCAGCCTATTTGTAAATTTAAATCAGTCGAGCGTGGACTGCAGTGATTTCCAATCAGTAAGAGTCCAGGGTGATGGAAGCCATTAAAGCTGGGAAAAAGTTAATCGGGAACATTTTCAGGGATTTATAAAGGAAAGCCGCTGATTTTCCATTTTCATTCTGCATGATCGATCAAACATCAACACCCTTGTTAAATAAGGAGGAAATTGGAAGTATTATTTCAAAGTATAGAAAATAAAAACTTGTGTTCTTTTTTATTTAACAGATTCTTTATTCTTATTGAAAACAAGAAAAACAACGAAACAACTTCGAGACGCAGAATTGAATGTCGCTACAGTTCAAAAGAGAAACATCTCACATACGATTGATGTTGCCTGAGAAATAATCACACAGTTTCTGAAACAAGGATTAAATAACATTGAATAGACTTCTTGTAAATAACACTTTAACTTCTTATAAATATCAGCTTAACTTCTCATAAACATCAATTTATTGCTACTGTTTCTACTGAGATGTCAACAAATAACATCAACATCCATAAAGGTTCGCCATAAAGAAACATTTCAGGCACTAGAGATTTCAGGTTCTTGTGACCAATCAACGAACAGGTAACTCATCAGGTGAGCCGTAAATTCTCTAAGTGCCCGTCCATCCGTCATGGTTGAATGAACACTTCCTCCTGAAGAAGGATTGGACGAGAAAATGCACGACTTTACTGATCAGTTCTTTTTCCTGGATGCCCGTCACGTGGAATGCAGCGTGACACCCGAGCAGGACCACGATCACTGTTCTTCTCCAACCTAAGATGTTTTTGCTGAACGATCTGACAGGAATGTTTAATAAATATTATTATCGATGTCATTATAAAGTAATGTAATTCATGAACTGTTGGTGATAATGACAACGACGATGATGATGACTATGGTGATGATGACGTCGTCGACAAGATGAAACCGACCTCAGCCACCTGAGAGAAGATGAACTGAAGCCAAGGCCTATCTGCCTAAAGACCCTGGTCAGTTGTGATGAATATTCATCATTCAAGTCATCAGCGATCACAGCCAACCTCCTTCCTATCAGGCAAGCTGACCTAATAATTAATACAAACTATTACATATTCATAACATTATTATCTTAACATTAATATGTATTCAAACTATCACATATTCATAACATTATTATCATAACATTAATATGCATTCAATTGATAAACTAAATGTTCAACATTCACCAATAATGGACACGTAATCGTAGAAAGATCATAAAGTTATGACTATTTATGACGACATGGCAATAAAAACTCCTTCGACCATTAATTTGAATCGTCAGCAGAATTAATGTCTCTTTATAAAAATCTTTAATAATGTTTTGCGCAGAATATTAATTCTTAAACATTAAATGTTTAATTAAAATATCTATTTAAAAATGTATCCATTTAAAATCTGCACAAGAAAGTGGAAAACAGACGGAAGAGAAAAATTTCATTTCGTTGGACAAGCGACAGGTTCATTGGCGACCTTTGAACCATTGTCTCAGCTGCATGCGAGCGAACCAATGAAGTTTCTTGAGTGTAAATAACTCAGGAAGTGAAATAAAAGCTTCAACAATCATCATCAAAGTAACAAGCCGACAAAGTAAGACAAGAAGCATTCCACATGTCCACCGTGTTTGTAATTAAGCAATATATTGGGTAATACCCGCATTTTCAGCATTTCAATATCTCACTTGCATGCACTTCCAGCAATACAAAGTAATTCTAAGTGACGAAGTCGTCTTCAGAATGTCATCGATCCATCAAAGATTTGAGATAAACGTTTAAATATTGAAATATTAACAAATTAAAACACGAGGTTTCGTAATAACGAATTCCTGACGCAATTATAGTAATAATAATAATAATAAATAATAAATTATTATAATAATAGCTAATTTGTATGATGCCATATGCTTCAGGGGCGTCAATTATTTGCTACCACGACTGACCACAGAATGTAGATATTTGATCGGTTACTTTAAAAACCATGAGACGTTTGAGATGAACTCGTTCGAAACAATGATGACTATGATGATGATGATTAAATTAACATTATTTTCATACCGAATGTATGATTAGGACGGAATATTTGGACGAACGAAAGACTACAACCAATCGTGGAAGCGAATGGATGATGGAGGCGGAGTCACACTTCTCGAAGCAAACGCACGGAATTTGTGGAGGCAACGAGTCAGTCTATCGTGGATTGAAATCACTTCATTCAACTGGAATGAACTCCAAAACGATGGTGACCATGGATGACGGGCGACGGTGATGATAATAACGACGACGACGATGATTGTGACGACCATGAATTTTCAAAATCTCAAGGATAATCTCAAACTTCTCAACATTCAACCCAACATCTAATACTGAAAACCTTGTCCAATAATAACATCCGTAATTAAAAAACTTGAACCTTAATTACTCCTCAACACACGTGACTCAGGGATTTATTTATCAAACTACTGCTCCCCCACTGGGGCACTTCCAAACAACCGAGTTTGTTCAATTTTCAATTGTTTTGAAAAGCAAAAAGAAAATCACCAAATGACGCCCATGGTTGAGTCTGCACCCAGTTGGGAGATGCACCCCCGGCTCTTAGTTAACACCCCGACTCCCACCCCAGTGACAAATTTCTGAATAAATCTCCGATGAGACTTATGAAAGTGTCAGTTGATTTTGAAAGGTTTAGAAGGGTCTGTCCTCTAAAAGCAGTTGTCTGCAACTTGGTCGCAAGCATTGGACATATCAGCATGAACATGGAAAGATATTCAAGTAATTACATCGCATAGCTTTTAGCATCACGACTTAGGAGGTCGAATTGTTACCTGATATAGATAATATATGTTTTTTTTATCACCAAACCTTTTTACAATCATGGTTCAATAATTGATTATCACCATTAAAGATGATTTTCACTTTTTGTAATATAAGTTAATTTCAAAATTACATAGAAATATTTTAACTGGGCCGCTAAAATAGACAAAACCCTTTGCCAGTGATAGACCGGGAAGCATTTTACAGAAATTTATTATTTAATATAATTTGTACGTGTTATTTGTATGTTTCGCTTATGAATCAGGAATGCATTTCCATAAATATAAAAATAAATAACAATACAGAATTTTATCACTCATAATTTGTAATTAATACAAAATAATGTATTTAATCGATGACTGAGAAATAATGTTATACAAATAATAATAATCTCAGATAAATAAAAAAACAACAGGTTAAAAAGAGACCAGTCCCTATAAGGCTGGCTCAAAATACTGGTCCACTTATAAACGCTCCCTTTTCAACCTGACCCTCTTCCTTGGCCTCCTTCTCAAGAATTGGGTTTGTGAACAAAACCGTGCAGCCTTATTTAGTAGCTCACAACCAGTAAGGCTCGACGTCACATAAGCATGCAACATTAACATAATCATTTAACTACTTCAAAAAAGACATTATTCAAATGAACTGATATTTCCAAAATGACATGAATTAGCTTCAGCTACACTGAACACGTGCATTGTTCCTAGTACCGCTATTAAGTCTTTATTAAATTCTCAAAATTAAAAAAAATCACGTGTTTACTAAGAATCTAAAAGACACGAGAAACCTGAAAACCCCATATCTATCCTTTCAATTTTTGAAAATAGTCCTTCCAAGTTAAGTAGCATTCATATCGCTCAAATTAATATTTTGGAATGGCATGAATCATTAGTAATGACTGATTAAAAGTTTTAGGATAGTACAATAATCTATAGGTTCTCAGTGCAACAATGTTTTAAAATTCAACCTTATGTTCCCTACATGACAACACTGTATGACCTTCAAGTGACTTTTTTACAAGAAATTTACAAGAAAATAAACCCCTCTTCAGATACCATTAAGCAGTATTATCAGAGAATTAACCTTAAGAATTAAGAGAAGTAAAGTAAAGAAGAGAAGTAAATATTGAATAAACCTCAAATACTTACGAGCAATCGTAGGATGTACAGGAGTCTTCATTCATGGAGACCTCGCTGGAATCAGAAAGACAATCGCATATCCCCAGCTTCAAATCGTTAACCTGCGATCGTCCGATTCGTTCGTGTGGATCTCCAAAAAAATCGCCCATCAAATTTCTCGATTGAACTGCCATGAGCTGCTCGAAATAACTTCTCTTTCAATCTTAATATTTCCTATATTCTGAGTATATTTCAACTTCAGTCTATGATTCGAAATACTCCAATCAACTTTTGTTGTTGCTTATCATAAATCCAGGATTCTCTAATAATATCTGACGACAGATTTCAGTAACACCACCGATGTCACCGAGTACAACTAAGAAACTGGCATGCCCAAATTTTAAGATTCTTGATCATCTATTTAACCGGCAATCAAGTCCAGGAATTCTTCAAACTGGACAAAGCACGAACCGCCACATCTCCACCACATGATTTTCCACGTTGTGTGTTGCCATTAATTCAAACAGCAGGATCTTCTAAATAGAATCGAATAACTTATTGGTCGAGAGGTTGTCAATTATCCTTAGCTCCTCCCATTGTTAGACCTATTTTTAGAAACAAATAATTAAATATAATTCTATTACGTTTTTCTTAATATGTTGATCAAAACAAAAGGTGATATCGAGCAACCTACTTTTTGAACTGGGTCGTACATGAAATTAAGCATGGAAGGGCCATGAAATTGGAATAATAGGCTCTCATAGTGAAAATAATTTAGAGACGCAATAGAATGGCGTGCCTGGGAAATAATTGTCACTCGTGAAACGTCACTCGCAGCTAAATATGACCAAATTTAAATTTAATTACATTGTTTAATAGATACGTCGATGCTATTTGAATAAGATTATTTATTATGTTTGAAGGTTTAAGGCTTTGAAATATCTTGAATGTCATTTATTTTCGATGTTTAATACGCTCGTATTAAATTCAACAGACCATTTTTTATTAACCATTTTTTTCATTAACCTTTCAAACATGGATTTTTTGAAATTCATTGAAATTCAGGCTGACTGACCAGTTTCGGTAATTTCAGCCAATAATTTCAAAATAACGAGGCCACTTCTGCTAAGTGGTTCGAGTAAAATGAAATGAAGTTTGCAAAAATTGAAATTATCACTGATTAGAAAAACTTGGAAACATTGAACTTGGAGAATCCTTTTAAATTCTCTAAATATCCTTGATAAACAAATTCAATTCGATTTGCATGTGACAGATTCTACAATTGGTTTCTTTAAAACTCCTTGGATGAGTGTACATCTGTTAAATTGATTGCTAAATTGTGAAAGCAAAACACAAATTTAAATGATATAAATTATCTACTATAATTTTTGTGAAAACATTTCACTTTATATCCCTCGACCTTCGGGAAAATCAAGTATTTGTGATGTATTTTTCAGTTACTACAGTCTGTCTGGAGGCTTGATTATTTTTACGTATTGGTAATGGTAGTTTTAAGTATTTCTATTTAATCATGAAATTATGTTAGACTCGTGCTTAAAGATATTAATTCACCATTTTCTAAATTTTGCCAACGCGGACAAAAGCCGGTCGCTTTCAATTAAGATCTGCTGTTTTATCCTATTCATCAAGTTATGCTGAGGACATTAATAAATACTACTACAATCTGTTGATAACTTTAGGAGAAGTGAGATGTCAGGATATTCAGGGTTTCAAGAACGAACGCGCGACAAGAGTTTCGCTGCTATGGATCCAACCAGTGGAACAGTCTTCCAGCAACTCTAGGTTATCTCGTCACTTTCGAGAGAAAGTCATTTTCACTTTCCCTAACCCGCCTTTCCCTAACACACTTTCGCTGATTTCTTCTATTTGCTACTTTCGCGAATTTGCGCTTTACAAATGTTCTTAATAATGAGTTATTTTTAGGTTTTCGGAAGGTTATTTCTTTAGACCACCATGAAAATGATATGGCAACGAAATTCTCACACAAAATGACAATTACAAGAAATTCTCCTCTTTATCATACTTTACAGACTTTTAATTACGTAATTCTGCCAAGCCACAGGATGGATCTGAAATTTTTGACTCATTGAGGCATTGAAGAGTTGTAGGAGTGTGGACCTCGAAAAGCTCAGAACAGATCTTATAAATTAATCACAAGGTCTAATTGAGGGTAGAAACGAGATTTGTGAGGTCTTTCTGATGATCCCGATTTTTGCAATTTGGTCAAAAAAATTGACAACAAAATTAGTATAATTCATGGATCTTTTCGCAAGTTTGATGATCCAATAAAACGGCTTGATATTTCTAAGAATTATTTTTTTATTTAAATTATTCTTTTTTGTTTTTATAACAATTTTTATTAATTTCTTGACAGGAAATATAAAATATAAATGTGCTCATTCCAGTATATAATAACAAATATTGTGCAATCGATTGTAGTTCGAGCGTGGTTTGCTCTATTTAATTCGCAATTAGAAGAAGACTTTATAAAATGGAAGTTGGACCGAAGAAATCGAATAAAAGTTCTGTTGTAATAATACCTCCTGAGGAAATTTGGCCTCAGATCCAGAAGATAAGGAGGTATTAATTATATGTTTATGTAATGCAGTAGCTGAATTTAATAAATGTAACATCATTTTTTTAGTGTGCACGATAAGTCTTTCGCAAGATGGATGCCACATATAAATCTCATGTACCCATTCGTTGAAGACGACCGAAATAGTAAAAATTTTGATTATGCTGCTGGGAGGATGGAAGACTTGATAAAGAGGAACCAGTTCAAGTCATTTTCAGTTATATTTAATAAGGATTCCTTCAACTATTTCGAGCACAGATCACACTGCACTTTGTGGCTGAAGCCATTTAGTGAAGCAGGTTTTCTTTATGGATTTTTGATACCAATTAATGTATTTAATTTATGTGATTTTATATATACATATGCGATATTATATATATGATATACTATTTAATATATTAAATGTACATATATATATATATATTTGTATATTTTGTATTTTATATATATATATACAAAAGTAACTATAACTTTAGGAGAAGTGAATGCTGACATCCTAAGACTTCAACAACATTTGCAAGAGGAATTCCCAGACTTTGATGATCTACATAAAGTCTCAGAAGGGGGGTTTAAACCCCATCTGTCTCTAGGTCAATTCAGCCGTGGGGAAATTGAAAATGAGAAAAGTTTGATAAGAGATTCTTGGGACACATTGAAGTTCACTGTGAATGAAGTTTGTATTATAAGTCGGAAAAACTTTGAATCACCATTTGAAGTGAGGCACAGAATTAAGTTGCTGTAATTTGATTAAATGACAGAAACCATAGTGAAGTATGAACTTACTAATCATTTACTACTTGATCATTTCAATCTGTTAATTCTAAGATATAAATTCCTCAATAAACAATAACAGGTTAAATGCTTTCAAAACACAACACAGAGCTAATGTTAACCTTGTAATCTCGACTGATCCCTTGTATTGCAATACATTACAATAATATATTAGAGATAACCATGCAATAAATACTGTAGCAAATATCAGTTACCAATGAAAGAAGTTGTAAGGTTTGTAGTTAGCACATTTTTATCTGTGCATGATCATTCATAAAGAGTTCCATTGAGTTATATTTATAATTCCTGTGTACATAAAAAGATCAGTACAATTCCCAATATGTTTACTGTTATACCCAGTCTATTGGTGTTTTATTGGTATAAGGCTCTGACTCCAGGTCAGTTGGACAGATCCATTATTTTAAGATTTGGTTGATAATATAATTGACCTGCTGCAATCATATGTAATATGACCTTAATTTAATCAAAAACAGTTTGCATAAGAAAAATAAAACATTTAAATTATAAAACTTAAAAACAGCTGCCTGAGATTGATGATTGGTATTACAATGATTACCAGAACATGAAGTTAAAACTCTGATTGCAATAAATAGACAAAATAATTGCAAGATGTATAAAATTCAATAAAACTGACAAGTCCCAGGATTCATAAAGTGAAGATCTTTTAAAAATAATGACATCTCTCCAGCAGTCAACTTCTCATCCTGAAATAAGAACCAATGGGTAGATTTACAACAGTTAAGATTATGAAATTAGTAAATTACCAGAAACATAACTGAGCTGATGGACACATTGCATTCATCTCCATGATTCTGTTTAATTAGATGACTGATCATTTTTGTTGCATGCACCAATGGTACAGTACTTGTATCAGGGTACAGAAAAACAAGACACATCCTCTTGTGGATGAAACTTTTCTTGGAAATGAGGCTGTGAATGAGGTCAAATATCTCGTACACATGATTTTCGATGAAGCTTCCTTCAAAATTAATGGACTGCATTTGTTTGTGGCAGTCCTTTTTGCAGTGAGGAAATCTTTCAATGACCCCTAGTGAAATGTGGAAGATCTGCTTCACAAAAAGGAATGTCCCTGTTTCCTTAGGAAGTTTGTCCTCCAACTTTTGGTGATAGCTTACAATTGAATAAGCCTTGAAACAGAGTTGTTATCAATTACGGTGAAATAACCCATTGGAGGTAGCTGAGTACTTACAGTATTGGGCAAAGGCATGCTTTTCTCAAACAATTCGACTAAGCTATAATCGACTGGCTCGTGGAATATGGCCACAGGTGTTTTCCATTGGCCATCTTAAATCATTTTTGTATCAAAAGTTACAAATAGTCATGACAACAGAAATACTACTTATAGAAATACTTCTTATCTGTTTCTCGATATTGCCAAGATCCTTTTTGTATGTAATCTGTCAAAAAGTTAACATAGTTATCAATTTTTACTATAAGAGCACTCTCATGAGTGTCACCTTTTGCAAATTGTCAAGCCCATCCAAAAGTTTGGCTCTGATTCCAGCATATTTCTGAAGCAACTGAAGGCATTCAGTTCCATGCTCCAATTCATCTTGCGTACACTAATGATAATTTACTGATGATTAAATTTGATGATAATTATGTTAATTGTTTATATTTATTATGTGGTGAAGAATGTTGTATTATAATAAGAAATAGAAAATACCTCTCAAGTGAGTTAAAAATAAACACTAGATGTAATACTAAAAATATGATTTTACATCCTAAAGCTATTATTATTCCAGCAAACTCAGTATTCATTTCAGTATTCATAATTGTATGCATTGCAAATAATGATGGGTATGAAAACTTTCATGTTTTTACTCGTTCTAGGTCACATTTCATTCATATATTACAATTGGACAATTATGCTACAATTAATGGCCTTGTTGGGCACCTTTTCATAAGCACTGCAAAGTAGTCTGTATTGGAATGCTTGAGGTGTTTCACTGGCTTTGTGGTCATTACGAATCAAAGATTTTCTTAGAAAGTTATCTTCATCAACTTCTAAGATAGTAGATACCAGAGGCCTGCTGATGCCAGCAACCTGTGATACCATAAAAGCATCTTATTTAGTAATTTGCAATTGTGATTGGTTGTATGTTAAAATTTTCAAAACACTTATGAAATTGCAATTTCAATGTTAACTAGATTTCTCGCAATTTACTAGGATGGAAAAGCTGAATGACCCCATATGTTCTTGCAGCACTTGCAACTTTAATTATATCCTCTCTTTCTACTAAAGGTCTAACTGCATCATGAATTATGATGATGTCAAGTTTATCAGAAAATACTGAAAGAAAAAAAAAGGACATAGTGATGGTAAATCAAATTTAAATGAGTATTAATGTACAACCAACATGATTCTGCCATTTTCAACCCTTCAAGGATAGATTTGTGTCTTGAATTTGAACCAATTGCAACAGAGACTTTTTTGTGCTCAAACTTTTCAACAATTCTCATAACTTCTTCCCATTTTTCTCCTGCTACAACAACTATGACAGATGTAACCTCCTCTAGTCTGTTAAAACGAGTGAGAAATAAATATTCTTTAAACAAAGAATCTACTTTTAGGCTTTAAGTAAAATTATATTTGGAGCTACATTAACTAGTAAAAAGCAACATAATCAGAGGAATTACTAACTTTTCAAATGCAGAAATGGTGTAGCTTAAAATAGGCCTATTCAAAACAGGATAAAACTGCTTTTCGAGCTTGGTTTCCATACGAGTGCCCAAACCGGCAGCGGGCAATATTGCACATATCTTCAATGGCTCCATGTTACTCAAAATTCTGCAAGAAATTAATCAACATTAAAGACACCCAAGTGTTAACATTACCTTTCTGAATAAACGTCATTTACCTGCATGACGTTACTAGTTCGGAAAATATATGCACATGTGCTATTCTATATTATCAATCGCTTATTTGAATCACAATAAGTTGCGTTTAAGGAATTTATAATAAACAATCACAAATGGTTGGATTCTTGAGCCCTGATAATAAAAAAATATTGATTCTTACTTTCTTGCTTAGGTTATAAAGCTGTAGAGTAATTTAACAATCAGTCACTGTTCCGGTTTTAAGTTTTAAATTATGAAATTACAAGTACATGAACGATGCTCAAAACTCTTTTGGCTTCTACGTCTCCATCACCCCAATGCCAAAGAAATTTCTATGTGAGCGTCAGCACAGCCTTACTCGAACACAATGAAAAGAAATGTAGTCTTAATTATATCGAACAAACTGCCCAAAAGGACATTTATAAATGAATCTAGGTTTCCCAATCGTTTGCCAGCCGTTTCTGCTAAGTAATTTATATAGGGACCCCCAGATTCAGAAGAATCGAAGTTTTTAAAAGCTGTTTCAATTTGTCTCATTTTCACTGGACCCAACTAATACAACCAGAATCTTAAGAATTAAAACAAGCCTTAAAATGCCAGCAATGTAAATCTCCAGCACTTAACGCACCTGCTGATAGCAGTTATTTCTTATTAAAGCATTTATCGTGAGCTGCGATCCTGTTGTCTGGCCTTACGAATTTGGATTGATTAATTTTCATACATTTAACAATAACTTTTCTTTTAACTATGACGGTTAAATTAATATTTGTTGCTCCAATTAGAGTACTATGTGATTGGTTTGAATTAGGAAATGAGGCTACTACATTCTAACAATTCTTGATAAATGTATTATTTGGTAATTTATGTTATACGACAGATAACTAAAATTCCACGGCTTAAATTTTGCAAAGGCTTCTTGTTGCATATTTAGTTTACAACTAGCAATAATTAAATTGTTAATCATTGAATAATCGTAAAAAAAGCCCAGCGAATTTCATAATTTAATCGTTTAAATTGCAATAAGAAATATATATTAAAATTGTTTATATCATTGATTCATTTCATGGTATGCACTCAGCCCTAACAACCAAGGATTTTCAATAATTGTGACAGTGAAGAAATGTGACACCATATATCAACAGGAAAATATGGTCGCCAGCTCTTTTCATGTCATCGTCGGAAAAGTACGGTCAAAGGAGACACTTTTCAGACTAATAAACAAGTTAAGGTTTTCGAAATAAACTCCTGACATGTTTCTACGCATCAAATGTGGGTATTGACATTGCAATAATGGAAAACTTGTGTTGACAAGAAAAACTGCAGACACTTGGAGAGTGAAAGATTGCCATACTAGGATGATGTACTTTTGTATAAGGACTCATCAAATTATATGCCTTTCTCAAAATTAGATAAATTTTCTAGAAACCAATTATTAGGTTTTTGGCAATGGGCAATGATGGTTAACAACTGTGCTAAAAAGCTCTACAAACTGTAAACAAAAACTCTAATTGCAACAATCTTTATTCATTAATCACTTGAGAGAGAGAGCACAATATAAACACCAATAAGGACAATAAATTATGTTGAAAAGGCTAATGAGGATAACACTGGCATCAGAATAAATGACCAGGACTACTATTGCACAGCCTTCAAGCCTATTAAAAAAAAAATCATGCATTGCCTATGGTGCTACTTGGACAAACAGCTTAGAAGAGATGAAGAACAAATTCCAATTTCGAGAACCACCTTCTTACATGTTACTTTCATAAAGCATAAATTATTTCTACTTGTATGAATGTCTCGACTAAAAACTTAATCAGCACCTGCTCTTAGCATCAGTTGGCTTCAAGAATTTGAAATGAAAAGAAGCGTGTCAACATCAAACATCTAAGCAAAAGAAACGTTATTGAATGAAATCAATTGCATCAGTTGAGAGATGGAATGATATTATTCTTCCACATAATTTCTATTGTAGGCCATTTTGTCAATAAACAAGTTTTAATTGGAGAAAAGTCACTAATCATCTGTAACTCAGGCAAGTCCTTTATGGAGCACACAGCTTCATAATAACTGACCTACAAAATTAAGTGCTTCATTAATTAATTACTATAGCCACAATAAATTTCAATCTACAAAATTTACAAATCAGCTGAAAATAAATTTATCAACGCTATGCCATAGTCACCTCATTGTTCGTGCAAGATCTTTGCAGGCCATTGTAATGGTAAACTGTGAATTTGTGACATGTGTGGTCAGAATTTTTTCTAGGATAAAATTCTTCGAGGAAGTCATTCAATGTCACTATGCCTAGCTGTTCATGATCAAGTTTTTCCAGCATAATTTTCACACTGTAATGAGAATTAGAGTTATTTATGATCCAACAAATAACTAATTGATAAACACAATTACTATTAATATCATTAAAGCAAAAGAAATGAATATTGAACAGTGTAATTTCATGATTCTTAATCAAAAAGCAATTTTGAAAGTTGAAATACTATGAAAAGCTCAGAGACCATTTCATTGTTGAACTGTTCTCTAGTTTAAGGCAAGACAATGGTAATATGTGATATTTCATAAGATTCAATGTCTCAGTTGCATCTGTGACTTTTCATAAGTACTGGATGTGCTATTTGCATCAATTATCATGATATAAAGCAAAATCTATCATGTTCCATGTCTTCTGTGATTTTAGTACTTTTAGTCTGATTTTATAATTTACATTTCTCAGACAATTGGTCTGAGAATGTATGTCTGACCAATGTTTATTTGATTTGACTTAACTCATCAAAGATCAATATGGCAATAATGATGACATTTGTCTTTAAAAACAAGTAATGATATACAATTATAAGATTTCATTGAAGTAACAACATCAAACACGATTAAAGTCTTAGCAACAATTCAAAGAACAACATCATGCTTACTAATCTGGATCAGCAAAGAGATCAAGAGCTTTCATGATATCCATCAAGGATTCTGAGTTAATAAAACCTCTCCCTGTATAGATTAATGCAATATTTTGAGGCTTGAAAATATTGATATCCATTAATGAATAATGTTAATTTAAAAAAAATAATTCACAAAAATACAGGAAATTTAAGCCAATTTAATTTGATATGGCAATCCCATAAAATGACCTTCTTTGTCGAATTGATTGAATACCCTTCGAGCTACTGCTTCAGGCCCTTCTTCTCCAACCAGGGATTTGTCCTAAGATTTGACAAAGTGACTTTCATTTAAAACAATAATAGTAATAAAGAAGTCAAAAGTTTAAGCATTTCAAGACAAGAAATATTCAATATCTATTCATGAAAACATTCTTGAAAAGAACTGCATTGATTTGTTCAAAAATGAGAAAAATAGCATGTGCTTGAAATGATTTTTAAGTTAATAAATCAGAATTTAGAAACAAACTTCAGAAAAAAGAACAGTAAGATGAGTTTCACTGCCAAGAAGCCAAATGGGGTGCAATGGATTCTTGAGGAACCATCCAACCTGGCAACATTTCAACCAAAAATTGAAAACTTTTGAGAAACTGTTCCCAATAATTAAATAAAAAGAATAAAATACCTCACAGTATCTTAAATGCTCCAACAAGGTTAAAAATCCCACTTGGGATTTTGAAGATATGCCAAGTAAATCTACAACAAAAACATATGATTCAACTCCCCTTAAAATTAAACTCTTGTAGGGTTGATTTCAATTTCAAGCATGACTCACTAAGGCCTGACACTTCCTTGATGTTGTCCCAAACATAAGAGACTGCTTTTCCTGTTATGAGGAGGTTTATAAGACTTTGGCTGTCAGAAACATCACAAATAGCAATTAAGTAAATATGAAATATGATGATTATCAATCGTATGATAAGATGCACCAACGTTCCATGTCCATGCACAGAATCCACCAGACTTTCATCGTTGTCTCCAATTTCTTCTTTAACCTTCTCCAGACCCTAACAATTCATAATTAAATCTAGCATTACTATTATGTTAATATCATTTGTGGTTAAGCTAAGGGGAAAAAACCTTAGTTAATAGGAGAGAATAAAGGAACAGTATGCATCCATAGCCACCACAGAATGCCTGCAAGTTGCTGATCAGTTCGGCTTGGAGGCTTGTAAGGTCACTAAAATGTCTGATCCTGTAAAACAACAAAAATTCTGCAATTAATATTAATTATCCATTAACTGCTCAAGCACATTTTACTTAACCCAAATGATCCTGCAACATATTTTTAGTTTTTATTTTGCAAAGTATTTCTCCACTCAGTCACAATGAAAAAAAAAATCTAGTCACTTCAATTCCTTATGAAATTTCTCAATCTTTTCAACTTCATCATTTGGGGAATCAGGATTACAGAAATCGGGAGTGACCAGGACAAGATTAAATGAATTATCGTCAGAGACTTGCTGCAAGATGTCACATAATGACGAACACAGTAATGTGTTTTGCTCTGAACCTGTTACAGATAAAAACGGCCAATTTAATCTTGATATTAGCAAATTAATTTGAGTAAAAATCATTAATCAGTAATTTTACTTGTCAGTTGTCTCCAATTGGATTTTGGAGGACAAATAAAAAGTAGATTCTTTAGAAGAAAAGCTTCAACTGATGCTATGATTGAACAGGGTCCCCCATCAAACTGAACAAGGGCTGATGGCTCATGGTCACTGAACACAAATCCTAATGATTGCCCATTAAAAACGTAAACATAAAGCATATTCATGTAAATACAACATTATAACAAAATCATACTTTTAAAATGTTTTATTTAAAATTTTCAACTACTTTAAGTAAATATTTCGAACAAATTAAAACCAAAAGTTTTATTAGAACACCTTGGCTCCACCTTCTAAAAATTTCTGGATTTACACGATTACCCCATAAAATTTTCAACAACTGCTCTAATTCGGTGGAGTTCAGAGGTAAGTAGTTGTCTGCCATTAAATAAAAAAAGCCGCACAAAAGATTCCGTTCAGTATCATCAACCACGAAGCCTCAAAATCCCATTCGACTTGTTGACAAAACAATACTTTTGATGCCACATTAAATGGAATTAAATGTTTTTGAGCAATTTAAAATTGTATAAAATTAAAAATTTTATTATAAAATCTCCTAAATATATTAAATCTTGCTTCGCTTGGGGTGCGATCTCCGCTTAATGGTGCTGCAGTTGGATTTTAGTTTGGACTTAATGTGGTGTTTCGTTAGTTTCTTTTTTAAAATAGTACTCATTGGCATTGCAATTCGAAAACGGAGACACAACGAATTTTTCGTTAATGTAACTACTTAGTATTTATTAGTGGTACGATTCTTACAATGTAGGTGCTGAACCTCAGGGACTAAAGGCGGGGGTGGGCAAAACCTTCGCAAAACGTGAAGAGATGACCTTTCTTTGCTTCTAGTCAAAACTCAGGGGGGGAACATTTATTTATAGTGGTTAATAAGACCGAGGTCTACAAAACAACCATTACTAACTTGTTACGAAACCAAGTCAAAATATGATGAAGCTAAATAATTATCTTTAGTTTTAACTTACAGATGTTTTTCCAAAGTCAATCAAACTAATGTAAGTTAGCTCAGAGCGTTTCCGCCCCTACTACACATTCCTACAATGATTAAAATTTGCTAGTCTTGAGGCTTGCAATTCCACATGCGAGGGTAAAAGCAACAGCAGCGCTATGCCGCGTTTCACAACCCAAAAATTAGTCACATTTTGCAGACTTAAGTTGTCTGGCGGGAAACTTGTGTAAAACTTGATGTCATCGGCGAACAGTTTAATTATGACCTCTTCGGAAATGTTGGCTGTAACGACA
Organism: Hirudo medicinalis; assembly: GCA_011800805.1. Taxonomy (NCBI): domain Eukaryota; kingdom Metazoa; phylum Annelida; class Clitellata; order Hirudinida; family Hirudinidae; genus Hirudo; species Hirudo medicinalis. The sequence continues at coordinate 280,409 of MPNW01000030.1, forward strand.
TTAAATAATAATAAAAAAAAAACTAGGTTGGCTAGGCGCTCTTCCTTGAAGAACTCCGTTGGTTACACCGTGTGAATCAAATGATGATCTCCAATGCTAACGATTTGTATTCAGTCTCATCATATCCATCAATAAATTTACGATCCTATAAAGCCATTGTCCAATCATAGACACATTCTTACAAGTTAGTCGATGTTGAATTTGCAGAAAAACAGGTTGGTGTGAGCTTATTAAATGGTGCGCGTTCAGGAAAGCTAGAAGTTGTCTGTTAATTACCTTTACCAAGACCCGGCATAGCGAGAAAATTAGGGAGATTGGTCGAATTGTAGAATTCCTTGGGTTCTTTTTTTTCCGCTTCGAATCTTCTTCTGAAGACGATCGTCTCACACATAAGCGGTCTCGTCGAGTCTAATGATCGTCTACGGCCATATCACGTTGAAAACACCGGTTCTCGTCCGATCACCGAAGTTAAGCAACGTCGAGCCTGGTTAGTACTTGAATGGTGACCGCCTGTGAGCCTTTTCTTGTATATTTGGGGATATGAGAGCAATTTTCCAATCCATAGGCAAAGCATGAGATTTTAAGAATATGTCAAACATGTGACAGAGCGGTATCGCGAGGCTATGCGCACACTCCTTAAGTAGTTTGGGATTCAATTTCCTGTCAGTTTGAACTTCGGGACCAAGTTGTCATAAACAGTGAAAACAATTGAAAAATAGTTATTGACTATTTTGTTTGAGTCTGACGCAATGTCTTAAGTCTGGTAGACTCTAAAATATTACCCGATTGAGGATGACAATAGCCTCTTGTTTTCAGTGAATTTTTATAAAAAGAATGATAGTTACAGCTTCATTATGGATTTATTCTTGTATAACAATAACAAGACAAATAAAAATACTATTAACTACAATTATGCGTTTGATCAGGTTGTCTTTCATAAATATGATTTTCGGAGAGGTTTGAACACAAGAATAAAATTCATCTGAAGTTTCAGAATATTGAGATAGAAGTGAAAATCAAGTGACATTTAAAACTGCAACGTATAAATTAATTGAAATATTGAATAATAATAAAAACATGCTTTGTAATCATTCCCTATTATAATACAGAAATCTACAAATTCAATTGCAATACAGGTTTAATTCCACCGGGGAATCGACACGAAGAGTTTGGAGAATAAATAGATAATTGAAAATTGCAGTAACAAAATTGTTTAAGAATTGATCAGAAAATAATTCGAAAAAAAGCTGCAAGGAGAACCATAACATAGGGCAAATTGGTCCGTTTGGAGATCAAAATATTTGAGCCTGTCGAAAAGTCATAACTTTGGAGAAGTTTTTATGGTAATTGTAAATAAATTTACCTGAGCAGTAGGAACAACAATAGTGAGGGTTTTCAATTTCTTGGCATTGGTTTTTTGTTACATTCTTACACCAGATATGCCTATCTCCAAACTCACAACCTGAAGGACGATAAAAAAATAAAATATCTATTAATATAATTGTTTACCAAACAAAAAACAAGTATTAAAATCACCTTTTATATTTGTTTGAAAGCCACTGCATGTACAAGAGCACAAACGCTTGCTTTTATCTAGATAACAGTAAAAAGGTGGAATTTTGGTACACCAACTTGGGTCGCTGGGGCAACCTGCACTCAATTACAAAAACATCTGCCAATGGAACATTACTCGTTCTTTAATTTTTAATCTTGAAAAGGTTAGTTGAAGTATCAATGTTTTTGTTTGTTTGTTTAATAACGTCCATCGCATAGCTAGATGATTAGGACGGTGCTTCCGCAACGGAAGTTTCAACGTAATAAACCTATCTTACTTATCTATTCTGGATCTTACTTTGTCTCGGGGATGGAGGTGGTTCAGTTTGGACAAACTTTTGAATGCTGATCGGTTTCGGAGGTTTCGTGAAAGATGGATTACATGTCAGACAACAATGTACCACAGCAGAGGAACAATGACCAGGAACTGATTTATTGCACCAGCTGACCCTGTCACCATATTCACAGCCTAATGAAAATCATAGAGTAAAATTAGGAGTTTCAATAATTCCTTTATTGCACTGTATTTATTCCACTTTATTTAATCAGCTATTTTATATTTCATGAATTTCTTCAGTTTATAATTTTATCAACAAAAATATTTTATTTAATAATTATATCACTGGATGTTTTAAGTCAGTAATTATTTTTGAAGCATTTTCCAGTTAAAAACAAATGATTACGTACAGGAAAGAATTTCAGACGAGAGCGAATTTTGAACATTAAACATCATCAGCAGTTCTTACCTGAAACACCAACATGGTTTTCAGCGCACAATTCGCAGCAATTTGAGGTATCTCCGTAGCAAATGGAAGGGGAAGCTGCATCGCACCACCGTGCCCTGTTTCCATATTCACATCCTGCATCAAATCAATTATATATATTTGTATTAGGGTGGCCCTTATTTTCGAAGTTCTAAAATTTTATTGTCTGACCCCCAAATGAGTTCCAATTTTACACAAAAATAATTCAAGCCAAATATGAACAGGATTGTACAATATTTAGAGGTCGCACAACGAAGTTTTAGTTTCACGAGAATATCAAATTCAGCGAAAGAACCAAGACTCGTATAAATGTTTAATATCTTAATAAAATGTAGTTTTCAATAACAAATTAAATGTAAATGTAATTATACTCTAAGAATTTTTGTTATATTTAATTAAATAATTTGTAATTTCCTTCAGTAAGCTTGTAACATAACTTGTGGAGGCCATAAATCTTGTTCTAGCACTTTGTAATCATCTCGCATTTTAAAATTTCTTCTAGTGTTGCCTTGTTTTAAATAAATCAAATTAAATTATTATACATGATTAGCATTTTCACATTGCGTTCACAAATTGATCTCGTTAGCATGATGGAATTGAAGGAAGTACATTTCCATCAGGGAAGCAGGTTCAGAGGTTATTTTCTATATCTCCACAAAGTTTTGAAAGAGGATATTCGAAAGGCTGTAACCAACACCATTCAACAGAGCCGAGGAGTTCCGGGGTTTCGAGCTGAAATTCCAAAACGGCATCGTTAAAATTTCACGATAAAGAAAAAACGTCCAGGCTGCATGATCGGAGTTGACAATGTTCTGCTCCAACAACAAAATAAACAGAATGGGAAAAATAAGACATTGCAAGAAAAGCTAGGCCGATCTCAACTTGATAAAGGTACCTTGCTAGATGAAGCTGTGTTAGAGGAGAGCAGCAGCTGAAAGAAAACCACCAAGTTGGAAGAAGTGTCGAGCTTCTGGGTCAATTTGCAGCACTTACAGCATCATGGCTTGACTCTCTTAGTCATAGTTTAGGATGAAATTGCAAGAGTCATGAGGCTTCCTAAGTGTGAATATATTTATGGCGAACGTTTATACCAAGTACTGGTTCTTGGTACCTCTTGCTTCAAAAGCAGCTAGGAATGATCTACAACTTGTTCAACAACTCCATGCCTCCATACCATGACCAGAAAATTGGAACTGCAACATCGCGCAAGATTGCATATCACCTTCGGTACTTGTCAGGAGATTTGATAATTTTCAATCTCTTTGATCCGGAAGTTGATTCCATCACGAAGAGCGAAATCATCAAATGGTTAACAAAAAAGGAGAGTAAGTACCACGTGGACTTGATAACGGTTCAGCAGAAGAGACTTCCTAATTTTGTCTCAAAGAGAAGCAGAAATCTGTTTTCTAGTTTGAGGATGCCAGTTGGATTTCTAGCCAATCTAGCCAGATCCTGATTCATGGAACAACAGGCCGCAGAGACAATCTTAACTTCACAGGCAGTATCAAATGATCATGCAGAACGAGAGTTGGCCTTGATTCAAGATGCCGCAAAGTCTGGCTGATTCAAGAACGAAGAACCTCTACAATACGCTTTGCATGTTATCGAACAGAATCGGGAAAATTTTCATATTGTAAAAAAAAATCCACCTTCTTGCTCAATTAACCCAGGGAAAATAGTCATGATGTCTAAATGTGTTTTATAGATGATTTTGCTTGTTTCCATAAATGAGAATTATTTCAGTTGTTAGAATTAATTTTCTTTTCGAAACCTAAGACGATTGTGGATCGACTTCGGTCAGGGACACCATATTCTCGCATAAGAAAACTTTGACGGCGTTGAGCGACCTCTAAATAATATTTTTATCAAACGTAGCACATAATATTTTCTAAGAAATGGAACAGAGAGTCAGAGCTAATATTTTCAAAAAAGATTTTTCATCATATAAGGGCCACTCTAATATATATACGATATAGATTTATTGATGGAGATGATTAAGTTCATCCATGATCTCGTGCTTATTAGTTGATGTCAGCAGATGCGTCAAAGTTGTTAGCCGCAAACATGGATCAGAATCCGCTTTACAATAACCAACTCTGAACAGATTTCACGTTATCTTGAGAACATTCCTCTCTTAAGACAACTTCTCCAATTAATGGCATAAGTAGGTATTTTGGCACCCGGGGCGAAACTGATAATTTGGTTTCCCTTATAGGAATAAAACCGAAGCAAACCTAGCATAATCAATCCGGAAGCTCTCTAAGAGTCGCATTATATATTTAATTTATATAAATTTGCATATTATATAAATATAATTTATAATAAACTATTATTATAAATATTATTTTATATTTATATAATTAATCTTAATGTCGCAATTATATTTAATTTAAACTGGTCATGAATAATGCATCAAAAGTATATAACATTACTAATTTTTATCCAATTTTGGCGCGCCGCTAGGCTTGGTGAGGGCGATCCCCCCAGCTATGCCACTGATTAATAATCCCCGAGTTTATATTGGTCTTGAGGTTCTGCTGGAACAATGTTTTTGTATTTTGTACCAATATACTGTTATAACGGAAAACTTTGCAGTCACTAAACGTCGTCTGTTTATTTTACAAGCTAAAGACCACAGATAACAAATTTACAGCACATAACAAATAGCACTATAATAAAACCCGTACTTATTTTCATTACTATTAGTTCACTGTGAACGCATGTGACGCATAGAACCTAAGGAAACAATTGTTCAACTTGTATCTCACCTTGAAGCGAGGTTTTTTTGAAATTGTAGCAACTTCTACAGCACTGAGTTCTCAGCGCATCGTCGTAACAGTCACTGGCTACTTTATCGGCGCAATAAGGAGGTATTTTGTCCCCGAAAGGACATGCCAAATCTGGAAATAATAATTCAGACTTTTGTCCAAATTGATTTTTTCATGTTAAAACGCATGTTACAACTCACCGCTAGACTTAATGTATTCGCAAAAGGCACAACATTTTTCGAAATAAGATTGTTGGTAGCATTTCGAAGGGTCCTGTGAAATGAGCATCAAGCAATCTACATCAGTTCCCCTGTAATCGCCGTAAAGACAAAAATCTGGAAGGAATTAATCGAATTAAGTGGGAAAGGCAATTATTTTAAATGCTGATTTAATGTAAATTTTAATTAAAGCTTGATTAAATGATTAACTAAATGATGTTAGTTGAGTTAATGTTGCTTATGCCGCCCATCTGTGGTCGATTGTCTTTGTAAATATCATTTGAGGTTCTCCTTACAAAATGAATAAAACAAAGCCAGTCATGCAATAAGAGTCGATTATATTAATGATGATGATAATAATAATAATAATAATAATAATAATAATAATAATAATAACAATAATAATAATAATAATCATCATCATCATAATCATAATCATAATCATAATCATCATCATCATCATAACCATCTTCATCACAACAACAACAACAACAACAACAACAACAATAATAATAAACATCGTCATCATCATCATAATCGGAATGATTGATAACAGAAACTTGGAATGCAGAATGGTAGACATAACATAACATTAATTAATAGTGATTTAAGCAGACATGATAAACCACTCAGACATAGATGGTAGCATCAAATGCAGCGTGATTATTTCAAATAACTCGAATTAAAAGTAAAAAATACAAAAACAAAAATCACCTGAGGCAGCAGATGCTTGTGAGTTGCTCACACATTTTCCTTGATCACACCACTGTAAAGGTTATGATTTTTCGACATGGAGATGTAAGCAAACATGAATGTTGCATCAAATAACATTTAAGTTGAAAATGAATTTGGTTCTACAACCTTTTTGTTTCCACATGTGGTTCCTGTGGCTGCTCTCTGATCCACTCTGGTCACGCATTGCATTTCAATGGGATTGTAGCAAGTTAACTTCTCACACATTACTTTATCGTTTTCATGACCCTGCGTAATAATAATAATAATAATAATAATAATAATAAACAGAGAAGCGAAATAAAAAAAGACAGAGAAGAGCTTGAAATACAAAGATCTGCAGATAGAAATTTCTAGAATGTGGAATGTCAAGACAAAAGTGGTAACAGTTGTAGTTGGAGAGTTAGGAACTGTGAGTGACAATTTTAATAAAGAAATTGAATTGATACCAGGAAAGCTGATTGCTGAAGATATTCGAAACATTGCATTGAATGGGACTGCACATATTCTAAGGAAAGTACTTGCTTGATTGATAGAACTGACATAGGAAGGACAATTCATTCATTTTTATTTATTATTGTTTTTTGCTTTTTGTTTTTTTTTGTTTTTGATTTTTTTTATTGTCTGAGGTCTCTTGAATAAAATAATAATATTAATAATTGCATATTGTAATAATATAATTTTATAATATTAATTATTTATATTTGTATATTATTTATTTATTTGTGTAAACTGGCATAGGATTGTAACACAAAAATCAAAGCATTAAAAGAGCATTCTAACAAAAAACATAAACGTACATATAGCATTCTATATGGCGCCACATGCATAGCGTCAAAGGAGCTTTTTGTTAACCACTTATATAGCGCTTCTTTCCGAAGGCGTTTGTGGCAGTGCAGGCTGGGTTTCGAACACGACACATTACGAATGTTGCCATTACCGCAGTATGCAGGAAAGCAACCCATTTGGCAACCTGTACTCCTAATATTTCAAGCATATGATGGGATTTAACCAATTTCAAAATGCACTACGCTAAATTCGCTTGAAGTCGTTTGAAGAAGTAAGCAAGTGATGTAACAGTAAAGTAATAGTGCTTGAGACGCTTGCGTATGGCGCTATAGAAATTGAACTATACCTATAAAGTGCAGATTAAAAAAGCGATTGAAAAGCTTAATTAATTTCTTCATTTACCTAAAAAACACAATCAACTTTACCCCACAGTAATAAGACTCCTTGCCGTACAAGAGTTGGCATTGTTGATCGATTTTGATATACTGTCCTAGGAGGACATTTGTTGGAATGTTAACATCGAGATCAACTTTCGTCTGGAGGAGGCAGTTTTTCTTGTGGCTTCAGTTGAATATTTATTGCGTTACACGAATTATACAAAATTATAAAAAAAAAGTAATTGAGGGTGATTACAATGTGGTTCAAGCTAATGCGGAGGCCATAAGAAATCATTTTTATTAGAATAAATATTATTTTGATACTATTGCTGAAATTTTTAATGCAAGTGCTCCTCATAATAACCATCATTTGAAAAATAATTGTCCCGTATGTACTTACTATGTGAGGGTAGCCAGGTAACGTCGAAAGTAATCAATGGAACAGGGTGAGAACTGGAAGGGATGCATGAATGTAAGTTGGTTTAGTTCTCCAGGTGCGGGAGACATGATGTATTGGTCGTTGGGGTTGCAATTGTTGTCTTGGAAGTTGTCATGTAATGAGCCCAAGCTGAACAAATTTTTACAACTATAAAATTGTGTTATGAGGTTATCTATAGCCTTCAAGCCAATTAATTAACGCATAATTGCCAAGCTAGCGCAAATCTAACAGATATTATTAAATGTGCTACTCTCCTCCGAGGTAATAGCACATAATAAAGTTATTATTACATGGCATGATAAAGCCACCAAGAGCTTTGATTGCCGGCTCTAAGCGATTCAGGAATTCAAGAAGTCCAAAGTGAGCCACACATAACCGAAGGATATCTGGCTTCCAAACAATAACGTAAACGGCGTAAAGAAACCACTGAGAGCTTTCACAGTCGCTCCAGTGACTAAAGCTTGTCATTGAGACAAGTCCTGAGACACTCATAATCGGCACAAAAGCCAACAAGAGGCTCTCAAAGCCAAAGATCAAGTTGGGTCTAACACCAACAGGGACATCAGGCTGATAACTGGATAGAGTCCTCCCTCGAAAACATCAGGAGATTTACAGGGCCGAAAGATGTTTAAAGAGTGAGGAAACTCATCCGACGATCCCTGTCTGTGAGATGCGGATTATCGAGAAATACATGGAATATTTCAAGATTATGTTAGGAATACTTGTGAGCCAGTTCATGTGAAGCTGTTCCAGCAGTGCCAAATTCTCCTCGGTCCCTGTTGAAACTCACGGCATCTTCATTACAGAGAGCTTTTATGTTTGCCAAACCTGACAAGAATTTATAAAACATTTATATTTCGTGCGGATTCCTATTTCATTTCTCATAAGAATTCTTACCAGAGATAAACCTTGGTCTACCTTGGCTATATCCGGCAAAGAGCGACAACCTTACAACATTTTAAGTTATATCATTTATTTTGTTTACTTTTAAGGACTATTGATGTAATAGTTGAAAATAACTTCGTAAATTGAATTACTCGGTAAAAACGAGTACGCTATCGCGCTGTGGGAAATTGCCAGCATTCTTCTTCAGCCATTCTGGGAGATTGTCAATGGCTTGATAGACATCCAGGACCCTTTCTCCCAAGACGTTTATCATAAAATCCCGAGTCCAAGGAGATGATGACTCTGTCTATCAATGTAAGTATTAGAAACATTCAGACAGAATATCAAATATTATCTACCTATTATGTTTCAAATCAAAGGACTTTTTCTTTAATTTTAACAAATAAATTGAACTTTAATAAAACCTCACCGAGGCAATGTAAACTCCGTTGAGTTTGATGCGAATTGAAAAATCATCTTCTCTGACGCTAGAATAGCGTGTATCCATCTGTCATGCAGTCTAATCGTAATTGCTTGATGGAAGACAATTATATATTCTAAAACTAACCGCGTTGGCAATACAAGCGTAGTAATACTTCATATTTTCAATTGTTGATTCGTGGCGTGCTGAAGCCTCCAATGTTTGATCTGTCAGAGTGTACCAACTAAAATATACAATTTCTTATATTATATAAAATGATACTCTATGTTCATAACTCGCGCTCATTTGAAAAGTTCGTTAACCCTTGGATGCCTAAGGTGACGCAACTTCCAGTTTTAGCTGAGGGGTGGTACAAGTGTACCCCGAAACATTTATGGTTACTGATCATCAACCGAAAGTTTGTTAATAAAACCATTTTACCTGTCACTCTGCACAGGTTTAGAGGATATAAAAATATAGTTTTCATAAAACATTTATTCCACAGCGCTATCTAGCAATGCTTATAAACATGG
>MPNW01000030.1:290987-309011 GCA_011800805.1 Hirudo medicinalis
ATGAAGTCGAAGAACAAGGCTAGTGGCCACCGTCTACTCGTCCGCAGACACCTGTACTCACGCACAAGTTTATCCAGATTATCCACAGCACTCTTTGTTTTATTATAATCTAAGATCATTTCTGGCTCTTCTCCTTCAATTGCTGCACCTTGATGCTGAGAAGACAGAAGAATAACGTTTCTGTTTTTCTTCGGAATGTATGAATACTGTTCATACATGTACGCTATATTTTATATTATGTATGTTGCATGCAATAATACAGTGTTATATGTTATGTCATAAATAATATTGTAATTGCTACAAAAAAATTTAACGTTTGTGAATATGACTGTCCGTAATTTTATTGCCTAACGGGGGGTACAAATGTACCCCATGTCTTTTGATCTTTTGTGCAAAAAAGGCTTTTCACCCTTATAAAAAAAATATTTACATGCTGTTATCACACACATGTTGAAGATAATTCTCACAAAAATTCAGGACAAAATTTCAAAAAGAGATTCTAGGATTTCAAGAAAGGAAACTTTGGGGTGCAATTGTACCCTCCTTAGGCATCCAAGGGTTAAATGCGAAAATTGGTCAAGTTTATTCTATAAACATAATTAAATGTATTGTATTTGGAATCTTGTTTGTTCAACTATTATTAACGAATATTAGAGGAGTTAATTAACTGACAGCAAAAAACGTGAGCTTGGTTTTAATCAAAAGATTAAGTTGTAAAGCTTCGAATAACTTTATATTTGCTGTTGATGTAAGCCAGTAAAGTTTATTTGATTATTTAGCGTCCATTTCATAACTAGATAAATAAGATGAAACTAGCTAGATAATAGATAGTAAAATGCTAATGTTAATTACTCATGAGCGGTTCTTATAAAACACCAGCTCAACCTTTTATAGATGCTGAAGTCCACAAACATGATGACTTCCACCACGTAATCCATTTTCGTTCCTGGTTGTTCAAGCAAAAATGAACTTACCTTCTCATTGAATGCTGTATTATCCTTCGCTGCTCTATCTGAAAGCGGGAAAATCATTGTTATTATATTTATATTTTATGTAAATGCTCTATTTTAGTTATTTTTCTCACCTGGTGGTTTTGCAAAACTATCCATTTTAACTTCCACAGCGGTATATAAATTTGCAGATCTCTTTTTTCTTCTACCGTTGAACGGTTTTATAAAATATTCTCTTGTGTCATACTTAAATATTCCTTGCTGCAATGTATCTTATAATTAACAATCGAAAAATATTAGGCCCACTGAGATGTACTTCAATATAAACTCACAACTGTAGAATCGGACAAAACGAGGAAGGAAGCTCCAGAAATTGGATCGTGGTAACTTTTAAAATCCTATATTTAAAAGTAAAAAATAATGTAAAATTGAGGAAGATGATAAGCTTAACAATTCAAAGTCAAAGAAACCTTGGTATCTGTATTAGACCAATAGCTTATGTTGAGTTGCTGATTGGACTCCTTACCAACAAATACAGGAACTTTGGATGTTACCAAGTCATTAAGCGTTAATTCTAAATCAATTTCCTTTTGGTTGAATGTGAACTTTAAAGATATGTTGTTACTAACTCCTTTTTCATTCAATTCAAGATTAAAGGATTCTGGCATGTGTAATACATATTATAGATAAATTAATAATAAATTATTTCTCATAATTTTAAAATTTTTATCCGTTTCTAACCTTGATAGGAAATTGCAAAGCAACATGAAATTACAAAAAATGTTTTACAATGTACCATAATGAGCAACTCGAAATAGTTGGTTCCTTATTTGTTATGACTTTGAGTTAGCTACTTTTATTTTGTATTTCTAAACACGTGATGCTTATATTCATCGCTTCTGTCCTTCCTGTCTTAATCATTCATTGAGGCCTCATTGTTGTCAGCTGTTTAAAGCCATCTATTCTTATCGACTTCATGTAATCAATGATTTATCGTCCTTCGGCATAATCACATGATACTAATATACCAGAAAAAATATAACTTAAGACAAAATTGTGTAGATTTATGATAATGAGAGTTTCGTAATGATTGATACGATATCATTTTGATTATGTTATTTTTATTTGTATTTATTAAATGATTTATTTTTTTGTTAATTTCTTCTCCCGCTTATTATGTGATTTAGCAAGGAAGTTGGACCAACTTTTGATTCTACAAGTTAAATTTAGCAACCACCTTCACGACCATCTAATTTTAAATTCCTTGTCAACCAGGAAGACCTATTTCAAGAATATTTGGATGAAAATTTGTCGAAAAAACAAATTGTTATATGTTAACCATTTGGTTATAAACTTACGATTTTAAGAGGCTGCACATAAGCATAGCATCATTATGTCTTTCAATTCATTTCAGCTTTTTCCAGTGGCACATCCTAAGTCTATCCGATGAGATGACCTTTTTTTGCTTCTCGCCAAGTATGGAATGCAACGAGATTCAGAAGGCCTTTTCTCCCCCAATAACCTTAGCGAATTTCGTTTTAAATAATCCTCCCTGTCCGCTCAAAAAATATAAGACGGATCCTATTTGTTAGCGCTTTTGCACAAAAAGCGCCCGTTTAAATTATGATTATAGTTTGATTTACATAGCGCCATATCATATGGCCCATGTGCGCATAGACAGATGCGTTTGACCATTTATTTAGTGCTTATGACTCCTTGGTATAATTTACCTGCCCGTGTTTGAATTCATGGAAACGAGCAAGCGGACGCCTTGGCACAAAGCTGCTACAACCAAGGATAAAACTGAGTGTTGGATTCCGGCAACAATCAAGGACATAAAGAGGATCAAATGTCCTGCAGCAATGGAAGACCAGATGGGAAGGCAAAGAAGAGAAGCACTATAAGCTAGTGGAGAAAAGAGTGTCGCTAAAGAGCAAATTCTAATGTAGCTCAAAAATTTCTAAACTCCGTCTTGGAAAATTCGCTCTAAATCGACACCTCTTTAAGATGAGGCGTCACGCAGACGGTAAATGCCAAACCTGTCCTCAGGAAGATGAGACTGTCCAGCATTTTCTAATGGAATGTCCGGCCCAATCAAGCCTGAGAAGAGCAATAAGGGACAAAATAAATCCACTGGAGTTGAGTTCCATGCTTAGAAATAATGCTAGTGTGGAGCAAATATACCAGTGGATTTATAAAACCGCCGAAATCTGATTTGACCATCTAACACATTATGAACTTTCGTTGTTGTTGTTTTTGTTTTTTTCTTCTGTTGTCTTCGTTGTTGTCCCATTCATCAAGTTATGCTGAGGACATTAATAAAATACTACTAGTAGTTGGTATAATTCACATAATTTTATCGTTTATGAAATACATTATCTACTTTATTTTGCAACATCTAGGAACAAACTTACTCTTTAAAATGATCTGGCTCTTCAAATATTTTACTGTTATAACATAACATAACATAACGTTAATTTATAGTGGTTTAAGTAGACCTGTGTGATAAACCACTGATTAAAGATTAAAGATTAAAAAAAACTTTGGTCTAACTCCGTCGGCTTTGACCGGAGCACGTGTTTACCATGCTAGATTTTTTAGGAAAGTATGAGAAATTTTCATAATTATCAGTATATGCTAATTAACAAAAATTATGCTGTGATTTTAATTACCGCTTAGCACTAGTGTCACACAAAGCCAATTTAAATAGTGCTCAATGCTTGTCCTTAACAAATTAAACTTTTAAGGCTTGATTAATAAATTTAAAAGAGTAATGTAACGTATTTAAGCTTTTTCTGAAATTGAATGCTTAACTTTACGAAAAATAAATACATTTTTCAATTATCTAAATTAGCTTTCGAGACCTTCTCCGGGCTAGAATTATTTCTGGCATAGTCCAGCATTCGACATGGGAATTCTCGAGTTATCTAAGCAAGTCTCTGATGTTTAATTTTTAATGTTCAAGCTCGGAAAATAATAGAGCAGAACAAAAGATTTTGGTATGTTTAGGCCAGGTATTGTTCTAATACTGGAAACGAGATAAGCAAAGATCAATCATTTTAGAATTAACTTATGTCGCCTCAAGAAGAAACTGCTAGCTTGGCGCATCATCAATTCTCCAAGAGTGGGGAATCGATACGTAACGTTAAAGATATTGTTACTTGTGTGACTGTTGGAGATGAAAAAGTTGGCAAAACTTCGCTTGTTATTAGCTACATCTCCAATGGATTCCCTTCTGAGTATATTCCAACTGCATTTGACAAATATTCAGGTTTGAAATCAATACATCTAATTACTATCTATTAATACTTGACTCTACAAGTTGATTTCATAACAAAATTTCTTGTTATAGTAGAGCAGCAATGCTAATGATAATGATAAATGTTTCCTTGCAGTATTGATCACCATAAATGGTGAACCTTATACTCTACAAATCAATGATACAGCAGGGCAGGTAACTTTTCTTGTAATATGAAAGTGTCATTGCAGTCCTGCATAGATTATATATAAATAATTCAATTAATACTAATATATGAAATTATATATCATCGAGTAGATGAGTTTAACTATATACTTTTTATGTTTTCTATGCAAACTTAGATTCACATAAGTGCAATAAGCTTGTCGAACATTTTATTGTAATTAGCAATGAAACAAGTCTTCCAACCTGGTATAAAACTTTTGAAAGTAGTTTTTCACCAGCTGTGACATAGTGATTTATGTTACTGTATTGTATGATTGATTTTATTGATAAAGTTTGAACAACTTCTTTAATTTGAAATTTTCAGTCGGTTATTTCACATAACAGAAATGTTAAATTGAATCAGAAATTCTTAAAAATTGTATAAATTAAATGCAAAATATACTTTGCATGTATACACAATTCATCTGAAAAACATGACCTCTGCATTACAATTGTATCCTTCTGGGTCAATTTGATGAAATGTGATATGGATGCAGTTGTAACATACAAATACAATTGACTACTACATTGCTTTTACTATTTTCAGTCTGACTTTGACATCTTCAGAGCATTCTGTTATCCCAATGTTGATGTGTTCCTTATGTGCTTCAGTGTTGTCAACCCTGCATCTATAAAGAATATTAAATCAAAATGGGTGAAGGAAATCAGAGATTCAAATGCTATGGTTCCAATAGTTTTAGTTGGGACTCAGCAAGACCTAAGAAACGATGTGAAGGTAAACCAAATTATCTGCTCTCCTGCACCTTAACTTTGATTCCAAACTTATTGTTTTTAATTTTTAGGTCCTTCTGGAATTAGCCCGATACGGTCAGAGACCAATAACAGAGGATGAATGCAAAAGTTTGGCCAAAGACATAGGAGCTGTCGGATATATGGAATGCTCTGCACTCACGCAAAAGAACTTGAAAGAAACTTTTGACTACATAGTGGCTGTGGGTTTGAAATACATTGAAAGTGGTCGAATGCTGAAGGAAAATGGGGTTGACTTCAGGTTCAGTAGGTTTTCCATCAAAAGGTCGAGCATTCCCTCTGTGCGCGTTGTGCAAAAAAACATCCTGAAACTTCAACCTTCCTGCTCTAAGCCTTGGTGGAGAAGGACTTTTTGCTGTTGTGTGTGAATCTTCTGTTATTTGTTCTTACCATCTCGTTTTGTGTGCCTATGTATTCTTAAAATTGTTAGCTTGAATCAACTAGTCTTTGAGCCTCCAAAACTGCATTCATTGAGTGGACATGGAAAGTGAATACTTATTCCTCTTGAAAGCTTCAAAGTTCATACTGAATTTGATAATTTGATCAAAGACTTAATTTTTCATTAATTTTTTTGATAATTCTTGCTGGGATTTAAATTGCATTTGATACTGGAAAACTGTCAATGTTTTCCACCCAGTCAGCTTTGAGCTTCTTGTATTACACAAATCAAAATGAATGCTTTCAATATAATGTTATCATTGCTTGTGTGGTGTCACTTTCATGTGTTTCATTTGGCTCATGAAAATTCCTGGCAAACTGGAACTAATAAGCCTAATTTAATTTTTAAATTTTGTGGGGAGATGTTCGTGATTGTGTTTGCGATTGTAAACCCCGGTTACTTGAGGTTCTGCTAACAGCAAAATCTTTCATTTCTTAATATTATAAGTTCCAGAAGGCAGTTACGAGCTTTAAGCAACCAACCAAATCAAATTGCTTGTTTGCACGGCACCTGTTGCTTCCATGCTATCAGCAATTGCAATTATAATCGAATAACATGTTAGAAATTGACGCGAACTTCCTTCTCATATCGCATATATCAAAGTATTAACATTGTACATAATATGGAGTCCCCCTTCGTATTGGCTATCATCAAATGAAAATATGTTTAAAATCATTAACACTTTCATTTTGGGCTGTTTTTCGAAAAGCCAATTTGAGTTCGAGCTTAATAGATCAAAACGATTTTCTAAAAACATATGACTTATTTTCAAACAATTTTAAAGTAAGCATATATTAACATTTATAATATATTTAATTGTTATTACTTCATAGAAATAATATAAAATAAGTCTTTGGTATGCGAATCTTTGGACTACTATAAATATATGCGCATTTCGATGCTCTCTGCGATTTCTTATCGGATTGGCCGCCATTGGCGTAGCATACTTGTGTGATAGACTGGAGCGGACTGTGAAATATATTACTCAGATAAATTCCACCACTTTTTGTTATTCATTGTAAATGCAGAGAAAAAATATTGAGACCTTAAAAGCGAATCTATTATCAAATCTCGACGACGATTGCAATGTAAGTTGTCACTCCATTGCGAAATGTGTTGACGATTATCTTGTGATACTTAGTGATGGAGTGTCTTGTCGTCTAGAGAAATTTTGGATTATGTGATGTTTGATTCTACGTTCGCTTGGTTATTCTTTGTTCTTGCAATTTGTTAAACAACTCACAAACAGTACATTTAAATGCCTGCAATGAGTTGGGGAATAGGGTTTGGTTGACTGCTTTGATTTCTTAAGTTTCGAGTTTTATAGTACCAAAACATTTCAAACATCTATCTTTTGTTAAAAGGAGCCTTTGCATTCTCTAATGTATGTGCTATGGATATTTTTAAATCAGTTTGTTTTTAGGTGATTAATGTTGAGGGTGCCCTAGCTGCTGTGAATGAATTGCTCGAGCATCCCACAACACAAGAGGAACTTGAAGTTAGTTTTTGACAAGTTTTATTCTAAGAGACATTTAGACTATTTGGCAAGCTACACTATCTGTATATATTTATTTTGTAAATTCCAAGATATAATTGGACATTAATTCTGCTTTAGCAAACTCGTCTTGGTAAATATGTTAACGAATTCCGGAAGAAAACATCACATGTTGAACTTTCTAAAAAAGCCAAAGAGTTGTTGAGAAAGTACCAGCTAATTGTAAATCAAGCTGCTGGCACGAACAATTTACGTAGGAAAGACGTACCTCAGGCTAAAAATGGCACCCACATACATGGTTGTGCCCCTACTTCATACCCAAACACTTCCAAAGTTCCAGATGATAAGAGTCACATAAATGGTAAAATTAAAATCACACATCACTCAACTTCTGAAAAAAGCAGGGATAAACCTACCCAGCCAGAGCCTAGAAGTGCATCATCGTGCTCTAATAATTCCCAACCAAATGCCACTGTTCTGAGAAATGGCAGTTCTTCAGTTGCTGCAGAGAGTCTTAGAAAGAATGTAAATACTCAAGAATCATCTAAGAGGGTTGCTGCTGTTCCCTCTGTTTCAAAAAATGAATCTGTGATTAATGGAAGTAACTCTCCTTGCAACCCCAACCTTCGTAAAGTTGTTTGTGATACGGTTTCTGCAACTGGAAAAAAACGACATTTAGACGTGCCTTCTGTTAATTCAGACTACACAAATAGGAAGAGAGCTAAGTTAGACAGCTCCTTACAAACCACTGAATCCCTTGTTGCTGGAAAAGCCAAGTTGTTAAATGGAACAATTACCAATGCAGCATCAGAAAGTAAAGTGTTTTCTTGTAAGGTGTCACCAGATTTGAAGTGCACAATCAGGTCAGAACCTGTTAAGCCTGCTGTTGTCTCATCTCCATCTCTTTCTATAAAAAGTAGTTCAAGTAAGCAAGACTTAACCAAACCTGATGTTGTAAATAAACCACGAAAAGTTGAAACGACCGAACAGCTGATTCAAAAGTTGCGGATGAATGGCGAATTATGTTCCATACCTAGTCAAACAATATATAAATTTACAAGTAATCAGATTGTTAAAGAACAGGCAGAGGAAGTAACTGTCATACCTGACGAAGTGAAACCCAAATCTCTTAAAAAGAGGAACAAGCCTCAGCCTCCTGCAACAACAGGTGACTTGAGTGAAGTCAAGAACGAACTTGTACAAAAATTTCTTCGCACCTCAGTGAATTCCAGCAACAGTACTCCATTCTTGGAACCACCCGAGATTGATGACCTTAACGTCGAATGTCGGAAAACTTCTATTCCAGTCGATATCTCGAAACTTGATCCTAATTCTGAAGAGTACAAAAAAGAGCTCCTAAGAAATCCATGGGCTTTCCTCCCACCAGTACCAGATGAGGAAGTAATTTGTGATCATGAAAAAGAATCTCAGGAGGCTCCAGGAATATCCCCTGAAATAGTGAACAAGTTATTGAATGACCATTGGCCTGGGGTAAATGGGCAATATGATTTTAAAAATGAATGGAGACCCTTTGATCGGGCTTATTCTATAACGAATTCATGCAACTCATATTTGCATATTTTGCCATATGTTTGTTTGAATTGATGATTTTATAAAACTTAGGATGCATAAATATTTGTTTTGTTCTGTCTATGGGGTCATAATTTAAAACTAAATTGAGGATGGCTGTGTTTTAATGATATTAAATTTCATTCCACAATTTAAACCAGTTGAGGAAACATTGTGAATCTGAGCATCTTGCTTGCCAGTTTTCCCACTATTTCTGCCTTACAATCATTGGAGTACATGTAACAAGTTTTTGTTGAATAATCAGAGATGCAGGCTATGATGCTGGACTCTGACAATGCCCTGCATGTGTTATTGAAGCAGAATATAATTCCATGGGGATTTTGGTTTTATAAGAAGTTGTCACTCACTGTTGAATCATACCACACCTCCACATCAAAATGTCTTGCATTTCACGGATGTTTGGCAGATGGTTTCCATTTTGTTATGCCAACCTTTGTATGTCGATCAGAATTGGACAACCAGTGTAAATATTAAATTGTTTGAAAACAAAACTTTTATTTTTGTCAATTGAGTTGCAACATCAGGCATTGTATTTTCATTTGTGTTTTATTATGCAAGATTTAAAATAAAATAGTGACACCTAAAGGAATCTGGCTCTTGGTTGCTATTATGTAGTTGAAAGTTTTAGCCCGTGACGGTTTTTTGTTGGGTTGGATAGTTATTGCTAAAGTTCCGCCAGACATGACACTTCTTAAATACAGTGAAAGGATTCTACTGCAGCCGATGGCTGTGCAAAATACATCAGTCAATTCTTTTGGAATGTTTTTGCGCAACCATGCAGATTCCTAAACTTGGAACCCTGCATGAAGGTATTAGCTCTTGGGAATAAGCTACACTTCCAAGAAAGTGCTTAGAAACATCCAAAGACCAATTGCTATTTTTGTAACATTATTTGCAGATGCATATAACAAGCTCAAATCCAGAGTAGGGAAGACTAGATTCTAAGTAGTTTTTATAAGCACTTATCTTGCGAGTCCGTGATGACATATTAAGCTTTGTAAAACTGTCTATATTGATCAACAAATGAGGCCTTCAGCTCAGTGACCATTCAAATTCAAAAATTGGGCGGGGGTCTTCCATGACGAACAAGCCGTAATATATGTACAAGATGAAAATTCACATCAAAACCTCAGTCATTCACCAAAATTTATTATAAAATTATTTCAAAATAAACTGATCTCAAACGATAAAACACAGGATGGGTAAGTCTCACATGTCCCCCGAGAAAGTCAAACAGCTTAAGTCATTTACAGCTTCTTTGACTTCTTCCACAGCATCTTCGAGCATTTCCATCTGCGAATCATTAAGAAGGTCGCTCAGCTGCGAATTTTCAAGTCTAAAACTTTGGTTTGATCCAGTGCTTGTGCTGTCCATGAGGCCACAAAGATGCATATTCAAATTATCTAGGATAAGCTTCACGTTGCTCATATTGGCTAAAGTACCTTCACCTTTTTGGAATAAAATGAGACATGCAATAATCTGAATCAATTTAATGTTTTTAGGCATTTATTCAACTGACCCGAAATGATCCACTCAATCACATCTATTAACTGGAGTGCACAGTCAACAATGCTTGAAAATTGAAGGCAGAGTGACTTGCATGTTTGAAATGAGGCCAGTATGTGGTCTCCTACAACATCTTCTTCAGCAGGATTAGTAAGCTGCAGCTAAATTTGAGGAAAATCAAACATTTAATAAACAATTGTAGAACCAGTGTTTAGTTAAAAAAAAAAGTAATTCCTACTTGCAGAGCTCCAGTTTTTTAAGCAGCAGAGTGGTTGAGGAAACTGCTCTGTAGGTTCTCTTCAATAACTCTTTGCTAGGTTCCTAGGTTATTAATATTCAGCATTAAACCATCTCATATGGAGTGCTCAAATTTAAAATCTTACACAGATTTCAGAATTCCTTGAACGGCTTAATTCCATTAGACGGTGCTTGCTTTCGACCAGCACGTTGTTAGCAGCTAACAGAGCTTGCATGACAAACTCACTGCAGCCAGCCAGAAAAGATTTCTTGAGAATCAAGTCGACCTGGGAAAACACTATATTTAGATTTCGTCTATGATTTTGTGATTTTCCAAACTTACAACTCTTGAGGTGTATTTATTTTCAGACTCCACAAGCTGGATATTTTTTAAGCTGTAGCAATCCAGCTGACAACTAAGTGAAAGCTTTCCAGAAACTGAGCAAATTGTCTGCAGATTACTTTTTATTTTTGGATAAAATTCAGTCACCAGTGAAGAAACATTATTTTCAAAGCCCTGTATCAGATAATAAGTAATATTATTAAAGAACTAAAAAACTAATGTAAAATTTGTGAAAAGTCAAACCTGAATGAACATTTGGATGTGATATCCAAGATCAGAAACGACATCAAAAAGTAGGTCTTTTGAGGTTGTTATTACATCTGAATGGCTTGAGCTGAGTTGAAGAAGCCACTGAGACACTAAGCCTTGCAGTGAATGAAAAGAATGAACAAGGTACATCAAGCAGTTATCATTCTGATGACCTTCCTGAACTGGAATTCAAACAATACTTTGCCATTTTTAATAACCACAATTACATTTACAAGATTAGATAGCTAAAGTTAACTTAATTGTAAGCACCTTTACTGAGGCTTTGGTTGTAGGAATGTAGGTCATCAACAATAAAATAGATTTTGTGACTGGCATACAGCACTCTGTCAGCTGTTGAATCGGTGATTGTCAAATCTGTAAAAAAAATGTATAATTAATGCTCTAATATGAAATTCAACAAATATTGTCAGAACCTTTAAAATCTTGGAGGGATGCTTGAATCATTTGTGAATAGCATTTGAAAGGCTTAGAGACTAATTTTGAATCTGAAACAATTGATCTAATATATTGAAACAGAAATTAAATTTAAATTCTTAATTTAAACGATGTTAAAAATAATCATAAAAATACTTTAAAACATGAGAATGGATGACAGATTACCTGAGAGAGACAGATCTAAAGAATCCAGTGAACATTCAAAGAAGGAAGATGAAACAATGCTTTGGAGAGTTGAACTTTGATGCCTGATGAGAACATCATGGTAAATTTCACAAACAATTTCAGACAAACATATTCACTAGCCAAGCATACATGTTTTGTCTAGAAAGTGAGGAAGCCACATCAGACTGACTGTTACATTCCCACACATCCTTAGGATCAAATAGTATTTCATCTGCTTCACAAGATTCAATTCTTCCCTAAAATTAACAATATAATATTAATCATTGAAATTTAGGAAAACGTTTTAGAAAAAGCGGGACTTAGAAACCTGATACAAATCCTTCATCTGCTGCAGTTTTGCTTTAAACCTGTCGATGGACCAATATGTTGAGAGGTTCATATGGACCCTCTGAACTTTTACGACCAGTTCGCTGTTGCTCAGATGTTCTCTTGTGAATTTCTTAAATTAGAATATAAATTAATAAAATCACAACATATTTAAAAGGTATTTACTGGGAAAAGTTGCATCATCACACAATATTCCAAATTCTAACCCATATAAAGTATTTATTTAAGAAAGTCAATTCCACATAAAAATTCCAAAAAACAAAGATTAAATATGCATGCACAGATACAAAAATAAATACCAAGTCCTTGTGCAACAGTGATGAGATATTATTTGCCTCCTTAAGCATCAAAAGCAATTTATTTGTTTCATCACATGTCTCAAGGATGTCCAATCTGAAATTTATTAGTTTAAATGTTCAATACAAATTTACAAATTACGTGATTAATTGCAATTAGCCAATCTTTTGAGTGCCTTATGTACCTGGGTAGAATGTGAGGGCACTTTTTATTCGATCTACCATGTACATAGCGCCCCTACCCGAGAGAGCTCCCTGGCGATACAGTGAGGGTTGCGAACAAGACGCATTAAGACTGTTGCCATTACTGCCACATACAGGAACGCAACCCATTCGGCCAAACTGCATGCCAACGCACACGTAACATCACATGAAGAGAATCGTGATACCTCTGTCCAGTATTCATAAATTCCCTGATGTCCTTTTCTATCGTGTCAATGAATTCCAAAAGATTTGAGTTGTAATTCCTGCTTAGAACATCATGCTTCTCATCCTGAGTTAGCTTTAGCAGATGCAGCTGCCTCTCCAGAGCCTAAAGTTAGTAATTTTAAACATTGAACTACAAAAGGCTTAAATTATTCGAATAAGCAGTCCATGCAAAATAATAATTATTCATTACCTAGACTTTTGCGCGCATTTTATTGTTCGGCTCATTAAAAAAACTTTATTACCTCCTTTTCTCTCTCTAGTTTCTTGACCTGGTCGTGCATTTCAGCTTCTTTGTGCTCGGACAGCATATCTTTCAGTTTGTTCAGTCTCGACTCATAATCAGCCTGAAGACTGCTTGTTTTCTGTCTGTTGGCTGAGAGTTGCTCTTGCATGTCAGCCTTTTGCTTCTTTTTTTCAGCTTCCATTATTTTCATCTCTTCAGTATGCTGCACTTTCACCTTTGTCAGCTCAGCTTCCAATCTTTCCAATGCCAAAATATTTTTACTTAAAATCTCATCTATAGAACAAACATTCAACCAACCTTGCATTTTGCATTGTTGTGAATTCCTGGTAAGCAAAATAAAAATCTTTTGGTAGCAGGGAATGGACAGGTGCAGTGCCACTAATAAGTTTCTCTTCAAGTGGGTTGATGAACCTAGCAAAGTGGTAGTACGAACACATGAAAACATGAAGTATGTAAAAATGCTTTAAGCCAAGTCATATTCACATAAGAATATCAATGCATTTTAACAACAAGCAATAAAAATATTAAAAATCAAGTTATTAAATATCTGCAATTAAAATTATTCAATCAGCCGATTATTTGTTTGCCATATTCAATTAAGAAGTTCTAACTCATTCAGTACGTCCAGAAATCAATTACCTAAAGAAATGATCCCCTGCCAACACAATCCTGTCTCCCTAAAAGAAATGAAACATCTGAATTCATTCTTCTTCGCCCATACCATTTCATTATGACATTCACACTGCTAAGGTCTTCAAAAGCTCACATTATGAATGACCAAGGATGATCCAGCAGGAACTTCGTGCCCGTTGACGTAACAGGCCGAATTACTGAATGGCGTAATAGATGCTGCACCATTGCGCATATCGAACTTGCTGTAATGCCAAGAATTATGTTTCATCCAATATTGGGAAGAAATTCAGGAATCTCTGAAACTCACCAGTGTTCATCTGCTAGGAGAGCTCCGTTCAGCTGAATGTCAAGGTTGCAGTCATCTCTCATCCTACCAACTCTTGTGGTGCCCTCATTAATCATGTAGAACAAAACTTCACTCAGTTGAGGGTCTTCATTCAGATTCATGAGACATGGTTGATCAGGATCAACCTTTGAGGACACCCCAAATTTCTTTGCAAGACAAATAACATTGACAATTCAAGTTTAAAAATGACGAACCATTAATAAAGTTCAACTAATGTGTAATAATAATAATATAATAAGTATAGTTATTCATTAACTTTCTGTTTCAGTAGGATAATAATTTTTGTGAAATAGAAATGAGACAATTCAATTTATTGTTGTTATATCAATTTTATTCAATGCATTGTCAAGTATTTTAATCTGTAACTTACTCATACAATACAACTAAATATAAAGTGGATATTTAAAATGTACCTCCAATAGCCTTGATTCTTCTTGCTTACATGCTTCAGACTGCTTTAATTTTTCTTGCCAAGATCTTGCAGTAGAAAAAAAAGAAAACACAGGTTTAAACAAGTATAATATAATATATTAAACAAGTATATTACAGTATAACAATAATAAGGAATAAGAATGAAAATTATTTTTCAGGGCTGATAATATCAATGGGCTTGTAAAATTTCAAATCTCACCTGGTCAAATCAGCCATTTCCATTTCTTTTTTCAAGAGTTCATCTTTCAGGAGTCTTATTTCCATCAAACACTTTTCTTCCCCAAAATCACTACCTCCTGCCATCATTTTCAGCTTTTCAATTTCTGCTTGTAGATCTGAAGTAGTGATTAAGAACACTCAAATAAGAATAATGTTTACATTTAATTTTAATGAAGCAATGCTTTATTTATGCTTTATTTCAATGCTTGTTCAAACATGGTGATAACAACAGTTTCGACACTATTACTTGAGGCAGAACCTAAACCAACCAACCCCCAAACAATCACCCGAATGCTATTCTAAATCATATCTCTTAAATTTGGTCACTTACTTCTAATTATTCTTGCATTTTGGTCCTCGTTGATCCTTGCAGTGTTGATGATATTTCTAGCCTGTCTTGCATATCTCAGAGTGCTCAAGGTCTCCTCCAAATTCAAACTGGAGGGACTGATGGTTGCCAACATGGAAGTCTTTGAATTTCCACCCAAACTTTCTTTCAACAGCCTAAGAGATTGTTATGATCATCAAACAATTTGTTCTTTTCATTCTGCTTAACTTACCAGGTCAATATTGTTTCCCTATATGGAATGAAGTTCTTTCTGTTTCTTCCATAAACTGATGACTGCTCACTCAAGATGGAAATAACTTTTCCTAAGGCCATCAATGATTTGTTAATGCTGGCACCTTCCTAAGATGATGTAACTACTAAATTCAGATAATGAAAGAAATAACAACAAAAACGAATAAGTGCTTATTGCAATAAGTCTATACTTAACACAACTTTTATCAAAAATTTCTTCACATCAATTATGATTATGATTATTAGTAAACAAAAGTTAAAATGGTAAATTATTTAAATATCCTCAGACATACCCTCAGTCTGTCTCCTGTAGTTTTGGCAGTTGATTGCCTTTCACTTCCAGCAAGATCCACCAAGTTGATCTTGCTTATGATGTTGTGCTTGTGCACTGATTCATCTATGACAGACGTCTGTCAAATACAGCAGCAGTTTCTACAGATGTGACTTACAAAGATGACTCACAAACTGACCTTGGTTTGGGTGATCATGAGAGTGAAGACTGAATGCGACCTGCTGCTGCTGTCGTTCATACAAGTTGAAGCTGTGGCTCTTCTCTTGCTGCCAACAACAAGCCAAGTGGAAACATCATCGAATGACTTCACCACGTAAGACGAGAGCCCGTCGACAAAAGGTCCCATGACTGGGTGTTCTCTCACCCTCAACTAAATGTAGATTTGATTGAGTGAAGCCAATATTGAGTGAAAAGGTTCAATTCAAAAGCCAAAAAAATAAATTACACTTGGTTTTTTACAGGATTTGTCTTTTCCACAGGATGATCCAAGCAAGTCATGTATTTTCTCATTGTATATTTCAAAAAAACTTAGTTCAACATTAAATGTAACCTGCAAAAAAACTAAAATGTGACAACTATGACGATGATAACAGTAGATACTTTAAATAGTACATTGCAATCGTGTGCCATGTTGTCTTGAACTCTCTGGAAAAGTTCTTCACAGAATCTTGGCACAACACCAACATCTTTGCCATGACCCATTATGCTAAAATAACAAGCTGTAGCTAAATTGATAATTAATTATTTGAAGAAATTAAAAAATTACCTATAACTTTTCCCACTGCCAGTTTGTCCATATGCAAATAGGCAAGCATTATATCCTTGTAGAACCTTCACAAGAAGTGGATGGGCTAGAGCCTCATAGACATAAGTCTGGTCAGCATAATTGGCACTGCTGTCATCAAAGGACCAGAAGGAATAATCATAGGTAAATCTACAAATATCCCCCTTTTCTGGTTTGACTACAGTCTCATTACCACTCATAGATATAATACACTTTGTATCTTCCACCAACTCCCTGTAAATGGTGGAACCCATTACAAAAATGATCAAATTTAAGATGTGCTATGCTAATGACCCCATATTAAATGGATTTTAATCCAATTAATTTAACAATTAAAGTTCAGTTTATGTACTTTAGCAATTAAATTCAAACCAAAAAGTTGTAAGAATACTGCTGCGAATGTTTGGTTACCTCTGTGTAAATGGACGCACCCTTACGCCAACAGTAATCATGGAACTATCCTCTTTCCCATCAGAATAGCTATTTCCATTAATAAACTCTATGCTGACACCATTAGTTTTCGATTTCATCAAAGGAGAATCAATTGCAACAACTGTATAACAATCTGGGGTAGACTGAAATTCAGTGAGCCTTCTAGCATGTTGAAAGTTTGGTGATGTCGGTGTTGACGGAGAAACTTTCAAAATATCTTCTGATTTTCTTTGACATCCACTTTTTTTTGAAGTTTCTCCAACATTTTTTCGAAACATAACCCTCGATCTCCAATTCAATCAGACCCGCTTGATTGTGTTTTGTTTACAATCTCAAATTAAAAAGTTCGCCAAGAATCCGCATGTTCGAGACATTGATAATTTAAATTATTAATTTAGTTTCTCGTATGTTAAATAAATTTTAAATTTAATTTTCTCATTAATCTCAATATAAAATTCAAGTGTTGCACTTAATAAAGTTTTAAACAATATTCGACCACCTTTTTTTTACTTAACGGTTAAATGTCTTGCCGAGGAACAGGTTAAAAGCCTGGGTCGTATTTTTAATGATTCCCTCACCGATAAAAACCAAGAAAGCGGCACGGTTAGGCAAGCTGTTGAAGAGTTGCAGATAATCGGAGAGGCACCATTACAAGGAAGGTTCACGGTGTGGTTGTTCCACTTTGTGCTTCTTCCAAGACTGCATTGACGATCTATGAGATCGGCTTGCCTACAGTCGAAGGGTTAGAGAAGAAAGTCAACAGATGCATCAGATCATGGCTTGGGCTACCTCCAGGGATGTCATCTGTTGCCCTCTACAGCAAAAGCTCGAAGTTAAGGCTACTTCTGAGATCCATAGTGGAGGAATATAAGGTCTCCAAAATAAGAACGCAGTGGATGCTAAACAACTCTGCGGACATCGGGATCCGCGAAGTTAAGCCACTGTTAAGAACAAAAAGGAAGTTTAGAGCACAGGATAAGATCGATAAGTCAGTTTCAGAACTGACGTTTGAGGAAATGCGAGGTCCTATTCAGACCGGCCGACCTACATGCTGTAGGTTGGAACAACTTCGCAAAATGATCAGAGTCCTGCTCAGCGGTTAGAGCAGAGCTTATAATCCGAGAGAGAATGAGGGAAATGGAGAGAGAGAGCGAGTCACAAAGGCAGCCACAGCAAGGTAGATGGACCACGTGGGAGTACGTGGTTCAGCGCTCCATCAGTTGGAATGAGATATGGAAGATGTCTCCATATCGATTGGCCTTTGTGATAAGATCGATCTATGACCAATTACCTTCTAGAGACAATTTGCGAAGATGGGGTTTGAC
>MPNW01000030.1:309409-440485 GCA_011800805.1 Hirudo medicinalis
CAGCGCTCCATCAGTTGGAATGAGATATGGAAGATGTCTCCATATCGATTGGCCTTTGTGATAAGATCGATCTATGACCAATTACCTTCTAGAGACAATTTGCGAAGATGGGGTTTGACGGAAGACTATAAATGTGAGCTCTGCGGCAAATCCAAGACACTCCATCATGTGCCCTCAAATTGCAAATATGCCCTCGACAACGGTAGGTACACGTGGCGACACAATAAGTTCCTAAAGGAAGTGGTGGAAGCCACCAAAAAGCCAGAGCAAATTCTCTCAAGATTGTATTGCAGCGGAAGGTATATTTCTTTCGAGAGGGTTTTTCACTACCCTGCAAGAAACACAAACTCCCTTCGAGGAGAGACATTCTCGCAGAGGCTAATGATGGGACCGTCGCAGCCGACCTAGAAGGATTGACCCCAATTGCTTAGGGATAGCGGCAGGAGGTCGGATGTTGTTCTCGCATCGTCGTCGTCAGACGCTTTTCATTTTGGTAAAGTTGGCGGTACCGTGGGAGGATAGGATCGAAGCGAGTAATGTGCTGAAAACGGATAAATACTCTGTTTTAGCGAAAGATCTGGAGGATAGCGGTTTTCGGGTAAAGTTAATGCCCGTTGAAGCTGGTGCGAGGGGTTTAGTTGGGAAGTCGGCCTAAACGTTCCTCACTCAAATCGGTTTGTCGAGCCGGGAAAGAACTAAGGTTATAACAAAAATGTCGGGGGCCGCGGAGGCGTAGTAGATGTGGATGTGGACACATCCCACCCCCTGAGAACGTAAGGAGTTTGGGCCGAAACGTTCGGTGACGGGGGCACTCCTCTGATGATTTCCTGTCGGTGCTCTCCGTGGTGGGAATTTCTTAGTACTAACAGATAAATGTCTTAGTAAAATTATGAGTTACTTATTTCACCAACAACCTCTCAAATCATGAGATTCCATATCAGAAATAATTTTTAATAAGTGGATAGATCTTATTCAATGACAATGACAATTTTTTATTGGATAAATGTCACACAATACATAATTCAAAATAATCAATCGTCCAAAAGGACCATCCGAAGGGATGTATTCCCGTTAGTGGATGACCTGTAATATAATTGAAGGTTAAAACAACCAACGAAACATAATAATAAACCGATTAAATCTCAGAGTGAACCAAACCAACCCATGAACTCAGAACCGAGAACCTGTCTTGGGACAATATAAAATCATTGATAACAAATCATAAGACAAACATTAAACAAAGGTTAAAAATTCAGTCAAAAAATATTACACCATAGAGGAATGTTGAGTAAAAATATATTCCTTCAGCTTATGTTTAAATAATTATAACATATTCGATAACAGTTCTGAATTTTTTTTTTTAATATTTTTTACAAATTGCCAAAGTTGAATAAAAAACTACTCTAATCGTTTAAGTCTTTTTTCAATTCTCCAACAAACGATTAAAAAAACAAATTTTATAATTAAAGAACAACTTATTAATATTTAAATTTGACATTAGTATCGAAATTATTAACATTTCATAAATTAATGTTTAATGCACCTAGGCACTTCTGGTTATTGTTTGCAACTCGTGGGAAATCGTGTAGTAGTGTCATCGCACAGGCGGATTTTGGTTGTTGTAGAGCAGTTGTGATTGAGACAAAATGACTTTTGCAGGACAGGTGGCTATTGGTGCTGGGCTAACAACGCTCTATTATCCCGTTGCTTATGCCAAAGTTCTCATCCAAGTCGGTAACCTCGAGACAACCTTTCATTTCAAACACTGCAAAATTGTAGTAGCTCTGATAAACTGATAGCTTAAAGCCTAGGCTGCTCATTTTGATGCGCTAAAGTTGAGGGGAAAGCAGCATTACATAGAGTTTGTTAGATGGGTATAGTTAATTTGATGAGCTTTTCCATTTATTTTGAAACTGTTTGCAGTATTTACAACTTACAATGATTAACAATATTGATATCTTTAGCTTGGACATGAACCTCTCCAGCCCCGAATGTCAACAACAATTTTAGGAAGCCGGGCTTACATGTATCCAAATGTTTTTAAATATGGTATGTCATTATTAAATTAATAAATTTTACTTTTGTCAGTTACCTATGTCTGATGTGGATTTATTTAGTGTTACTGATATAATATTTGTAGTTGGCCACATTTATCAAACGGATGGATTCTTTGGCCTGTATCGAGGACTTGGTTGCAAATTGATTGCATTTGCTATTTGCAATGGGGTCACTAATTCAGTTCAAACAGTTGGTTTTAAATATTTTTATTATTTACACAATTAGAATATTAGTATATTTTTGATTGACATTTTCTAGAGATTATCTGGAAAGTCAATGTACCAGAAGGATTATGATGACATTCCTGAAATTGATGACATTGATATTGAAGAAGATGACATTTCAAAAGTTGTCAGAGATGTAAGACATCATTTTTGAATTAATCAAAACAAATGTTCATTACTCAATTATTTCATTTAGACTGCTTATGAGACTCTCTCCCGTTGTGCCGGTATAATTTGCAGCCAGCCCTTTTATGGTAGTGTTCTTGACTTGTCTAATGAAATTGCATCATGAGCTAAAGTTGAAAACTTTTTCTCAGTGATTTCTCTCAGATGCATAGCTCAGTTTGTCGGCAGGGAGACTCGCTTCTCGTAAATGATTTATTTAATTTCACAGTAATTCTGGAATATTGAGTATTCATTTGATTTCAGATCAATTTTCTCTGCAGTTCCCGATATCTGGAAGAATGAGGGGATTTTTGGATTTTTCGCGTTAGTAAATCTAATTTTCCACCTTTCTGTGTGTTAATTTTTGATTATGTTCTATTTGAAATTGGCTTTTCAGGGGTCTTGTACCGAGGCTGGTTTGTGAAGCTCTGACGATAGTGATTGCCAACTTCCTTGCACATACTTTCTATTCCCTTGTTGTTCATATCAACCAACAGCCTAACAATGTAATTAATTAATCTATATTCATTTTACTAGTCAGCCCATCATATATTCACACATTTTTCATTACAGTCGCTTAAAGGATACATTGGCTTGCTGTCCCAGGTGAGGTTTTGCATTTGATTAGTTGAGGGACCATATCTTTGATTCTTTTAGTTCCAGATCAATTTATCTAATTTTAGTCTAATTATCAGCAACTTTCAAAATTTAATTAAAAACTATTATGGCATTGAATGATGTTTGAAGTCATTTTTAGAACCAATGGGATGTAGCTGGACTTAATTCATTCAATTAATTTAATGACCCATTCCATGAATAACAATGGTACTTTAAAGTAATATATTGAATTTTCAGCTCATTGCAGGCCAGCTCACATATCCAATCAATCTTACTTCTGTTGTGATGGCAGTTAGCCCTTCCAAGTGAGTAGAATTTCTCATTGCAGGTCAAGATTAAATGCTTGGTGTCAGCAAATTAATCATGTATGAGAACATTATCTGAATTACTGATTGGAATACATAAACAAATTAATTAAGGTAATATTTTTAAGGCTGGAAGCTGTTTCTCCACCAAACATGCCGGTCTATGCCAACTGGTTGTCCTGCTTGCAACATTTGAGAGATGAGGTTAACACATTGGCTTTTCTGAATCATGCAATAGCGATTGCCATTTAACCATGACTTCAAAATTTAAATTTTGAATATGCCTTATGTATTACCACTTTTCAGAATCAGACAAAGAGAGGCTCAAGTCTGTTCTTTAGGAAATATCAAGGACCTAGGATTTATACTTCTGGAATTGTATTGCCTCCTGTTGAGTACCAGAAATAAAATAATTTGGAGATTGACCATTTATAAAAGTTTTGATAAGATTTATTGGAACAAAAATACAATATGAAATTGTGAATGTGGTTTATTGAAGAGATGTAAGGTACCACTGAAGACGTTTGGGAATGCAAAGCTTGCTGGATGTATAAAACACATTTTGGTGCATGGATTTCCTCACAGCAATTCGTGCCAGTGACTGTAAATCCTGAACCTTTAAGATGTTGTCATATAACCAAGCCAAAAATGTTTTGTCTGTGATCTGTAAAGAAAATTAAATAAAATTTCTCAATAGATTGATTAACCCCAAGCACCTTTTTATGATCTATTCTGTTTCCTGTCAAATAGCAAGATTTGATGAAGTTTCTGTGTTTTTCTGGGCTTTGAGAAACAAGATTTGCATATTTCTCAACATCTGGGAAGTCTCTGAAGAGTGATGGAGTTGCCAAGATTAGTAAAACTTGTATTTCTTCGGTGTATGTGCAACAACCTTTGCCCCATAGATGTTGAGGTAAAATTCCGGGGCAGGTGGCTAGTAGGAATGACGACAGTTGTACATTGCCTTTTACAAGTGCCAACTCGAGAGGTGTGAGATCAAACAAGTCTTTAGCGAGGGGATCGGCTCCCGCCTTCACCAGATGTTCAGCCATCAAGTTTCGGTCGTAAGCCGCGCAAACGTGAAGTGCTGTTCTCTCATTTTGCATTTGGATTATGGCTTTGCTCAGTCGCCCTCCATCGTTTTCCATGAGCATTAAGAACGCATCCGTAAGTTCATTGGTGATGGCGCACAGCATCTTCCGCTCGGGGCTTAGTGAGCTGTAGGCCATGCCAAATATATCGTTTGGCATGATTATATCGTTTTCAACTTCTGAATTAGCAAAAAAAGTGAAAGTGGACGTACGTCTTGACAGAACCGTCCACGTAAACAACCCTTTGGATTTTGCGAGATTCTTTGGAGTGCCCGATTTTGTTTGAAATTTGTATTTATTCAGATAAATTTTTTAGTTTGTATTCTGTTATGGATTAGATGTAATTATTAGGAATATTTGAATAAACGATATTCAGCTTTTTGACGGGAGAGCATAACATCCCGATATCTATCGAGTCTTCTGATGCAGTAATGAACCATCATTACTATGCGCTTCTCGAGGTTTTATCAAATTAATTATTTGCATTATTTATAATAGCATAAGCGATAAGAACATATTTTAAATGTTCGGACGTCATCTGATGATCTTTTATTTTATCATTCGAGAACTATGGTTAACGAACAGAGAACGATAACGATACAGAGTTTTATTAGAGTGGCGTATGTTCAAGACCACTAATGTAGAGGGAAGCTTTCTCTGAAGAAGGTTTTTGAGGAAGGAGTGAAATCCAGCTGGATCAGTGTTGGTAATCAAAGGGGGGGGGGGAGTCTATTCCTGATCAACGGGCCAACAATATAGACCTGCCACAGATCTGGATGGCAGATCCAGTGTTGCACGTCGGGCAGATGATTTGACTATGAAGCCCCTGGTTGCTGATTTGAATCCGCGCCTAGCAGGAATATGTGCTGTGCGAGTGAAAGACAGGTATGACCCAGGAGATACTGAGATACTTGAAAACGTAAAACTTTTTTTTAGTCAATTCTTTGGTAAATGCGTAGCCAGTGGAGACCATGAAGAAGAGGAGTGACCTGGTCATGTTTTCTTTTGTTGTTTATGATTTTAGCAGCTGGCGTTGAAGTTCCTCAAAGCTATAGTATAGGCACGTAAACCGATCATAGTTGAATTGCCGTAATCAATCAATGGTTGCAAAAAAGGGGTTATTAAATAAATATACAGATCCTGCTAATTGTAAAAATCTGACATTTTTTTCACTCGTCTGAAAAACTGTAGTTCTATCACATATATTTGATCAATATTTCAATAATTTTGCATAGTAAAATTTTAATATGAATGAATTTTTTTTTGAAAAATTCCTTTGATGTTCAGAAGTGTTTCGAAGATAGGGCTTAGTATGCCACGCAAAGTAGGTTTAAAACTAATTTAACTTTTGAAGACAATAACCTATTAAATATCTACCAAACAGTTTAAATGATTACAATAACCCTCCTTACTTTCTACGAAACACCCACGAATATAGTGTTGAAATCGCTGAGACTTATTAGCAAACAAGACTTATTGACACAAAAATGTCAGCTCGACAACGCAATAACAAAACAGGAACAAGTACCAAAGAAATCGCATAACGTTCTAAGAATTAACAAATTCCAACATAGAGTACTTCATTTTTTTAAATCTACCTTCAAGCTCTTCTCCATTCAATGTTATGGTCCAAGATTATATTCTTCAATTCCATCACCAATGAAAAATCAACTTCAATCTTGCCCCTTCAATATTCTGTATCTGTTATTTAAAAAAATCTTATAAATTGTACATATTGAGCGGTATTCTTTGATTGGCTCATTCGTTTTTTTTTGTTATCTTACATTTGACGGTGTCTACTAGTAATTTGTTAATGAGGGTCAGTCTGATAGCGGGAGCATGCGCTTTCTTAAGCCTGACCATTGGGTTACTTTAGTTAAGTTTATTTTGTGACTTTAATATTTTATTGAATAAAATTTCTCAAAAAAGAGTACAAATGTTTGGAAGCGACCTGCTCGTTCACCAGACTTAAGTCCGGTCCAAAATGTATGGGAATTGCTTGTTAATAAATTATATTGCAATGTCATGCAACATTCTGACATCCAAAAACTTGAAAAAGCTCTGAAAGTTGGTTAAGCAGAGTCTGAAATCCTTCATCAACAAACCCTTCAAATCAATACAAAATCGACTTCAGAAGGTAATTAAAAAGAAATGTGACAAGACTCATTATTAACTTTATTTATTTTATGGTTTAAAGGTTTGATTGATCCGTCTACGCCCCGGAAAATGCTCCACCACTCACAGGCTCCATTTCCTCATCAATCGTATCGTGAAACCCTGGAACTCTCTGCCCCCAAATATTATCAGCTCCACAACCCTAGTAGATTTAAAGCCTGCATTTCCAACACTGATATAACAAAATATCTAACAATTTAATGACTTCAAATTTCTATGCACTTTATATCTTTACATTAACTTATTCCAATTTGTGTTAGTGGTCACTTGTGATCCTCTTTTTGGTTGAAATAAATAATTAAATAAATAAATCTTGGTAAATAAAGGTTTTTGCTGTTATACGATGGTCACTGGTTTTCAATGTTTTGCGTATTTTTGTCGCTTTTAGCGTGCCTCTGAGTTTCTTCCCAAATTTGGAGATGACAGGACTCTTGTCGACCTTTAATTTAAAGTTTTTTCACTATGTGTTCACCACTTGCTTTGAAATCCATCAGTATTTCTTTTGACGATCCTGTGAATTCTACATTTGACATAAGTATTTCAGCCAGAACTGTCTCGTCCAAAGATTTGTAAGTACTTAATGCATGATGGAACAATGATTTTTAATTATTAAATAATTAATCTTAAATTTTCGCCAGGCATTTCAAATATACTTTTCAAGAAACCGGGTTAAACTTGTTGAATTTAACTTTAAGCGAAAATAACGAAATAAACTTTAAAGAAGCTATGAGTTCCTCAAGATTGTTTAAAACCATTTAAACCATTGTTCCCTCAATCTCAGGTTCAACATTAGATTCTGCGAAAGTTACCGCTAACGTTGAGATTCCTGGGTTGCTTTTCAACTTTTGAATGTTCCATTTCAATGGAACTTCGACCTGCGGAACTTCTATCAGTTTGTGAGCAACCACATCTTCGCAAAATGCCTCGTTAGAATGGCTGGCTGTATCTTTTTGTGGAAGGGGCTTATCCTTCTTTAAGTCTGATCTAATAACATCAAATATATTGTTTAAAATAAGTACAACATATACTGATTAAAGTTCTATATAATACTGTGGAACTTTTATTAAAGTCGGAACGGTGGAATTATTCTAATAATGAATGTATGAAATAAACTTGAAAAACTTAAAATAAAATTTAGCTTTTAAAAAGCTTACTCTTTAGACGACGCCTGAGATCCACAAAAGCCACTTGATTCACTTTGTCCTTCAGAAGTTATGGCACCTCCTTTTGGGTCTAATCGCGTCGTATCTGAGGCCCCTTTCAGCTCAAAGATTTTACCTGTTAATAAATTAATTGCATGGTTATTATATCACAATATTTATTTTATGTCGAAGTATGTCGATTACCAAGTAAGTAAATTATGCAATAATTGAATAGTTTTATAAATACGATCGTGAGTGTTCTTCAAGAACTACATATTAAAATAGAATTTATGTAATTAAAAGTTAATTTAATGGGTCTTTCAATGGACGTAACTTGCTAGTTAATGCGTCTTTAGACACTACAATTGTTAAACATATCAGACAATTAATATTGTATATTACAATTTAGAATATTAAATATCACAAATAAGCATAAAACATTGCCTGCTTTACAAGGGACAATCACATTTTTCAAAGCATGTTTTTGCATTTTCTTCAGTTGTCTCTTGCGACTTAGCATCATAAAGAAATCTCTGCCGTATATGATGACAACGATGACGACATATAAACATGTTATGCCTAAGGTTATCAGGAGCCCAACCAATGTTGACTTGTATTCATCCTCTATTCCATCCACTTCTTCTTGGAATGTCTGTAGGATTTTTCGATATTTATGACATTCGGGATTAAACAAAAAATAAGAAAATAGTGTAATACTTACTTTAATAATTTATAAGTAATAAGTTACTTTAGAGAAAATTCAATTTCATAATGCAGTGTTTTTGAAAACGAAAATTTGCCAGAGATACAGTTGATTACCAATACACATGACTCACAGAAAAACACTCTGGATTGGCCCATCCATGGTCGAACATGCAGTCGCAGTAACTTTTGGTCACATCATCTACGCGATGATAATGATAATGCTATAATATTGATAATGATAGTGATAATGCTATAATAATAATAATAATAATAATAATAATAATAATAATAATAATAATAATAATAATAATAATAATAATAATAATAATAATAATAATAATAATAATAACAATAATAATAACAATAATANATAATAATAATAATAATAATAATAATAATAATAATAATAATAATAATAATAATAATAATAATAATAATAATAATAATAATAATAATAATAATAATAATAATAATAATAATAATAACAATAATAATAACAATAATAATAATAATAACGACAATTATAATGATAATTATGGTAAGATAAATTAAGAGAAAATCTTAATTGTTTATTAGCAGCCAGTTCGGTTGGCTTTTAGTTACATAGATACTTCGTAAGAAATAAATACTTGTGGAGTTTGACGGAACTATTCTTCTGCGTTATGAAATGAATATTAAACGAATGCCAGGACTACAATTTTATAGCGCGAACAATTACCAAACTATTAGAGCAGAAATTAGACGCAATTAAAATTAGATTTAAGTAATGAATGTCAGAAACCACAAGTGATAAATGTTGATGACTCTTTCGATGTAGACTGTGAGGGTGAAACACATTGATAAATTCCTGAGTCCTCAAGTCTTGCACCTTTGATGTGAACATTATTTTAAGTTACAACAAAGATCGATGTTATTAACATTAACCGCATTTAAATATTAATTATTATTAATGATGCGATGTTATGTAATGTTATATTATTTTTATATACTGCGCAGTAATAACAAAAGTAATAGTAACTTTCACAAATGCTGCTTAATGATCAGAGATAAAGTACAAACCGCTTCAAGAAATAGCAACATATACTTATAAGTCTGAGAGAGTATTTAGTCACATTGGAAGCCACATCCTTATCGAGAATGAATTGGCTGGCGGAGAGGAAATCCTTGTTATTCAAATTGTCGTAGCCAACTTTGGTCACAAGGTCTCCAACTCGTTTGTACCAAACAACACTTGAGGATGAAGGCACCTCACATTCAAATGACCATGATTGACCACTCATAACTTTTCCTGTGGCAGGGTTCGAACTTGATCTTATGATATCAGCTGTAAATTTTTGATTTTCTGGTTACTGTTCAGAAAACATATTGAAATTAGACCGGGGGTCCGTAAACTTTGAAGGTTTTCTAGTAAGTTTATTGAGCAAGTATTCAGTTAACTGAACTGAATAATCGAGTTGAGAATTTGTATGGAACCAGTGTGTGGAACTGTAAGATTTGTAGAAACTGGTGTGAGATTTTGGAATCTTGTGAGATGCTGCGAACTTAATTTAGTTCTGCAGAACTCCGTTTCAGAAGATAATAAATATGACGATTAAATGTGACTATATAAATTTAATTATTTAATTACTTAATTTAATTATGCGCCGTTATAACAATATGCCGGAATTCAAATTTAACGAAATGTTTCAGAAAACGATTAAAATAACGTTTCAATGTATTTAACAACATAAATTTTTTTTAAGTGCTTATATGTGACCTAAATCTTTAAACCGTTATTCTTGAATTATTGTTATACGTTAAAGTAGTAGTTGATCTCATTAATTGTTGACAATTACCTCCTATTTGTCTGAGGTCTGCAATTCCAAAATAGCACAGGATAACAACAGCAACATTCATGTTCCTGTCGTTTATTTTCTTTTATTGATAAGAATTAGTTTAATAATGCTTCGATCTGGTCTGCTTTATGTTTCCCGTAAATATCACACCTGGGGACAAAACAGGTACATATGATTTGGTTGTTTACACTTCGCTACTGTTTAGCAAATTGTTGATATTTTATCGTTTAAAAAAGATGCGAAATTATTTAAAGATACAGCTACGTTATTCATGTATTATTTAATGATACAGCTACGTTATTTAAATATTATTTAGTGATACAGCTACGTTATTTATAATTTACGGACATAAAATTTATTACCATGCCACTCTTGGATTTTAATGAAACGATGAAAATGTATAAGGGATAAAAATGTCTATGCTGATCATATTTTTTATATATATTTTTGCAATACCGACGAAAGGATTGGAAAAGAAAAAATGTTCTCAATATCAGTATAATTTGAGCTCATTTTTCGCAATACATTTGTTGATGAACAGGGCCACCGACAGAAATGTCCCTAGGCAAAGCGGCCACAGGCCCCTATATTACGCCAGTTAATGGAAAAGCAGAAAAAAGGTCATAATTGCAATTATAATACTTTAAAACCCAGGAGGTCCCAAAAAATTGCCGGGCCACTTGACCCCCCGTCGACGGTCTTGTTGATGATTCATCTTGTCCAGGATTGACAAAATTGATGTATGATGCAGTCCGAATGACAGAACAAGGGACATTGACGTTATTGTTCTTAAGGATGTTGGGAAATTAGCTATCAGTAATGGGATGGTAAACTACTGGAATAGTCTTCCTCAAAACCTCTGGACACCAGCAGAGGGGAGGAATTTTACAATCATGGCATTTTTTTTCTTTGTTTTTGCTTTTTCATTAACAGATTGGTATAACATAGGAGCCCGTGGCTGCTAGGGCCGTGGCCAAAAAACATGTCGTCTTACAAATCATAATAATAGGGCAAGTGGGGTAAAATGAGGTACCGGGTCAAAATGGATCAAGGAAAATTCATTGGGGGAAAATTAATCGATTGGAAATTTACCGCTAATTTTAATCGCTAAAAAACACTATTCAGAGCATCAAATCATCAATCCCAGCTTTATATGAAAATAAAAATTATTTTCATCTGAAGCGGAGATAGTTTGTAGGGAGTAAATATATTTTTGGATCGATCTTATTTTTGATTGTAAGATATTTAGGACAATAAGTATTATAAACTTTAAAAAAAAGTCCCGTTGGTTAAAATTGACTACAAGATATATTTGATTGTTTAGGTCAGTGGTTCCCAAGCTTTTCAAGCAGAGGGCCATGTCTACTATTTTTCGTTGGTTAAACGGGCTACAACGTTGTAAAATTATAAAAGTCGTGCAATATCATTCTTAACTTTCAGCAACCAAATTTAAAATCTTTAAAAGCAGTCAGCGTCAGTACTACTATTTTGAGTGCAGGTTGAGCGAATGGAAAAGGGGCGGTAATACCAACAGTCGAATTCGCCAGGGAGCGCCCTCGGGTAGGGCCGCTATATAAGTGATAGATCGATTAAAAGTACTTAGAAACTCCTACCACGGAGCGTACCGACAGGGAATCATCAGAGGAGTCAGTAACCGAACGTTTCGGCCCAAACTCCTTATGTTCTCGGGGGGTGGGCCTAGCTCGTGGAAGGTCTTCCGTGAGGCCGGAAACTCGAACGCACTCGGAACTGTGGTGTGAATCCGGTCCGGTGCCGTTCGGTGTTTTACCTGAGTGCACAGCTGCACCAGCACGCTGTTTCTCCACCTCCCCTTCGCATTTAGCTTTGCCTGGTGAATCTTGTCCCCTCTCAGATTGAAGCCTTCTGCAACACTCCCACCTGCTCACTGACATGCCATTCTCCAAAGCGTATCCAAAAGTCATGAATCCGATGGAAATCCGGCCGTTAATCGTAGGGTCTTTGATGGGTCCGTCATCCTCCTGAACTTTATCGCGATGGGTTGCTAGCCCAATCGCGAAACTCGTCTCTCCGAGCCGTCACCTGTCTGTCCAGGTCGTCATCCGTCTGTCCAGGTTGTCACCCGGTCTATTCCCTGTTAAAAGTACCTTCACATCCTGCCTGGATACATAAGGCACTCAAAAAATCGGATAAATACAAATACAAATTTAAATAGACTGCAGTCGTTTTTTTTATTTAAATCAAATGTTCGTTTAACGATAAATTTAATTTGCAGACTGCTAAACAGTTGTAACAGACGGCAACATTGGCGTCTTGCGCACCCTGATTGGTCGACAAGACTTGGAAAAGGGAATTTCCCACGCTTCGTTGAACAGGCGCATTCGATAATATCCGAGTACAACAACCACGAGCAGAGTGAATTATAGCACGCCGACGGAGCGCTCCGAGTGCATTTTTGAAATTAGTAAAATGTGTTATATTAAATATCGAGGCCTCACGGGCCACTTTCTGACATCTAGCGGGCCATGGTTTTGGAACATCTGGTTTAGATCTACTTTAGACCTATTTTTTGCTTGAACTCGTTTTCAGTACCACTATCAAATGGGCAAAAGGAGGTGCCGTTGATGTTCTAAAAAATCAAGTCTGAAATGAGGTGCTAGCCCTTCAGACACTATTAAGACTTTATTGTAATTGTAATAAACGATAACAATAATTTGTATTTAATTTAAATATTCTATGACTATTATCACATGTGACTAAAAAAAAATAAATTTTATTTAAATACACATTTGTTATAAATACTCATTATTTGGAATTAAAATTAATTTAATTGAAGAAGTTAAGTGTGAGATTATTTTAAAAGTGAAAGCTAGTTTTGTTGAATTATCCATTTGTTTTGAACGATTCGCCTCGTTGTTCGTGCCAGCGATTTAGATATCTCTGTGAGTAGCTGCTTTTATTTGTAGATTAAAAGAATACGATGGAGGAAGAAATTGTTGATTTTTTGACCTGCTACAAATGGATTCACAATACCAAAGTAACAGATTTCTTTTCTGAAAAGATATGGGAAAGCTTCCCCTTGGATGTAAGTACTTTAACATGGTGACCCCAAATAGTAACGGTAACCTCGCAGGCATATATGCGAATTTAGATGTTTTTGTATTGCACCAGTGGCTCGAAACATTAAAAACGTTGACAGTGGAGGATATGAATTTGATACCATTTGGCTTGGTCAAGGTAAGCTGGCGAATGTTGGAAGTGCTTATATTCGGACTTTAACTCAATGTGACATATATGAATAACAGCTTGTTTGTTATATAATTTCAGGATGAATGGCCATCATCTTTTACAAACTTCCTCAGAACATCAATTTCATTTGGCAAAAAAAGGTACAACATTCAGGAATACCACACCACCAAAAATCTTCTAAAATTATCTGATAAGGGCATGAGTCCCAAGAAACTGCATGAAGTTGAGAGAATGGTTACTTTCTTAAAAGAATTTCTTCAGAAAAATAATTGCCATTATGTTGTTGATGTTGGCTCAGGACTGGTAAGTTATAAATTTTGCTTTGTAAACCCTATAGAAAATTTGTGGGACAAGGTTATTATGAAACTAGGCTTATTTGGATCTGGCCTTAGCAGAACTTGGTTTCAAAGTAATCGGTCTTGAAATTGATCCCATAAAGTCTTCTAAAGCCAACAAAAGAGCTGATGAGAGTAATGAATTTGAGAATGAATCAAATGCTATCAAACGAGTTATTTGGGAAAACAATTTTCAGAAGGATTAAACAATAATTTTGAATCATTTTCACTGGAGATTAAGAATGATGAATCCTCAATTGCAAACTTTGAAGCTTTTATCAAAACAAAGTTTCCCAGGGGTGAGTAAATTTTAACTTAATGTAAATATGAGTGGCAAGATGTCTTGCCAGTAAAGTATTAGTTTTGATTATATAAACTCTTCATAACAACAGGAAAAGAAATATGTCTGGTTGGTTTGCACTGTTGTGGAGATCTTTCGCCTTCGTTAATTGAGATATTCCTCAAAGTGCCACCTATTAAACATCTCATCTTCTTCGGTTGTTGCTACCATTCAATGTTAACTGAAGGTTAAAGTTATTATAATTAGTTAAATATATTTAATATTTAATGAATTAAAAGGTTAAACTAATTTCAGGCAGTTACTTTAAAAATTTTCCTCTCAGCAAGAAATATCATTTATTAAATGGGAACTTTAATTGCTGTTCAATGAGATTGGGTGCACAACAAACTAGGTTTGGATCCTCTGAGTTGATCTTGAAAATTGCATTGATTTCAGGTGTTTGGAATTATTAGGTCTTCATGGAAGAATCAAACTTCTGATGATCACAGGAAACACATGCTCAACGTTTCTTTTAGGGCAATATTGGAGCTGGCAGCAAAAACCAGTGAGTTTGTTTAAATAAATTTTGAGAATTTCAGTGAGATATGCTGCTATGTAAAATGTTGAGGTTAAAACTGTTAATTAAATTAATCTGAATTTATTGTGAAATTATTGCTGTCTATCTTGAAAAAATTGATGCTTATTTTCAGAAAATTGCCAGTTTAAGAAATTGAGACGTAAACTTGCTCAAGTCACATGCGAAACTACTTTTGAATTATATATGAGTGATGCTATGTCCAGATCAACCATATCTGGTAATCATTGGATTTGAGAAAGTTACTGGTTAATGTACTTCATTTAAATAGCAATGTTAAATATTTTCAGAATGGAATCATTTGGAAGATATCACGAAGTTGCACAAAGAATATGAAAGTTTTAACAGATACATCGAACCATTCACAGTTAGCGCAAAGGTGATTAAATGTGGAGCTAAAGTCTAATGAAATTGATTTGTGTTTTAGATGCTACAAGTGCTGTTCCAACCTATTATTGAGTACCTAATTTTAAATGATCGATGTGAGTATATCAGGGAACATGTTAATGATTGCAATCTATTTCAACTATTTCAAGATGAAACTTCTCCAAGGAATTGTGCTATAGTTGCAAATAAATGAAAATTAATTGTTGAAATTAATAAAAGTTTTTTCAAATATTGTGATTTCTCATGTCACAACTCAAAAGATAGAGTTTATATTTCATTTGGCTCATTTATTGCACTAAAAGTATATTATTGAAATTAGTACTTTTCCTAGACTTGCTCTCTTATTATTAGAGATATTCCGAGATAAACAATAGTGTGATGAACAACTGATTTTTCCTGCTTTGCTTTGGCGGCTAATTAAATATTCTTAGATTTTAGCGGAAGTTGGTGGTTATATGTCGTCTTCCATCCATGACTGACTAACTTTGCTGATGTTGTGACTAATGCGAATTGTTGTGACTTTATTTTGATGAGCTTTGCCCCTTTAACTTGACGCCACGTTAGCTTGCGGGGGTCCGAATAGCGGCAGTCTCAGTCTCAGTCGTGTTCGCATTTCAGCTTGCGCTGCTATGTAAATATTTGACAAAGAGCTCCTGTCGCTATGGATATGGCACTTTAAAATGAGCTACATTCTAATGTGGCCTTTATTGCCTCATCAGGACTTCAGTTCCTATCCTTGTAAGTTTCCATCACACCACTCAATGTAGTCGATGTAATCTTTTTAACAATATCTATTCGTAGTTTATATTTGTGAATCACTTTTGTACCTCCGTCGAACTTCCTCGTGTTTATAAATATTTTATGAGCACAAATCCAACACAGAAGCACACATCCCACTCATTTCTAACTGAAACTTTTCTAACTCTTCTGACTGAAAGCTTATGAACATAATTGACGCGACGCTTTTATGAGCGATCATCAGAATTTCACTAAATAAGTAATCTTGATTTGATTTAATTTGATAGTTGGTGCCCCATTCCTAGTGAAATAATGGGCTTATGAACCCCAAGCAAATTCGCGGCAGAATGGTGCGGCTTGTGTATGGTGAACAGAGACGACAGTTTGATAATGTGAAAACTCTTGAGAAAATTCTAAAACATTAGAATATTCGAAATAAATTCTATAGGTTCTAAAACATTATTGTCATTATCATGTTCTCGAATGAGAAGTTTACAAAATAAGTGTCTAAAACTTTAATATTTTTAATGATTTTTAAAATTTAAAAACACTTAAATAATGTAAAAAATTAAATATGAAAAATTCATTTGAATTAAATAATTATTGAATTACCATGGTCATCGCTAAAGAGCTCTTCCGCTTTCTTTTCTAAACTGTCTCTGTTGGTTGCTTGTTGTGTAATCACGGGTCGAACTTAAATCATGCCCGTAGGTTTGCTTAGAATATGTTTCTGTGTTTTGTTTTATGCCTAAGATCCTTTTTTCGAAAGAATAATTTTTTCGGAATGTTTACCTACTTTTGCGGCCCTCGTGGGGTTGTCTCTGTGCATTTTGACATGGCGATATTAGAACTATTGCATCTTACGTACGTACCTTAAATGCTAAGGAATACTAAATATATGGAAATATTTACGTTCAGCTTGCCAAGGATTTGCTGAACCCTACTCTTGAGGAGGAAAAGCGTAAATGCAAGCTAAAGAGACTTGTTCAGGGTCCCAACTCATACTTCATGGACGTTAAATGCCCTGGTGAGTCCAGCAAC
The DNA here is from genome assembly GCA_011800805.1 of Hirudo medicinalis. Taxonomy (NCBI): domain Eukaryota; kingdom Metazoa; phylum Annelida; class Clitellata; order Hirudinida; family Hirudinidae; genus Hirudo; species Hirudo medicinalis. The sequence continues at coordinate 326,332 of MPNW01000030.1, forward strand.
TTATATTTGTGTTTCTAACTATTAAGTTAATGTTTTGGTTTGTTATAGGATGCTACAAGATAATGACAGTCTTCAGTCATGCCCAAACTGTTGTACTCTGCATTGGATGCTCGACCGTCCTTTGCCAACCAACTGGCGGAAAGGCAAGACTGACGGAAGGTTCTAATTTTGTTTAGGTTTTGGTTATTTAACAAATCTATTATAATGTAACTTTTTTGCAGGATGCTCCTTCAGAAAAAAATAAATTTTGGGACTGGACTCAACTTTCTTATATTGAGATATGTTTGAACATCATAAAGAAAGTTTGTAAAAAAAAGTGCTGTGATATTTGCGATGCATCTCGTTGTAAAAAGTGGCTTTTGTTGTGGCGGCTGTGCGTGGGTGGGACGGTGTTTGTTGTGAAGCGGCGGGTTGTGGAATCTGCCGGTTGAAGCTTCAAGTAGGAAAATTAGCGAGCGTTCTGATAATGCTTCATGGATTCTACGTGACTCTGAAATTAATTTCTGTGGCAATGAGTGTTTCTCCTAGCGTTTTCGAAAGAATAGAAATTAACAAGGGTGTACCGTGCGTTTATGAGGGTCACTTGATGAGTCCTAAGAATTGGTATGGTTTCATTGCGAATGTTTCTGTAGTGAATACGGCTAGGATGACGTTCGAGTTTGTGTTCCCGTCTACAGTTTGCTGCCAGACTATTCTGTTTTATGGCGAGGATCAGATGAACATTATAAATTCGAGAATGAATTGCTGGCAGAAACAGAACTTACTTCGACCTGAAGAAGATCAGCTTTTGCATCTTACCCCGAGGTTTGTTTGGTCGGGTTGCCAAATGGTAAATTTTGGTGGTTCTACAAATTACATTTGTGAGGGAGGTAGAAGTCTAGTTGCCGATCAAATGAATGGCCGTCAAGCGTGGTTTGTTGCCGTGAGTAACTGCGAGTCTCTCTATGGTTTAAATCTTTACTATCGAATTCTTATTTATGGACAAATAGGGGAATGCAAGCCAGACCGATTTCTAGGTCAACATCAGTCATTATTCTCGAGTTCTATTCCTATTGCAAGGCCGATTTCTGAGCAAAGTTATTCTGAAGAAAGTTGTACAGTTAGGGGAGAATTAAATACTACTGAAAGTTGGTATGGGTTTATTACGAATGTTTCACTCAGAGCAGGAGGTGGATTTGAATTTGAGTTTAGTTATCCACATAAGGTGCAGAAGCAAAATGTCATCTTGTACAATGACAAAGATGTGGGGGAGATAGATGAAGGACATGATTGCTGGCAGAAGGAAGGAATCATTCGTTCAAGATTTGCACATGAACAGATACTTGACCTCAGCTTGCATTCATCATGGAATGGCTGCCTTTTGAAAAATATTTCCAGTGAGAAGCTTGACTATCTTGTCTGCAAAGGAAGCAGAAGATATAGTGAACCGAAACAGCTGTTCTTCGCTGTTAGTAATTGTAAAAGTACTGATGGACTTTTTCTAAATTACGAAATCAGATTTTTCGGTTTTGTTGGTGACACATGCTCTAGTAACTGTAAAGAAGGGGAACCTTTTGTTGTTATTTTGGCTTTGTCTGTCTTAGTTTGTCAATACACATTCAATGAGATGATTGGATTTAGGCATTAATCACTTGATCTCATCAAATGTGACTGTAGCTTGAAAGCTAATATCTTACATATATATGATTTGCAAATGTTTTCATCATGACTTTTAAAGTTACAACACTGAACTCCTCGGAATTCTTTATGCAAACTATCTGCATACATAAAGCAAATATTTTGGCATAATAGACACCTTGATCACATCAGGGGCTTATTTTCATTCTTTAGGAAAATGTTCAAGTGTTAATATGGTAAGTAGATGTCTTCACATAGTGGTCATTTTTTTAATTACAATAAATGTGAAGTTCTCTTTGTCTATTATGGATTTTGCAATGCTAGACAAAATTTCCTTCACATTTTAACCATTTACAACCCTGATGAGATGCAATAATTGTTTTTTTATAATCTATGACATGAAAACACGGTTCAAACAAAGACACAAGTCTTTATTTCACTACAGCAACCTGCCATTGCAATTTGCACTCCCACAATGGCATGCTAATTTCTTTCCAGGCACACTTCCAACCTCATAATTATAGTTCCACGTGAGCTCAGTTCCTGCTTTTATAAGTCTTTAAAAGAAAAGAAAAACACATTAGCTATTTGTGATGGAAATGGACCAATGTGTTAAAATCTAGCAGTTAAATCTCACTTGCTGGCAAAAAATGCTACCCAAGGAAACCTGAGATCATGAGTGTCATAAAAGATGTTTTGGACAAAGATGTTGGGACTACAGCTATGCTGTAATAAATAGTTAATTATGAATTAGCTTTCTAATGATAACTGAATAAATAATTATGTCCTTGAATCTGCACAAATTTATCAAAATAGTAGATGTGAAAGTGCTTTCACTCACGTTAAAGTATCTTCCCAGATTTCCGATGGACTTGGCATCGATGATGTAAACAGCATCCTCACCATACAATTGCCTTGTAGTTTTTCTTGGAATAACTTTATCTAAGTTTAAAAAAAAAATCTGACAAATTAGATGCTGTTTATATGTAGCAGTAACTCTTTTGTACACTGAAAATTAAACTACATCCTTTGAAAATCTTTAAACCTTTTTCTTGATGGTTGGACTGCTTTGTTTGCCGATTCGCCTCAGGCAGTTTTACGTCTGCTGCTTCAATGTTTTCTATATTTTGCACTGATGAGGAAACATAATTTTGTAATTAATAAATTGAATTCTTACAACATAAATAGCATGTGGCTGCACAAAGATTTACTGCTACTTATTCTATCCTCCTCGTTATGAAAATCACATTGGGAAAGAACATGTTTCATAATGATCACCATTTTTAATACCCATGTTTGGGCATGCTTCTGCATTCTCATTGGCCTCCATTTCTTCGTCTCTTTCATTTCCAAGTTTAGTTTGAATTTCAATTGAATTTTTGATGCAGTCATTAATCTCTGTGGACATTGGTTCTTCTATATCATCTGTTTCCAGAACTTCATTTTCATCGATTTCAATTTCCAGATCATCATACATTTCATCACACCAGTCATCATCTCTGGGCGATTTGTTCTCATCCTCTCTGTTACCAAGACTTGTTTCTAAATTCAAGGCTACAGAAACGTCGTTATTTATTCTTGTACTTTTCCCTTCATTTTGTGTATCACTGTCAGTCTCCACTGGCTTCATATCTATATCTTGAATAAAATAAAAGTAATTTTTGACCTTTAGTTTGTTTTTGCCATTTATCTGATATTAGATATTCGACTCACCATTGAATCCACGTTTTTGTCGATTGGAATGAGAATCATTTTTTGGCTTCACCTCCTTCAGCTTTACGAGAGTTTTTGAACTCCAGTTTTGATTGCTCGTTTTTTTGGATGCAAATTTTCTAAAACATTCGTAAATATTAATAAAAAACATCACTGAAATTCATGAACTTCACATCAACATTCATGAAAATCTGAAATGAGCTCAGTTTCTAAGCACAATGAGTATGTCCAAAAAATGCACGGATCATTTTGAAGCAATTTAGACATCTATTTAAAATTCTTGCAACAAATATTAAAAAATTGTTAGAATTTATTAGGAAAGTACCTTGCCACTGGCTTTGTCTGTGTTGGTGGCTTTTTGCTGCAGACATTAATTCATCTCAATGATAAGAAAATTCAAAGAAAACCAATTAAAAGAAAATATTTCTCGACCTGCTTCTTCTTGCTATCATTTTCCTTTCAACACTGTTTAAATAAATTGATGCATGAAGAAGTGCATATTTCCCAATACATCCCTAGTTATGAGCTGACTTACTTCTCAATTTTACCATGGTAATTCTTCAGCCATTTGAGGCAGTCATCATCATCATCAGCATCATCATCACCATCATCTTCATCATCATTGTTGTCTTCATCCTCTTCATCAACATCCATTTTGACATCACTTTCATAGCCTTCTTTTTCCTTCTCGACAACATCAATGTGGTCTAGATCAGCAAGATATTCGTCCCCATACAGTTGTCCATCCTAGAAAAGCAAAAGCTACCATTACCACACAGAACAAGATAATGAAATAATAAGATGTAAATAAATAAAATAAATAGTATAAATTCCTAAACTATAATTTCATATTTCATTTAAAACATCCAACATCTACATATGCAAGTTAGCTCAGAGGGTTGCATTCTCACATGCAGCAGTGATGGCAACAGTCGTAACGTGTCACGTGTAAAACCCAGTTTGTACTGCCACAAGTGCCCCTGAGAAGGAGTGCTACATAAATGGTTAATAAAGAGCAGCTCTGATTCTATGCATGTGGCACTATATAAATGAACTATATATATATACTCAATAATGCATGACAAAATGATATTTTCATTTCCTATGACTTTGACAACTGCAGCTTCAGCCAGCTTACCTCGTTGGCACTTTCTTCGGTAAGAATCTGACCCGAGTAAACACAAATAAAACCACCGGCTGGAATGTCATCCATGCTCCTCAAGCCCCACCCCCTGCAAATCATTTTTAGATAACTTTTTAAAGCACAAGCAAAGCTTAACAAAGAGCATCGCCAACTGACTTTTGCTCGGTTTTGAAGATCTGCAGCCTCAGGTTGAGCCCATTTTGAATGACTCTGTTGTGGCACCTGCTGTCGCAGGAACAGTTTTCATTGCACTCGTAAAGGCTGCAATTGAAGCAAGGACCTGTTAGGTTGGCATATTATATTGTACATATTATTTATTTACATCCTGTTTGCATCCATTTCATTGTGAATTTGCTCATCAGATAGGACAGTTAAAATACACAAGCAATGAAAATATATTCTTTCAGAATTTTAACAGAAATATTCATAAAGTCATCTGGGAAAGGTTTCATAAGAATAAAAAGCAAATTTTGAAATCACTATTTTGACCACAAACATTTTTGAAGTCATCACAAGGCTTAATGTCAATTATCCTCTGACTTACCCCGTGACGATCGGCTGTTTCAGTCGTCTGTTGGTGTAACCGGCCTTGGGGTTCCTGCCGTTGGGAATGCAGTCGGTTGCATCTATTGTTAGTCTCATGCACTGGCACTTCGTTCTGTCCTGTGGAGATGAATTTTATCAACTGGTTGCTTTTGAGTGTTGTTAGTCATTTAAGAGAATAAATGTTGTTTTATTCGTGAATTTCTTATTATTACTATTTGGAGAATAATGAAAAGTTCTACAAAAACCTTTCACTTTCAAATCTATCACAAAAAGTTAAACAGCAATAGGTACTAATATTTCCCAATTACTCTGCAGTTGTCAGTGCAGTTACATCCAACAAGGAAGTTTGAGTCGACATTCAAATTGACTCCTTCTCCTGGAATTCTGTGAGTAGAGTACTCGATGTATTCGGGGAACTGCCGGTCCACAGAATTGACACAAGGTATTGGAACATTTTCCTTGCCTAAAGAGAAGTCCTTAATGTCGCAGAAATTCTGAAACAGCAAAGACAAATATCAGTGTACATTTGATTTTAAAGGCTTCTTGATAATCAAATACCTTTGTAACTATAAACTCCTGGTCTGTATTGAGATTAACATCAAATGAGAATAAGTCAATTGTGAGTTGGGAATCACTTTGCATGAGACATTGGTCAAGGTCATCGATGTTTTTCAGGGTCCGACCACAATATGCCGTGTAAATCACTGACTTTTTGCGGCCGTGTGCAGACTTTGTTATTTTCCTAATGATGTAATAACATAAAAGAAATAATAACAATGAAGACGGGACCCATCACTTCAATCTGAATTTTAAAATCAATTTAACCTTTCCCATCCACAAAGGATTGGAATTAAAAGAGGATTCGATCCTTTGAATTTGGCTGGATCATCTCCACCAGCAATAATGCAGCTCGGTGAACATTTAGCACAGACTTCTGTAACACAATATCAATGGGAAGCTTGAAATAACACTATTCTAAAGTCAAACGGAATAGAAAAACCGAACAGACTTTTACATTTCTTCAGGGATGAAGCTCCTTGTGGAATCAAAGATCGGTCAATGTTTTGAAGGAAACCGTCGGGTTCTGTAAAATACAAATTTCAAAGCCTCTATTAATGCTTTAAAGGTTTAACTCACATTACCACTGCCTCAATCAGGCACAAGTCTTAAACATGAAAATAGTGCCATTGGGGGCAGTTAAAGGCATAAAAGAAACAACAAAGTTCTACGAAACAGACTTCCTTTCTTTACTTCTACTCCAACACAACTGCCCTTCAAACCTGTCTTTTCATCAGATTTAGCCTCAGGGTCTGCAGATGAAGAGGTGAGGGCATTTTGAAACTGAGAGCAGCTTTTCCTCGCCACTGGTTTCTTTGTTCCACATCCTGGTTCAGGATCGAGGTCTATGAGCTCCACATCTCCTGTCGGAGATTCGGTCGTCACACATTTCATTCGTTAATATAACAATTTCTGTTACCTTTCTTTGCATCGTTATCATCACTCTGCATGATATAAACAACATAAGCTCCTCTCTTCTGGAGCTTAGGATCTGTTCTGAACCTTGGAGCCCTTCCAAGTCTTTGAGAAGCTTCAGCTTTTTTCTAATTCAACAAATCATAATTCAACACATCATAAGAGTCATGGATGACTAAAGAATAAGACCATACAAGCTCGTTGAACAGGGGTTCTAGTCTTTTTGACCCTCTGTATATCCATTCTTCAATTTTTGTTTCAGAAAACATCATCTTCACAAGGCTACAATCTACCTCTACCACTGCTGCATTTGACCTAAAATAAAGAATGTTTCAAAATGCATTTAAGAAGAATGGCTTAAATGTCGTTCAACACAGAACAATATAAATTATGAGATGATAAAAAATATACCAATAAATTCATAAATCAAACACATGCTTAAAGAATAATTAAATCTTATTGCTTTGTTCAATAAGTCACCTCCAATATTCAGCATTTTAATTTAAAAACATTTATGACCATTCCTGAGGGATTTATCTCCCTCGACCATCTTCAACCACACTACCTCATCATGATATCTTTACACAATCATTCCAAAACTTTTAAAAATAATTACCAAAGGCCCTCCTTCTCGACCTTTATTTGATGGCCTGCTTTCAAACGCACCATAGATCTCTGGGAAAATGAAAGATGTCGATCATTGAAAAACCAATGTTGAGCTGAAACTTATGTTAGCTCATTAGGAGGACAAGGACAATGCCCATTACATTTGGATACTGTTGAATGTATTCTTTAATGAACTGGGATGTTTCACCAGATATGTCTTCCCACACACATTTATCTACAAAAAGAAAATGTTTAACTTCTCTTAAAGCAGTATTTATGCATAAATAAATTATTTTATTTATTTTTAAATAATACCATCTTCGATTTAGTTTGTATTGCAGCATTTAGCATTATATTATGGCAATTATATGTAATAACAACAGCACAAACATTCAAAAATTAAGGACATCTAAATGACAATCATGTTAATGAAAGTAATCAAAGTGTTCAAATTAAGGGCCTCACTTTGGTCATAAACTTGACGAATATCAAGGTCAATGTTGTATTGGGCATATCCATCATCAAAGAACACAAGATACCTGAATGTTTTGTAGCAGCTTTAGGCATTACCGAGACTTAAAATGACGAGCAAAATGAAGAAGAACCTGTTTTTATTCTTCGGTGTTGGAGGTTCTGCAACTACCCCCGAGCACCATTTACCTTCTCTGTGCATGCCTGCATATTTAAAAATATTACTAACATATTTTATGAATACATCATCTCCACTAGCAACAATTTCCTAAAACAATCAAAGTTCTCGAATTGAACGAGTAATCACCTATGACTCGGGTGCCGACCGACAACTTATCAACGGGAGGATCGGCAAAAGCAATTTTTTTTGAATTGAATGAAAAACTCCTTCCTTTGCTGCTGAATCGAACCCAATATTTCCGCTGAGGAAGAAGCGAATGTTTAACAACTAATGAGAACTTTAACTTCTTAAAAATTTACCTCAGCAATGGCATCAGTGGCATTGCTAACTTCATTGAGAATTCCACCATGCCACTCATCTTTGCACTTCTGGACAAACACTTTAGAGTATAATGCAAGTTCCCTTTAATCAAATAACAAATTCACATTTTCCCATCTAACAAATAAATTTAAAACTTGATTCATATTTTGAATATGTGTTCAATCTTCCTCACTTGCTGGCTATGCTATGGAAATTATCTCCGACCAACAAAACATCATCATCCTCAGTACTTAAAAAAAAAACATTGGCTTTGACTGTTTGAATAAAAATGTATTTAGTTAAAATGCAGCTGACTTGTCTGGTGGTATTTGACTTAACAGAATACTGGACTCTTGGAATACTTTGTCTATGTCAAATGATTTGGCTAAAATGACATAGCATATCACTAAACTTTTGATCAAGATATGAAGAAACATCAAAACAACATTTAAGCAACTGCTAACATGTTAAATTCTTCAATTCATCTGATATTGTTGTGGTCATCCTTTGCGCCAAATTTTTTAAGCCAATCTTGGCAGTATAATTTGCAACGAGCTGCTTGACATCATTTGTTGAAGTGGCATCTTTAATGCAGTATATTAGCCCACTCATTCCCTTCTATTTTTCTTGATAGCTTAAACAAACATTACAAACTATCGGCCACCGCTGTGCCGCAAACAAAAACAAAGTTTTGTAAAGTTCTTTTGTAACGAGTAGACCGCCAGATCTGTCCATCGTAAAATGCAACACAAATCACGTTCGGCGGTTTATAAAATTCACCAATTAGCATTTACAAAATGTCACAAATTTTATCCAATTCTTCTTAGAGATTACTCTACTTTATCGTAATACCAATCAGTTTCGATCAGTTAAGCGATTTTAAAGAATTTTAATTTTTTGATGACCGTATTAACTAATGTCAATTTGTTCATTGACATTCAGCACTTATTTTGACATTCGATGAAAATAGGTTTCAAATTTCTCACTTAACGTTGGAAATGTTGAACTACTTCGTAACTATATTCTGCTCTGTTTTTACACTTGCCAACGACGGATAGCTCTTCGCTGTTCTCAATAGCATAGGATGTGATAAACCTAGGGCCTAGAAGGGTTCAGACGGGCCACTTGTTTCAAGGGAGCCTCGAAAATTGATTCATTATATTTTTTGTTTTCTATCAAAATTGAAAATAGACATTACATGGCTGCACACCAAAACAGACAGCCTCCTAAATTTTTTAAGGGCTTATAGACCTCCTCAAAGAGCTCTGAATGCCCCTGGATAAACCCACCCTCCTCCAGTGATGCGTATAAATTTTATTATAAATAAAACATTACTGTATAAATCCCTTGGATTTATTGGTCGATGAGAAACACGAAGCTGTTAACAACTTGTCATACCGCAATGTTACGAATTCATAATCATGTGGTGCAACATCAGGTTTTATTAGATGAACAATTTCTGAATGGTTAAACGGTTAAAGGATCATCAACAGACTAAAACGAGATCAGCGTCCACAGACGAAGAACTGAGTTAACTTCGACTGATTATTTCAAATAAGCTTCAACATTGTCTGGCTTTTTCCAAAACATTAACATATTTGATAGAATTAGGAAATTAGGTATATCATAAATTACTGACAGTGCTAAATATCCGTTTTATACCCTACTTTACCAGTGAAAAAAGTTTTCACGGTGACAAATTCTTTTATGTAAATACAAATGCATACGAGTAGAATACATCACCAAAATTAGGATAAATTGATGGCAAGTAGAAATTGTGAAAGAACAGCCAAAAAACTTGGGAAGCTGCAAACATTTCGACAGAACCATGTCAAATTTCAGACATACCACTCACGCACAGGTTTTTGAACCTCGCGACAAGTTGCCGCATTTGGAATGTCTTGTGTGGCTGGTTTGAGTGTTGCCTCGGGCGTCTTTTTGACTGGACTTTGAGGTAACAAATCCCTCTTGACTTGAAAGCGTCTCAGGGCAACATAGACTAACATAATGGACAGCGTACATATGGCCATCACTATGCTGATTATTAAAGTCACATTCATCACAAAAGAGTTGTACAAGTAAGATTTCTTTTCTAATCTCTCTGGTCCTATGTCAGTCAGAATTTTTTTAAATAGGCTATCATTAACGGTATAAATGGTTTCTTTTCTCGAGAGGAGTTGATCATTGAAATATTTTGTTCCAATGAAGGTTGAAGTTTCAAATCGTTCTTGAAATTTCGAAGCAAATAATTTCGTTGTTGAGGAAGTTACGTAAAATTTTTCCGCTCGAATTTCAGTGACATCTTGTCCTGAGAAGGAACATTCCATGTCTTCATCATCACAAGAGGCATGGCTGGAGAGAGTCGTTAAGATTTCAATTGACCTACAAGTATGGAAAATAACCGTGCTTGTAATAATATCTTTATTTTTGGTTTGATGAAATGTTTGAAATCTCACTCCTTAGGCAATCTTTGCTTAGAAACGACATCTCCAAACACTTTTAATCTCTTGTCCGAGTTCATCGCCAATTCGAATATCGATAATTTATTTATTTCCAGTCCTTAAATAATCAATTTCTGTATTTAAAACAACTTTACCTTTGCAACAGTCGCAACTTAGAAATGAACAATTCACTAATAACAACCATGCAAACTTCCCAAGAAGTGATGATAAAGAGAGTCCGATGATGCCCCAATAATTATTTTTGACGGTTTGTTGAAAGTATTCAGTTGGTGACCTGCAAATAAAAGCCACAATTTTTTTTTAATCAATAAAAAGTCTCCACTGTTCTAATCTGCTTCTCTCACAACGTATCATTTTTCTTGCTTTTTCTCTTTTTAAAAATAAGCATAATAAGTATAATATAATAAATATTTCATGTTATAATAATCAATACTATAAATAAAGTCACGAACCTTTCGGACGAAGAGAACCAACATGTTGACCATCGACAAACAGGGTCGAATTAATTCCAGATCGAATGAATTTCACCACGTGATAGTTTCCATCATTCACTTGCCATGTCTGGTTACCAATGTTGTGATCTCCGAGACCCAAGTTGTACGAAGCAACTATGCTTCCATTAACCTTCCATAAAGTAGGAGTTTCATAGCAGGCAAATGTGTTCATATTTAACTTAACACATTTATTGACTTAATTAATACTTAATTTTCTTCTTTGAATTTTTTTTCAAAAAGGCAATCAAAATATTGACATGAGAAGCACATTTACTAGTTGAAGTTTTACGAAATCCTTTGAAATTGAACTGCTGACGGAGAGAATCGTCCCATCTGGATTGTTGGCTGATATTCCAAAGGCAATTTGATCGTGTTTCGAGTTTGTTTGGTCCTCACTTGGAATTTGGAAGACCATGATTCCTCCTTGGAACAGGAAGCCTAAACTCTCTGACGTAATTTTACCATCAACTATTAATAATGAATAAATAAATAATGATGCATTGTTATTTACTCAGTTATAGCAACAAAGTCATATTAATTGAATAACGAACTCGATAAAGAGGTAAAAATGGAATTAAGTAATTTGTTTATGTACAACTTATTTGATAATTTAATGTTTTTAATCTGAACAACTTTTATTACCATCATCACAAAAATCTCCAGTAAAAGTGGTCATGTGGCAATCGCAGTAAAACGAATTCCAATTCTGACTGCATTTCCCTCCATTTTTGCAATCAACCGATTTGCACATATCAGGTGGATCTGAACATTTTAATAGCATTCATTTTAGTTGCATATGTTTACTAATAATACTTTTATTATATTATTATTGGAATATGTTAAAATGACACTTAATTATGGCTTCAGAAATAACCACTCCATATTCATGCCACTAATTCATCTCCGCTCCAAAGTTACAAGTGCCCCAGACAATAGAAAATACACAATTGGCATATTCCTAGATTTGGCAAGAGCTTTCGACACTGTTCATCACAAAATCCTGCTTCGAAAGTTAGAGTATTATGGCGTCAGAGGAATCCTGCTAAAACGGTTCCAGAGTTACCTCGAAGACAAGTGTATTTCCTTGGCACCACGTCATCAGTCACACACATTTCTTGTGGAGTACCACAAGGATCTATATTAGGTCCGTTCTTATTTCTCATTTACATCAACGATTTGTGTTCAATCTCCGCTCTACTTCACCCGCTCATCAGAAATTCATTCCCATGGCTTATGTGATGTCAATCGCTTTCGGAGTGAATTTGCAAATAACACTCTGAAACAATTTTCCATTAAATGCTCAGGTCCACGTATACATTCAACCATACCTAAAGAAGTCACCTCATGCACATCAATACCAACTTTCAAGGCAGCTTATAAATTGTACTTACTTAACACTTAAATATCTGCTTATTCCTTGTTTCCATTTCATGCATATATTTTTTTTGCTTTTTTTTTTAAATTAGAGAAATTTTAAATAATACCTTATCAAAATCAAAATACCTTAAATGCTAACATTAAAGCCATAAAAGAAACCAAAATAAAATAACTCAAGGGTCAGTGCGAAGGAAGCATTCCCATACTGTTTTTTATTCATTTCGTTTGTTGCAAACATTTACTCAATTGTTCATCTGCGTAGGTGGCCCTCTCAGCAGGATGTGAATCCCTTTGGGTTATTTTTGCCTTTGAACATGTTTTTTTGCATTTCAATGGTCTTCGCATTTTGGTTTTACTTGCATATGTTTGATGTTCATAAAATAAAATAAAATCAAATATTGAAATTATGAAATTTCAAAAACTAACGGAGTTATTTATCAATATCGTAATTGTCTACTTTAAAAGACATGAAGTGTTAAAGCATGAGACAAACCTACCAAGGCATCCGGTGTGGATTTCTTTCCCGAATTTCTGTGATATTGAGACAATGCTTGGATCGTTGAGGTTAACTTCCCCGTTGCCAAAATCAACTTTTCCAATGCACCCTTGATAACCGGGATTGCTGCTCAACTAAGCAAAACAAAACTTTTTTAATTTTAGTTAAAGAAAAAAATCCAAACGAAAAATGATCTTATCTACTTTTCTAACGACTTCCCATTGCTCGACTTGAGGGAAACCGCCGAGAAAAATCCTTGCGAAGTGAACGATTTTTATTTTCTTCTGGAAATAGTGGAAGTGAGTGAAGCCGTCGGTTCTTAGCAACAGCTCGGTGTCGTTAAAGATTTCAAGGCTGAACTGATGCCATGAGTTGTCATTAATTTGAGCTGACAATTGGATTTTTACTGTTTGAGGATAGAGGCCGTCATGATGGGTGAGGTGGAAACAACTGGAATCAATCACTTCCATCATCATGAACCAGTTTGGCACGTTTCCAGCGATGAAGAGAAAAAAATTTTGCATCATTGTTCTGAACTGGAAAATAAATGAAATGTCCATGTTTTTTGGTAAACTAAATTATTGAACAATACAAATCAAATAATGACTACTTGGAAAGAAATCCGAAACACTTGACTGAGATCCAATTGTGAGCTTACGAAAGACCTTGAACTTGAAAAGGTGAGAGGGTCATGTTGCATTTGGATCATGGATCGATCCGAAAGGTGGAATGAACGTTCAGTAATTTCTTCGTCGTTTATGAGAATTTCTTCCACGATTCCCTGAAAAGAAGCTGGTTTCGAAGTTTTACGATGTCTGAAATTTCCTCCAAGCAGAAATTTTTCTACTTTGTTCGCCTTCATTTTGTTCTCGTCTGCAAAAAAAAGTAAAAGTAATTTCGTGCGGCAAATATTTTTAATAATAAATAATTTACTTTGAATTAGGTATTATAATTAAGTGACTCAAAAGATCATACAAATTAAGCCGTCGTCGAATCGAATAGAAAGCACTTTGTCGAAGTCGATGCTCAGATGATGCCATTTGTTCTTGTGAATCGTACGTTTCATGTTGATTGGCTAAAATTAAAAGGTTGCTTTATAAATAGTTGCTGTTAGTAATGTGCAGAATGACCAACATTTAAATTTCCTTCTGTTCTTTCGTGAACACGAAGGTTGCCATGTTTGACAAAGAGGTTCAGAAACACCTGAACTCCTTGGAAAATGAACGATGCCAGATGGAAAGAGGAAGCACTGGTTTTGAATCTAAAAGAAACGCTTCCAAGCACAAAGTTCAGCTGATCTTTGTTGATTATCAAGCTGTCGTTCCTTGAGAATTTGAACTTCTTCGTTGCTGAGAGATAAGAGACCAGTACATATAAAACGAGAAAAAACTATACTCATCATACAAAGTCATGAATATTAGTCATCCGAATAAATTAATGTACAATTACTATTTAAATATTAGTAAGCAAGTGGTTATAAATACAATTGGCACAGTTTGGTCCCTGGAAACCAGTCCTGGTGCAGTCGCATATGAACCTGTTCCATCCCTCCACGCACCTTCCACCATGCAGGCACGGATGAGAGGAACACATGTAACCAGACACCTTCTCGCATGACTTGATCAAATCTCCGGGTACCTCGCTGTCATCGCTTGCCCTGAAGAAACTGCTCAATTTGGCTCCGACGAACCAATCCATCAAAGTACTTGACATGCAGCCTCGGAAGTTTTTTGCAACTCGCCTGAGGTGGATCGAAGTTTGAGGAGTTTGAAGGCACCATCTGCCGAGGATGATGAACATTCTACTTCCTCTGAAGACCTGAGGTACCTAAATGGATAAGGCAATAACTTATTGTGATTATGATCGAGAAGATATATTCACTAGTATTAACTATGTATCAGCGCCATCTCAGATGCATTTGTTTTGGACTACAATTCTATGAACCGGTTTTATAAACACCTTTGACATTTTACTAACCTCGTATACGAATATCTTATTGTCGAGAGCCAAAGTGAGCAGAAAGAACGATATGTTTACTGAGACCTGATGAGTTTTGTAATCACTTAAAACTGCCAAAGTGCTGATCGTGACGTTAGCGGATGTATCGTAGTGGGACATTATGTTTCCTAAAAAAATAACCACTTAATTAAAACTTGAACTGCCGGTCGAGATCATGAATGGCTTACGTTTGGAGATGAACATGGAAAATACTGCTGGATTCTTTCCAGAGATTGAACTAATGCAAAAGATAGCGCCATCATTTTCGTTCGTTTGGAAGGTGAATGCGAAACTGGTTCCATTTGGATTGATTTCTTTCAGAGGAAGTTTCAAGTAAAGGTTTCCATCCAATGTTACAGCACGAGAAAACGTTGGAGTCTCACAATCTGTCGAGATGGAGTTTGAAGATAGAAGAAAAGCCTTGTTCCCAGATCTTGCTTCCGTTATTAGATCCAGGTGTATTCCTTCAACTTTTAGGAATACCTTAAGGTTGAAACATTCGCCTTTAGCTTTTATTCATATTTGTTATTGGTCTACAAAATGAAATCTCCAATAAAAGTTTAATGAATTTTATTAGTTTTTATGAATTTCTTTTTTTTTTTCATGATGTGAACTGAGCAACGATTTTAAATTTGCCGATGCCAAACCATAATTTATTTCTACCAGTATTGAAAATATGAAGCATAAACCAACATGCATTTGTGTCGAATATTCATTAAATTCAACATTCACTTCAGTATGATTTCAAGCAAATATATACTTCAGACCAGGTCTTCATTTTAAAAAACCCATTTTGATGCATCAGCAAACAAACATTTTTAATTTCCGATTTGTAATTGAAACTCGTAGAATTGTTTCAAACAACAGATGATGCAGGGTGCGTAGTTTTTGATTCCCATTTTAAGGTTTTATTTTTTATTTTTGCCGTAGAACGGAAAGATACAAAATAAGTCAGGGGTCAGCCTTAAGGAAGCGCATGCTTCCACTATCGGACTAACCCTATTAAGGAGATAATTGGAATACATGCAGATGGATCAAAAATGTTAAAAGTTTAAAGTATAAGTTGAAAATATTTAATTCATTTAAACTGCATGACGTTGCATTTCTAGACAGTTGCAGTTGATGTATTTACAAACTAAGAAATATTAATTATATTTCAGAGGTAGCATGATTAACCTAACCCCAAATATGTAATAGGTCTTACAGCAACTAAAGTGACCTTAGCAAATATATAATGGCTTTTGTGAGTAATTCCAATAACAATCAATAAAATTCAACAGAAACCGTGCAACAAGTAACAAACCTCCTTCAAACAACCAAGAGGAGGGAGGATGTGATGATGATTTAAAAAGTTTTCTGTTACACCGAGGAAGATTCCATGGATGAACAACGAAGCGAAGTTTCCGACGATTGCAGCTGCTTTGAAACTCACCCCATCGATGTTGAGTATGAACTGATATTTTATTACAATTAATGCTTTATTAATTAATTATTGAGTGTGAACTAATATTTTATAACAATAATACCTCGTTCATTAATTATTCGTAGAGCATTTGCTGGTTATAAAAAGTCGTTAATTATGAATGGAAATCGATTATAATTTCAAACAACTTTTAAGCCCGAAAGAGTCACAATGGAGGCTAATGGATGAAAGCTTGATTTATTCCTTAAATTTATTGATACGAGAAATCTCAGCGGCAAGCCATATAGATAATTGTATGAACGGGAACATTAATGTCTGTCAACCTCACAGCAGCCGCTAAAATCTTCTCGTTTCGAGATGGAGGAAGAGAAGGTGAACGAATGAAGGACGATTGGTGAATAACACAAATGAGTTCTTTGAAGAGCAGAATGAAGCATTCTTATCGCCACAACGCATGTTTCCGTCCCCACAAACCGCCTGACTTGAAATTCGCTTCTCCGAGAGCGACAACAAATTGCACGAAAATGCTGAGCAAAACAACTCCTCGACCAACAAATGTCAGGGAAACGTCCTTTGATTCAGTAGCAATTTTCTCGATATTTCTTGTGGCCAAGATGAAAGCAGCGAGAAAATCGCCGGTGCGCCATTTCGACGGAAAACTTGGTCATATTTCAGCGAGGTGAGAATTCGGCACAAAAATGTGTTCGGCTGCATCGGTAGGAGTCCTTCTTCTTGTGCTCTTCACGTTTTATTAAGTTGGGGAGGTGGACATAAAAAAAAGGACGTAAAAGCAGCCAGGTGCATAACTGTGATACTGAAAGGAATCTTAGGAGGAAGATGAAGATATTACGCTACGATTTGATCAGAGGCACTCTTTGATCGGAAAATGGATTTCTGCGTTATTAGGCAGGACGTTCCAAGGAGTTCTACGTACCTGGAATGTGCGCATCTCTTGCGATCGTTTGTTTTTAATTGAAGAGATTAACAGTTAACCGGTTAATTATCGTAATTCAACAAATTGTATTGAGAAACAAATTATAATAAACTCCTTAATTAATAATTACAACTCACGTGGCATGTTTTCTTTCCGGAGATCAACTGAAACGGAAGACGTTCACAATAAAGTAATAAAAGCGTAAATGATAAGGTTTGTGGTAATGACTTTTAAAAAGGTCATTCACAAATCAGGCCTCGTTTTGTTGGAGGCAGCCAAAAACTCATGAATAACGTGTTGTAGTCGGTTTGGTTGTTCACACTTGAGAATTCTTGCCTCATCGGAGCCTTTTCCCGCCAAGCAATTCATCGTGACCACGTGATGTTCGTGCGTATAAATAGATGCACAGAGCATATAAATAGACACGTCGGTCAAGTGACTGATGCGTCATGACGGATGAAAGTATTCTGACGGACGTTCGAACACCTGTCTGAGAATATTTGAAATCACTCGCCTCGGTCAACCGAATCTTCAGAGTCACGTGGTGCCACTTATTATCGTTCAGCCGGACTTTCTTGTCCGATCTCGAATCAGTTTCCAGAGTTTCTTCTCGGGAGTCGAGCTCGAGAGTGAGTTGTCCTCCCGACAAACGCAACGACAGTCGATAATGTTTGTCATCTGTGATGGACGAAAATTGAAATTTTCCATCGCAAACACGAACGAGAAGGAACGGATGAAACCAAATTTCTGAGGATTGGAGACGACGATGACGACGACGATGATCATGATTATGATTATTACTATTATTAATATTTTTTTGTGGATTAAGTCAACGTTATAAATCAAATCTCGATGAAAAGCAAACACGAGTCGGTTAGCATTTTACAACGAATGAGCGAGCAGAAGTAGACGCCTCAAACTACCCGAATGGACCTTGCAAATTTCCCAGGGGCAATATGTGTTTCAAACAACTCACTTGATTGATTTCTTGACGGAGCAACTCACCAGGCTAACCGATGTTCTTAGCCAAGCTTTTATAATTTTATTTTTCGCAACATTTGCGAAATTAATGGAAATTCAATTATTTATTTATTAGACTTTGGGAACTTTTAGTTGAACTGACACAACCAAATCACAACTACGACATGCAATAGACGATACAATTGGTTTTCCGGGAGGCAATAGAATCTAACATTAACTGTTAAATTTGTAATAATTAACTCTTATTTTTTTTCGTCATTAATTTGTTAGCCCTCTTTCTTGGCAGAAGATGCAGATGATGACGACGATGATAAAATTTCGGGTTTTATTTTGATTTCCAAGTAAGAAAGGAAGTCATCTAAATCCTTGATAAGTGGATGGAGCATAAATTGACTCGCATAAAAGGAGCATTTGTCTTTTTATTAATATTCAAATTAATTGCCACGTTATTGTTATTATTGTTATTATTATAAATTATTATTATTATTATTAATGTTATTATTACAAATCATTATTATTAATAAAAATTATATATTATTAGTATTATAGAATTGTTATCATTACTGACATCATTGTCGATATTAATTGAGAACTAAAAGATAAACTGTTTCCACGAAGTTAAAATTAATTAATAATCGGTTGTAATTAATTTGTAATTGATTATAATTAGCTTATAATTAACAGCATGAGCATCTTATCGATGACGTCATCGACAAGGAAAGATTTGGTTGATTGAAATTCAAAGGAGATCAATCCTTCAATCGATGAATTCCCTCATAAACAAACGCACTTTAAATTAACATATCAGACTCTAATATTTATGTGCATAAATATGAGGTCAAATAAATATGAGGATGTGCGCACGTATAATTAATTAACATTTTGTTAAGCTGCGTGATTCACCTAATTCGTGCAATAATTTATTTCAATTCATTTTTTTTCGTAAGGCATTGTAATGTTTTGCAATGATCATCTCAGGACTTTCCGAGATAATAAATTATATCAAATTAATTTTTTTATTACTTTCATACAAAATGCTCATTTTTAAATAGAATTGTAGGTTCGATAAAATGATTCTGAAAGGTTAACACTCGCCTATAAATAGGATGGTAAATTCCTGAGAAATTGTCCGAAACCACGTGCTCAGTTCTCCACTGCTTCCGACGAGAGATGGAGAAGAAACATGGAGGCGGAGAAAGTTGTTTCCAACGAGTGTGAACACTCCCGCACTTTTTTCTGTTTCGAATGAAAAACTTCCGTGATTTGTGGATCGATCGATTGTTTATTTCTGAATAGGAGTTTAATGCCGTACAAATGGAATATAGGAAATCTTTAGGGATCTTTTAAAACTACAACTGCATTAAAATGACGCACTTATACTTTTTTGTCAATTGAATTAATTTCAGGAAACTCACCTTTTTCACAGAAAGTTCCCGTAAAGCTCGTCATGTAGCACTCGCACAGTGCCCCGAAGTCGCTACTCACGCAGGATCCCCCGTTGCGACAGGGATTCATGCCCACACAAAAATCCTCAGCATTACTTCTCAGACCTCCATCTTCGACGATGAAATTTTCAAAAATTTTTCCTCCGCACTGAGACACCATGATGTTTTTGATTGTCCCTTGAAACTTTCTGTAAAATTTTATCAGCGACATCCTAGTGGAGGAGCCAAATTTATCAGGAACCCCACCAAAAAACAAGAAACTGTTTTTTCTTTGGAACTCTCTCAGGGGGCAGACTTCATTGATTTCGTTTTTACTTGGACATGATACGTCATCAACGGAGAGATCAAATTGATTGGCTCTGACCTCGATTTTTATCGAATGCCAGTTACCGTCGTCCAAAAGCTCAGCGCAAGCACCCAGAAATTGAAAACCTCCTCTGCAATAATGAAGTTTTGCTCGTCCACCAACGAGTTTCATCGTGAGAAAGTCAAAAAATTCAAAGTCCTCTGAGTAAACGAGAAGTGACAAGTCTCGGTTTGATCTGAAATGAAACGACAAAAAGCTCTTTTCGCAAGCCATCCACCTTTGACATCGCATGAAGGAATTTCTCGATCCATCCAAATGGAACAACCTCTCTTCTCCGAAAGAGCACTGCAATATCAAACTCGTGAGAATCAGAAACATGGCGTAAATCAGACAGTTTTTAAAATCAACTGAAGAGATGCTGAAAAAAATGGATTGGTCTGAGCTTTTATAGGCCACCTCGAGTCCCGCGTGCGAAGGAGTGATGTACTCTCTTCAAGGGATTTGACCTGATCAATTACTCTCCTCAACATTTTCTGTCCGATTTTCTGTTTATCACTGAATAATCTGATATGAATTAAAATAATTTATTTATAACCTAATAAATTCAATTTCAAATAATTAGATTTTGACATTCATTTTCTAAGCCTTAAACTTTTTACTTATTTAAAGTTTCCAAACCCTGAAAAATAGAGGAACCTTAGTTTGCATCAATACATCTGGCCAAGTCCTCGAAGTGGCCTACCTAACAGATGTGAAGAAGTCAGGACACTGGCCTCACGTCGCACAGCCTTGTGATGTTGAACTGCATGGCTTACAAGTCCTGGAATTCGCCTAGTCATGGCATTGTCTGACCCCGGGTATGGACTCCGGTGTATTGATCATGCTAGAATGGATGAGTGAGAAAGTGGGGAAAACCAGCAAAAGATTAACCAGTTCCTATTCAAGCACCTCTAGATCTGCCACTCCATGGCTGAACTTTCACGAATATCTGAGCCCAAGGTTGGTGGTTCTAATGGTTTGGATTTTTAATGGTTTATGGGCTACTGACGTGTTTTAGTGACTTGCAAGATTTCGATTTAACCCCGAGAGAGCTGTTATGTAAAATCATTTATTATGGTTGTTGTTATTATTTCAATTATTGTTTCTATTAACGTTTGTTAGGGTTGGTTTTCATCGTTTCACATTTATTTCTTGCAAATAATTTTCAAATCAGAAGTGATTGGTGTGATACCTTTAATGTAACTATACTTACTTTTACATAGAAATCCAGGTGGTGCTGGCTAGCACACCTGACGAGAGTGACTTTTCCAGGGAGCTGTTTGTCCAGTGGTGTGGAAACCCCAACAACTCAATCATACTCACTAGACGTACATCTCCCGATACCCTGGCTAGGATCCTTATCGACGACCCTCAACTCAAAAAGGTCAACCCCAAGCTGACCCGGAAATTCCGTCTGGAAGGACATGAGCTCGAGGATTACAGGAAGAAGGAACTCCATTACAAGATCAAGAAGGTAAAGGTTGACCAGGTAAAGACCAGTAAGTATGTTCATGTGCTGATGATCCAATTGTAACATTCCATTTCGAGTTTATTGATTTTATTTTCTGATTGCTGCAATATTTAAGGATTACGATGATGACTGTTATTAATTTTTAATGATTTTATACTCATCTAAAACTTAAATGATTATTTAGTGAACTTGCCTATTTGTTGAGATTCATTAAAGTTAAAAGTTGAACTTGTTGTCTCTGCAGAACGAAGATGGGTGGTTAGTGCCCCAAGGAATCTGCTGCAAGGATTTTTTCTTTTTGATGGAATTGATGGACACATATTACATTACCCTGTAACTCCGATGTCAGAGCTTTGTTTTCCATAAATATTTTTTTAATAAGATAGTCATGAAAATAACTCGTAATGAGTTTGCTGCTTGGCAGCTCCAAATAATTATTGCTCAGTAACTGTGCACATGTTAAGATGAAAGTGTCTGCAGGTGTTTTTGTCTTCCAATTCTTGATTTTGACATGATCGTTAGTGGAACTTTACGAGATGAATGGGTTTGGGGAGGGGGAAACGTATTTTTGTGTGCCCTCGGGTGGATTGAGTTGGTAAGCGCATATTTGGTCACTCAGGCAACATTTGCAAACCACGTTTCCCCGCAACTCAATGGTCTTAACTCAAAAGGACTCCTCGAATCATGTCAAAACCCGCCCTTCAAAACTGGTTCCACTTACAAAACACCAAAATCACGTTCAAAGATTTATTGCTCTCAGAGAGAACCTGTAAACGTCTGACCACGTTATTTGTGGGCACAGTCATTCTTCACATGGACATCCTGGCAGCTTCCACAGAAATGCTCATGAGCATGGAGTAGAGCCGACTCCACACAGGTGACCCGAGGCTTAGAGTTACTCAGGCACATCCACTGTTGGTTCTCGTTCACATTCATAATTGCTGAATTAGATGATTGGTAAAAATCGTTTAAACGTGAAATGTAAATGGATGCGCAAGTTAAAAATCTAATTAGGACAAAATCGTTTAATCATTTACAACTTAACGCAGAAAAGGTGATTACCTCCGACTCTCAACCTAGCTTGAATGACAGGATCCTCGGAGACACAGGCCAGACATCTACAAGTCTGGTGCTCATGGGCATTTCCTTCTTTATCGCAAGCAAAGAGAGCTCGCATGAGTATCTGTGTATCAGAAATAAATTAAATAAATCCAAAACGACACTCATCTGACTGGAATCTGACTTTTTCAGATGTTTAAATCACAAGTACCAAATTTCAATTACCTCGACCATCGAAATTCTTAGACATTTTGACACGAACCTATAAAAATAATAAATCAATCATACACGTGACCAAATGCAGTCAGATAATTGTAACAATGCATTAATAATAATAATAATAATAATAATAATAATAATAATACAGTGGAACAGCTAGCAATGAAAAAATGGTATAAAAACCCAATGATGACTGCTAAATCTATCAACTACCCCAGTTTAAAAACCTGGGAAATTAAACTTACTCCAAACAATATATCGATAAACTTTATATAAATCCAGAGAAACGTTGAAAGTATGTATAGTAATTATACCAATTACAACAAAAAGTCGGTAAAATCGAACCTGAAATAATCAGCGGCGATGTCCAAAAGAAAGCCACAACAAAGAAATGTATAGCCTTATCTTAAATTATCAATAATTTTATGGTAATACTGACATTATTGCCAATAATAAGGATTTAAAGCATCGTCGTTATTAGCATAATTTTAAACTATTACAATTTTTACTTAATTGATAGCGTTATATCATATTTGCTTGACCAAACTCTATA
This sequence comes from Hirudo medicinalis, assembly GCA_011800805.1. Taxonomy (NCBI): domain Eukaryota; kingdom Metazoa; phylum Annelida; class Clitellata; order Hirudinida; family Hirudinidae; genus Hirudo; species Hirudo medicinalis. The sequence goes on from MPNW01000030.1 coordinate 349,641, forward strand.
AACTTCCCCCTCCTTCTTCAATGGAAATATTTTACTAATTATTAATCCAATAGCATTTAATTGTTATAAATTCCGTGAATATAATAATATTATTATTAAATGTCTTGAATGACATTACATAAAGTGGCCAAATGTTAATTATTTCGTATATAAACCAATATCCCGTGGAACTTTTGCAATTCTGTTTTTATTAAGCTTTGCCTAGGAAAGTATACTAGGTATACTTTAGTATACTTTAGCTATTTTCTAAACTGATTTTTCTTATTCTTTGCTGAAGTAGTACCAATAATTATAATAATTATAATTTGTTACTATTGCAATTGTCAATGCAGTTACGGAAATGACTGGTGCACAAATTGTATGCTCTACCTTCAAATTTGCAATTGTTCTTGAAACCGCCTTAAATGCTATAATTAAAACTACGACAAAATATCTTGTAAGATATCATATCACAACTATATTTTATAAATTCCTCGCTCATATTCTCTTCAACAACAATGTTTTTTGTAAATGCTTAAATACGTGCGAGTATGTTTGGCAGATAATGCAGAAATTCAAATTGTTTAATTCATCTCTTGGTTGTTAGTGAACTGACCAATTTTTAGAGTAAATTTATTTAATCTCCAACATTGTTGGCAAATTTGAAATAATGAGCAACACCTGACAATATCTATCATCGACACAGTACTAATCATCATCACTTTCATCTTCAGCATCTTCGCCATCATTTTCAATGTCAGTAAATTCATCGTCGGAATAATAATAACATGTCATTTTCTCTTTTATATCTTTATCTTCGGAATAATAATCAATATTATTAATTACGAAATAAAGAGCGTCCTCGGCAGCCTGTAACAAATCATTAATTTCAATTTTAATTAATGAACGTTCCGAAAATATTTTAAATGAAGTATTTCCTTTAATTTGTTAAAAAACCGGACGTACCTTGCTGATTGTTTTTCCTAGTAGCATCCTAATCAGACTCTCCAAGTGGTGCTCATGTTGATGTGCCAGGAAGAGGAATGGACTGAGTCAATTAGGAATACAATTAAATACTTATAATAATTAACCATTATTAGAGCTAAGAGACATTATCACGCACCATTTTTTCAGTAAAACTTGTATCCACTAATGAACTCGGCCCCTTTTCGATGGCTCGGTTAAAAACCTATTCAGGTAGTGCTTGATTGGAGATATGTAAGGTCTAAAGATTTCATTGATCAATCCGGGATCTACAGTGTGCATCTGAAATAAAATCATAATATATTGTAAATTCAGAGGAATAAATGAATTAATTTTAAATTTACTAATTAGTTGGACTAACCGGAAATATTTTCGGATACATCAACCATGCAGTATGAATGACGTCAACAACTTGCATGCTCTTCATGAAGTCGTCGAAAAACAAGATCTTATCAAAAAAACAATAATTGTCTTTCGGTTCGACGCAGTTTTCATATTTCTCCTTGCTTTTGAAATATTTCTCAAACAACTCATCAGTCTTTCTCTTAAATTTGAGATACGATGAGCAGTAATACCCCTTAGGTGGATACTGACCAATGTCATGAGTATAATACTTCTCAAATTGTCTCATGTAGCTGTTGTTACGATTCTTTTGTCTACTAATTGTCTATTTTTCAAATCAAAACAAAAATTAAATAAATTGAATTTCTGCATTATCTGCAAAACATATTCGCACGTATTTAAGCATTTACCAAAAACATTGTTGTTGTAATGAAGAGAATTTGTGCAAAGTATATAGAAAAGAAAAAATATGATATCTTACACAGGCAATATCTACAGTTTGTTTTAGAAAGTAACAGACAAGAACTTTTGAGAGTATTATCATATATTCATTTGGCTCAGTAAGCCTCATCACTACTTTATCGCTCGACAGGAACAGGCCAATAATGAAATGTCTGATTCGTTGAATTTTCTCCAGTTTACTTTCTGCAGATTTAAAGTATCGAAACAAGGTGTCAAAGTAAAAACTTTGCTGCTCCACGAGAAAACAGTAAAGGGGTGTCCACAAGCTATTAAGCAGAATACTTATAAATTTTAAGTCGAAATGTTCCTGCAAGAGTTAATTAATAATTAATATACAAATAATTAAGAACATATAATTACAACATAGTATCAGGTAAACCTCTTTTAAATGATAGTAGGACTCCATATATATCTTCATACCGGGTTTGTAAGTCAATACTTGGACTTCTGATTTTCCAGATATGAACATTGCTGGGAAGATTAAATCATAATTTAATGTAATTTGCATCACTTGGCCTAATATTTTATTTCTTACATTGTTTCTTCAGCCACGCAGTAATTCTTTGACTATTCGTGTTTTTGACATCTGGGAGGTTGGATAAATTTGCCAGCCAAATAAATGCAAACATATCTGCAATAAGCCAAAGTTTGTAAATAATTTAAGAAATTGCAATGATTGCAACATCGAATAACTCTGAAAAATATTACGATCTTGTGTTAAGTCCTCATCGATCAGTTGGTACCACATGCTTCTTCCGTGGAAGGTATTTGCAACTTTTAGTATTTTAACAATTCGTTCTAAGAAGAACCTTCGTTTTACTACTCCAGCTATTAAACTGTCGAAATATAAAGAAAATACTCGAATCAAATTAAGAATTACTCTAAAAAATTAACTTTAATAAAAACATTAGGTGACTTTACTTTGGTATTGTATTTAGGTTCTCTCCGAGAAATTTAAAACCTCTGTCAGGACATTGTTCGAGCAGTTGGAGGTAGGTTGTATCCACGAGGCGGTCATATTTTATAAACTAATTAACATAATTTTTTTTAGTTTAGTCATTTATAGACATATTTTCAATATATTAATAATCATTTACGTAATATTTAATTCGAATTATGATTTCAAATAAGCAGTTACCCAGTTCTGATAGATGTCGTTATAAGGTAAGAAACATATCCTAGCCAGCAGTTTCATTGAATTTCTGGAGCACATTTCTGTAGTTACAACAAATATATCTTAATTATTATCAATATCAAATAATATTTCGGTCAACTCATTGCTTAAAATGGAGTTCATCACCAACTTGTTCCAGAAACATCTTTGTAATCGCCACTGAAAATGATGTCGTCTATTTCAAAGAGAGTTTTATCAGACACTCTAGGGAGCAAGGAGCTGGCATTTTAAGAAAGATGTTTAAAAACGTTTAAAGCAACAATTACAGCTGTGTATTTTAATTATAATAACCTTATGTCTTTTGATATTCTCTTAAATCTTTCGTATTCGATATCTGTACCCTGTTCATTATAATTATATATATTATTATTATTATTATTATTATTATATATATATATATACACATAACATCGCAACATCACAATATCATCACATTAATGAAAGTTCAATTCTTACATTCCAATTCACACATGTCAGGTGGCTGTACAATGATGTCAAATTTTCAAACACACTTTTTGGATCTGTGGTTATTTAAATAAAACAAATTTGTTATGCTTGAAATAATTCTTGTAATGATAAGACCTTACCAAGTGTGCTATTATCTTCGAGTTGTTCGATGTACATTTCGATGGAAATTTCGATGGTAGTTATGTAACAATTTTATTGATGATATCAGTGTTGGGTTTGTAAAATACTGAAATGTTAGTTAAATAAATTAAATCTGTTGTGAAGCTACTCCTTCACAAACCAAAAATATTATTTCTTCGAAAGGAATTTTTAAACTTCTTTTCAAATTTAATTGCTTTGTAATTTATGCAATAAAATTAATTGATTGTTCTGCTGTAATAGTTCTTTGGAAAAATAGTACTTTAAAAAAGAAAATGGCGTGCAAGTTTGCTCAGAGGGATGCATTCCTGCGACTGCAAGACGATGATTCTATCAGTCGTTATTTGTCACCGTCTCGGCCCTCGAAGTATCATATGCTTGCATGCTTGCAATATTTCAATCTCTACTGAAATATTGATAAAAAAAATATTGATTAAAATTGTATTGAAATATTGCAATTTGAAAAAAAATCATACAAATATATATAATTAATTATTTAATATAATTAAATTAATTTCAGTGAAATACCGATTAATTCTCAAGAAAAGTTATGTTATTGTTTATTAAAATATTATTCAGTGAATAATGATGTTCTAAAATACGCTACCTTGGTAATCGTCATGTGGCTCAAGAGGACTCCCTCCCATTGGCTGGAGTATCGTGACGTCATTAGTGGATCAGACTTTTTTTGGACCTGTTGGGGATGGCATCTCTCAGGTGGGTGCATAATATTAATATATTTATTGCTATTAATAATATAATCTTATTTTTATTTGTAAGAATTTTATTCAATTTTAAAGTTATACTTGTGTTGATGTTTTTGTTATTTTTAAAAATAGATATTTCAAAGTTAACAATAATAGCGTAATTTATAATTATATTATTATCTGTAATATTTTTCTTAAAAAGTGTCGTATTACTTTATAATCGCGTTGGTATTAATCAACTCAATTTGAAGTCTGAGCATTTACGAACCACGGTTAACTCCAACCATGCTGCTACTTCCTGATAATGACGATAATGATGAGATGATGACGATGACGATGATTGTATCAGTCTTAGTCTTAAGTTGTGTCACCACAAAAATAATGGTAGCCATCTTGTATTCGTGCAAATTGTTAAAGAATTAGTTTGTTGAGTTGTTTTATGTCAGCTGTTAAAAACTTTTAAACTAGTAAAGAAAGTACGACAATATGATTTCTAGGAATAAAATAAAGCTATTTATATCATATCATGTATGATGCAATACCATTTCCTATAGGAATCTTATTCTTACATCATACATTATAACGCATGCACTAAATGACAGCATATCTTGAAAACTACAGCTAATCAACAATTTTAAATATCATTTTCATAACCAGTGATCCAAATTTAGTAAATTATGACCATATTCATTTCTGAAGTATTTTGGCTGTTTACCAGTGTAATCTTTGGATTGTCACTTTGGACCAACTTTTGGTTTCATAAATTATTATATTTTGAACGAGTCTTTTTGTTGGTTCGAAGACCATCAAAATGATGAGGATTAAAGCTGACCAATTCTTCTGCTGTTTCACTTGCTGTGAATCAATTTAATAAACAAACTCTTAATCAAGAACGGTGGTTTTTTTAAATTGGTTGCGTTGATAAAAACTGGCTGCTAAATTGAGGCAGATGCATACATGTACGAAAATGCTTACAATGACCTTTTGTAAGCGATGTTAATTACAAGCTGTTCCAAAGTTCAGGTATGATGGTATTTATGTAAATGTATAGAATTTATGTAGAGCGTACTTCATTTGCGACAAACAAGAATCCATCGAGCCTTTTGCTGGTTTTATGAATGATTTGCCTCAAATGAATTTTAGCCGTCAAAATAATCTTCACTTTTAAAGTGAAATAAGTGGTAAGTTAAAAAAAATATTGTTTAAAAACAATGACACTGGAAATTGAGATAATTCAAAGTAAGGTGTGTTTACATCAAACGAATCGTATGGAATTAGGATAAGGGGGCGATCAAAATTTGAGATGGCTTCATGCCACGGAGATGTTATATGAAGAAGCAATAAACTCATACTTTTAGCGGGTCCGATTCTACTTGAAAAGTGAAACAGATCGCAATGAAGCACTTAATTTATCTCCTTTGAAAAAACAGTGAACACCGTATGCCGCTCAATAAACTATAAATATTGCAGATTAGAACCATTCGAAGTTCGTTACATTAATCATGACATTTTTAACGATCATTGGGGGACGGGCTTGCCCTATATTTCAAATAACGAGGAATTGTCTTCAATCATTCCACTTATTAACTCATTAATAAGGTTCATATTTTATCATCTTATATTTTAGATCCTAAGCATGTTTAACAAAGCCGGATGGGTACAGGTGATTAGTCTGACCTTGATAAGTTCCATGAGAACATTATTTTTGAAAAGGAAAGGCTATTTTATTAATTTATTAGTAATTTCTATAAAATGTTTATTAAATACACAGCCTAGGTCGATTTTCTGCCACCTTTCTATCGAACAATTAAAAAGATTGTCCAATTAAAAGGATTAACCCTTTTCGACGTCAGCGGTCACAGTTGAGTTACTTGCAGAATTATTCAATAGGTATTGTAAATAAGAGCCACCTTAAGAGCACAAGTCTTGAATTATGTTGGTAGTAGCGTCATTAGAGAGCGCCCTCGCTTGCAGATTTCTTAAATAAAAAAGATAGTACATTTTGAATTTAATTTATAAAGGCAGAATTGTAAATAATACATTAATTAAACAAATTTAAAAAATTGCAAAGCTTCCACATATATATTTGTTTGTGTGTGTGTCACGAAGTTTGACCACCAAATGAATTCCAAAACACCGATTTGTAACTCTCACAATTTATGATGATTCCTTTTTATTTCCCGCAAAAATGATTTTGATCCTTTTACATATAAAAGCTTAAGCTTTTACTTGATTCGTTGCTAAACCCCAGGGAATACAAAAGCATTTAGAGTTACGTGTCATAATCTTAATGTTAGGTAATGTCCAAAAGTCTCTATGTTACGCAATGAAGATTGGCTTGTGCCTCACGAAGAGACAATAAAGTAAAACAAATACAAATGTTAGATTGATTTAAACAACCTAATCTTTGTTTTCTTTATAGTCATTGGTTAGCACAAGTGGGGCAAACCTGTTGTCACTTCTTACCCAATCATTTTCAAGACGTTTGACCTACTTTTAAACTATAAATACCAGAGAACCACGCCGGTATTCCTCTCTGCTCGTTTTACGTATCGGCTGGTTGGTCGCAGGTTTGCGAATTATAAACTCGTGAAAGACGATTTTGAACGACGATGTCTAACGGATTTATCGAAAACTCGGAAGTTGACGAAACTGTTTTCTTGTTCACATCGGAATCTGTAGGTGAAGGACATCCAGGTAACATGCTCTCTTCTTACAAAGCGAGGAGAAAATCTCACTTTTTCGATTTAGTTGTGATTGTATATATTAATTAGACGTATTAGTTGATGCTCATTTACATGTTAATAAACTAGGATTTGTAATCACATGTGAAAGCTACTCTGGTGTCAAATTGGTTCAAAATAAATAAATCTTTTGATGTTGTGGATGATAGAATTTTCAAAGAGTTTTGCATTTGACATTGCTATTGTTATTGTTACTACACTGTTATTGTCATCATTGCTGATATTTTAAAAATCTGAATTCAGCTTATTTTTAGTTTTGTCTTAAAGCTTAAATATAATTTACTTAAATATTACTTTAAAACTGTTTTGAGACAAATATATTTGAAGTGGACAAAAATAGAAATTAGAAGCTTCTTAACACCTATTCAAATACATTTTAGATAAGATATGTGACCAGGTGAGTGATGCTGTCTTGGATGCCCATTTGAGCCAGGACCCAAATGCCAAGGTCGCATGTGGTTAGTGATTTGGTTAATGCTATTATTATTGCTTAATAGTTTTTGTTCTCAACCAATTTTATTTGTTGCTTGATTTTGATATCAGAAACTGCAGCAAAGACTGGCATGATCATGTTGCTTGGTGAGATAACTTCCAAGGCCAATGTTGATTATCAGAAAGTTGTGAGAGATACCATCAAACATATAGGCTATGATGATTCTTCTAAAGGTTTAGTGTCCTTGTTAATTTTTTATTGTTGATTTTCAAATGATTTTTTAATTGAAATTTTAGTTTAAGTTTAATTCATGTTTTTGTTATAAATTGACATTACATTACATTCAGGTTTTGATTACAAAACATGCAATGTCCTTTCTGCTCTTGAGGAGCAATCACCTGAAATTGCTCAAGGAGTTCACATTGGAAGAGATGAGGATGATATTGGAGCTGGCGACCAGGGTTTGATGTTTGGTTATGCCACTGATGAGACTGAAGAATGCATGCCTTTGACAATCATGCTTGCCCACAAGTTGAACCAAAAGATCTCAGAACTGAGAAGGAGTGGTGTTCTCCCCTGGGCCAGACCTGACTCTAAGACTCAGGTGAGTTGGTGACAGTTTATATGGTTTGAGCATGTTGTACAAAATTTGTGCATAAGTCCTTGGGGATGTAACTTGATGGACATTTATCATTTCAGGTCACTTGTGAGTATAGGATGCTAAAAGGTGCTTGCATTCCTCAGAGAGTGCATACTGTTGTCATTTCCATCCAGCATTCTGAGGATGTGACCCTTGATAAAATCAAGAAGGATCTGAGGGAACATGTGATATCTGCTGTCATTCCTGCCAAGTATCTCGATGACAAGACCATTTACCATCTCAACCCTTCAGGAAAGTTTGTCATTGGAGGTCCACAGGGAGATGCTGGTCTGACCGGTCGTAAGATCATCGTTGATACGTACGGAGGATGGGGAGCTCACGGTGGTGGGGCTTTTTCTGGAAAAGATTTCACAAAAGTTGACAGGTCAGCAGCCTATGCTGCTAGGTGGGTGGCCAAATCCTTGGTCAAGGCTGGTCTTTGCAAGAGGGTTCTTGTCCAGGTGAATATAAAAATGAGTAGTTTGTTTTTTTTTTTAGTTTGTGCTTTGTTTCAAAAGTTTTAACTATGGAAATAATCTCTTTGCACAGGTTTCATATGCTATTGGAGTGGCAAAACCCCTGTCTGTTTTTATCAGCAGTTATGGAACTGGAGTTAAATCTGATGCTGAATTATTGAAAATTGTAAATGAAAACTTCGACTTGAGGCCTGGGAGAATTGTCAAGTTGGTTTTTAGTCATTCTTTTAAAGAAGAATGGAATGTTTTGTTACAAAATGTTACAAGTGCTTGTTGTTATTTTTAACATTTGTTACTTCGCTTTTTTACAGAGATCTTGACCTCAAAAGACCAATTTACTCCAAAACTGCCTCCTATGGACACTTTGGCAGATCAGAATTCACCTGGGAGCAGCCAAAACATTTGAAGTTTTGATGTGACTGCTGGCATATAAACTTTGAATATGTTTATAAAAATTTTGGTTTTGCATCATCTGGTGAGCCAATTGCAGACTTCCTAGCTGTCATTGACTGACATTGTGTATGAAATTTCATGAATAGGAGTTATTTTTGGTGTATGCTATGGCCTGATCTGTTAAGCTAGTTAACTGGGACCAATGGATGGGCTAGCAATAAAGATTGATATTTATGAATTCCCACTTTGATCATGATAACAAAGCACTTTAGACACGTGGTAGAATGTTTTCGTGAAATTGGTCTGGGATGTCTCACTCCCCAAGGATTTTGAAATGATATTCTGTACTTTAATTAGCGGTTGAGTGCTCGAGTTCGTTAATAATCATCGCATAACCTATGGCTAGGTCGAAAACGATGGCCGGAGTAAAGCCATCAGAATCAGGTGGATCTTGGTGGCATTAAGACTATGCATTGGGTGGGTTGCAGTGACTACTCAGTGGGCTGCTCAGTTTGGCTCCCTCGAAGGCTGGAGTTTTCATCGCTTCGTATCCCGTTTCTGGTGCTGAAGCTAAGGTGCCATTCAAGTGTATGAGGACCACTTGGAAAGCGGGCACTTACGCATATCAGCATGAATATGCGATGACCCTAACTTTTAAAAGAATTCTGACGCAACCATACGAACATGCGATGTCCAAAGTCCCCAACAGAGCAGACCGAATTGCGACAAGTTTCCACTTTTGTGAAAACCACAACACTACAGAAAGCGCTTTATTTTTTATGTAATTTTACTTTTGACATATTTGGGTTTCAGAATAATTATCTAGAAACTATGAGTTTGACTCCAGACGAAGCAAAACTAAAAAGAAAAACATGTCTACAACCACCAGTTTATAAAATGCCCCAATAACGGCCATAGTTCATGAATCAACTTTACAAAATCAGAATCGGTTGGCGTACAAGTAATTGCTATACATTTTGAACAACTTCAACATTGGTAAAACAGCAACTTAAAAATAGAATAAATAAGAAAAAACTGTACATATCCCGAACATTTACACGCTCCTAAAAGACCAAAGGGCAAAGCTTTGAAAAAAAAATTTGGTTTCGAAACAACAAAGCTGACAAAAGTTAAGATATGAGTTCACAAACACACACATTTTAATTGCAATGATACAGTAATCTCATGCTTTCATGGATCCTTGTACCCAAAGTAAGAAATTAAAAATATGAATGATCACTTGAAATGTAACTCAATCATTCGACTAGCTAAAACTAAAATGCAAAAAAAAAAAGAAGAATCAAGCAGGCCAATTTATGGAAAAATTTCGAATTTTAACTCAGCAAGTTCAGAGACTGTCAAAAAAGCATCCATCATTTCATGATATTATTAACATTTATACTGAACGACTGAGGGGCGATAGCACCGTTAAGGTAATTGTAAGTGGCAGCAGCATACATCCCATTGTGGTGTTGAGTTTGTTGAGGGAAACCTATAGCTTGGTGCTGGTAGATGTTTATGTGTTGCTTGGCAGTCTGTCCAATAAAGGTTGGATTGGTGGCTGCAATATAGGGGGGGCTGGGGTAGGTAATTGGCTGATGGTTTCTGTACTCTGGAGAGACATTCATGTTCAAGACATTGTAGTTGGTAATGACATTGGTACCTGGTTGTATGGTAACATTTGGTGCAACAGACTGACTTCTGAATGAATTGCACTGGCTGATGGATGTAGATGACTTACAAGTCTTACTACCACACTTTCTAGTGGTCAACTTTGGAGGCTGAGATGTGCTGGTAATGGATAGGCATTTACTTGGGGGCCCCAATGCAATTGCATTTGTGAAGGAATCGGGCAGAGGTGTCATTGAAGGAAATGGAGTAATTCCGCATGGCACAATTTCCTGATCAGAAAATTTGATAAAGGAATAGCCCGCCGGTGTTGGCTGAGAATGGTAGATGGGAGTCCAAGGAAATTGACCCTCATTCGAGGGCTGAGGACAAGCGACTCTTCCATAAGTCAGCATGGGTGCACTGGGGCAACCCCTATCTAACAATTGGGGGTTGTTTTGAGGAGTTTGAAAGTTGTTTGAGTTTGGAGATGCCATGCCAAAACTTCTGGAACTGCTGTTTGTTGGAGAAGGTGTGGGCATGTTGTAATGATTGCAATTGAGACTTCCTGGAGAGTTTTGATTGATGAAAAGAGGATTAAGAGGATTGTTGAAATACAATCCTGTATACATGGCGGGGCTCGAGGATGTAGGCACATTTGTGGCATCAGACGATAAGTAGCATTCATTGGAAAATTTATTTGATGGTTGATTTATGCCAGTCTTGTCCTGGTAGCCACTGCCAGATTTAAAAACATTCTGTTCGTTTGAGCTCATCTTATCGGAGTTGAACTCCGTAATCTTCCCTGGAGGTTGGTTGGACATTGGATAACTGGAAACACTGGAGGGTGACCTCATGTCTGAGTTTGCAGGTGATGGCAGCTGACTGACATAAGAAAGAGACTCAACATCTGAGTTTTGAGGTAAAACTTGTTCCTGGTGTTTAATCTGCTGACAGGTTTTCTTGTTAAAATTATTCTTACATTCTAGTGTACCATTGGAACCAATGCTTCCATGTGAAGAAACTTTTATGATCTTTTCTGGCTGACCCGAGTGCTCTTCCCTACTTAAATCCTCATAAGATTCGGCACTCTCTGAAAGAACATTCTTGGAACTCTGTTCCTGAATTCTATTTTCTGTATTATTGTTTGAGTCATGAGACTGAAGAGGATGTACATTTTTTTTTTCAGTTTTCTTGTCAATAGTGCAGGAATCTTTTGGAGGTTTCATAGCATTTTCATTCATAACTTTTTGCTCATCATTTATTTCAGATTTTTCTTCCGAGATATTTTCATCAGACTTAATGGAACTCTCTCCCACTTTTGAATTACATCGAGAAACTAAGCCGTCCCCTTCGTTGCTATTGCCAACCTCATTTTCCACTTCTTCATCATCATCATCGTCGTCGTCGTCATATTCATCAGAACTATATTCACTCTCATAAGCATCTGTCTGGACCTCAACAGATCTGCTCTCTTTTTTCACCATGCCTATCAAAGGCATTGAAGATATTGGAATGGATGCATTTCTCGGAGAGGTTCCACCGTTGCTTAAGCTGTTCGGCGGTGTTGACGGAAGGCAGGACGAACTTTCTTGCCGAGACGAGCTGCCGACGATGGCATGCTGTGATTTCGTATCCATGCTCGGAAGAACCGGTTCGGCGATCGGCGCCCCTTTGTCAGGGAGAACCGTTGCTTCGGAAACTGCCTGCTAATTTGAAAAAAAAAACATTATCGTCATAACTCGTGATTTTAATATTTCACGTCGTCACGCAAATAGCTGCAGGCGGACTGAAGGAGATCGAAGTAGTGATCTAATGAGAGTTAACAAACCTTAGGCTCACTTAGAAGACAAAATAACTAATTATTAAAGTGATTTATTTTCACATGCATATTCAACTTACTGAGCCTAATGACTCCTGTTGACTCTCGCCACAAGAACCACAATGAAGTGAAATCCCCGAATCATCATTATCCAAGTGATCTTCTAAAGCAAACGGAAATTTTGCATTTTAATTAAAGCATGTTTAAAACAACAAAAACATCTAAGGATAAGGACAAATAACTATCACGAGTTCAAGAAGCAAAGTCTAAGTACTGACTCACCCCCTTCATCTTCTGATGTGGTTCCTTTGGGAACCATCAAGGAAACTTGATCAGCTGTCAATCTGTTTCTCTGAAATTATCAAGCACAACTCAAAACATAGTTCATCAAATTAAGCAGTTTTTCTATTAACCGACCAGCAATGATGAATTCTCAACAAGAATATTTTTGAGGTTTATTCTGAAAAATGACTTTTCATTCTTTTGCAACTCCTTTGCATTACTATCTATCGCTCGAATGTTTGGATTGAAAGAGGCTCTATTAATAGAAAGGATTTTGTTGGTTAAATGAATAATCAAAAGTTGATTGTCACAAGGAAAAGACCCACAACAATCTTGTTTTACATAATAAAAATTTTACTAACTTGCTCCTAATTCTTGTTTGAATTATTCCAAGCTTAAGAAGTGTTGAACTTATATTGGAACTAGAAATTCCAAGAGATTTGCTCATAGCTATTATGAAATAAATAACAGGAGTCACAATAAAAGTAGGCAATATAAAGCAAAACATGGGACCAACCTTTTATGGTAAGTGGCTGCTTGTGGTTCCAGGAATGCTGTAAATATTCCAATATGGCCCAGGACCAGTACTGCTGGAAAGCTGACAGAACTGGCACAGAGAACATCCTCTTGAGGAAGCCAGGCACATTAAGGAGTTTGCAAAGTTGGTAACCTAAGTAGGTGGATAATTAAATGGCATTTCCTCTTATATATATATTTTTTTTTAAATAAGCTTTTTAATATTTTAATAATCTAATAAGCTTAATTCGACCCAATTCAAGCAAATATCATACTGAAGTTAATAAGGAGAGATGCATATCCTTTTCTTCTGTGAGGAGGAAGAACGAACAGAAATACCAGACACGGCCCTTTTCCCGGATGTCTGTCCTGTATTTAAATAAATAAATAAATGAACATCGGTGATGTCAATTTGTATGACTACCAAGCAATGAGAATTGTAGTTCATTACCCTAACGAAGTACCCTATGAGGTGCGAACCACCATGTTGATCATTTTTTGTGAGAATATAAAATAGATGAGAAGGAGATGAGAAGACCATCTGCAGCTCGGGCTCCACAAAGAGACGCGACAAGGAGCACAGATGTTCGCAGTACATGACGTTCGTGCAGGCCTCCACTTCGTAGACCGAGTGGCCGCTCGGGATTCTGTAGACCTCGTTACCAGGCGGTCGTCGACACATGCAGGTATTCTGCAATGAGTTAATACCGTTGCAGAATGAATGATTAATTGAAATAGTCATTTAAGAACCAATTAGCACAGAATTTGCAAATTAGAAACTCACTAGATGTTTTTGCAGAGAGGAGAAACCTTTGAAGTATTTTAGACAAAATTCACAAAAGTATAATACTGGAAGACTGCAAAACAAAGAAATAATAAATAAGTGGTTTACAAAAGGAATTTGAGGAGTGCAACAATTTCTGTAACTTTGAAACACACCTGGAAAACTCTATGGGAAAGTTTGACAAATATGAGACCTCAATTGTAAACTCTCCAAATTGGATGGAAGACAAGTTTACCAGCGTGTCTGCTTCAGACTTGTTGAGCTCAGTAAACTTCTGCATGAAATATTCCTCACATTGATGTCAATTGATTGAGCAAGAGTCAAAAGTAGCTTTAAAATGTAATTAACTCACCTTGAAGTAAGCTTCTCTGGCTTTTCTAAACAGTGCAGAATCTTCACTGGTGGGCTTGACAGAATATAGTTTTGAAGGGCTCCCGGATTCCTCCCCAAGTTTGTGAGAATTTGCTGCTGCTCCATGTGCATTTCTTTCCTCTATATCAAATAAAAAAAAGAAATCTTTAATGATTCAAAGGCTTATTTAGTAAACTCAATGAAAATTCAAGAATCAGCATCCAATTGAAAGTGAGGAAAAAAAGAATTATATAAAACTGATATGAAACCGTCATCTGTTGCTGTACACGACTCGATGCTACAAATCCATCACATTTCTGCCTTTAGTCACATCTTCTAACATGAAAAAAAAACTTACGCAATTTGCTGGCAGCGACGCAGAGAGAATTGCGAGCTGAATTGAATGAATCCGGAGACATGGCTGCAGAAAGTTCTCCACTACTCGAAAATGTTGAGGAACTAACAGAAGAACAGGCATTGAGTTTGAGCATTAACGACTCCGGTTGCTTCCTAGTATTGCTGAGCCATTTTGTACTTTTTAGGCGAGACACCATCAATGGACTCAATTGTAAATTTGGTGAAGATCCTTTGCATCCGAGATTCTCTGAAGACCACCTCATCGAGTTGCCGAGAGGAACCAAACTCGACACCGTCGAAGTGGATGCATTGGCCGACAAGGCTCTCAATCGAGGAGTCTCGTCCAGAACCTCATTGTTCCGACCGGAAGATGACCGAGAGCGAGCTCCGTTCGTACTTTCTCCGTAGGCGCACTTGTTGAATCTCGTCTTTCTTTTACCTTGCGCAGAGAAGAAGTGCGACAGGCCATCAATGAGCTGCTCTCTTCTTGGTTTTCTGGCAGCCAAACCTCCAGCACTAGCGGGAGGAGAAATTGAAATATTGGCAACTGATTTGACAGCTTTTGGAAAGATTTTTTTCACTTTTACAAACGATGGAGAAATCGGAGGCTTCCGTAAACGGGCAAGAGTCGGACTGGGACTGGATTGGACGAGATTGGCGCTGCGTTGGACAGCATTCTGAGAAACTCTGGAGGGCCGTTTGTTGGTGGGAGTGAAAAATCTTGTGAGGCCATCCACCAGGCCCCTGAGGTGGATGTCAGTGGGAGGTTGGAGAGATGTTGAAGTTGTTGCAGGAGTTTTAATGGAGGATCTGGCAGAAGATCCTTTCGAATCATTGGCAACACCGTCGATGTCCTTTCGAATTGTTGAGTGATTCACAACTTCAGAAACTTTGGAGCATTTTGCAGATGGTACAATGGTACTGGTGAAAATTTAAATTTAACAATAATAACACTGAACATGTAATGATATACTTAAGGTCATATATGGCATGCACAAGAAAGGGTTTTGAAAAGTAAATACGATATTTTAAGATGCCTGCTAAGGTTATTTGGTGAAGAACAAATATGGATTGCAGAATGGTATCAAATGAATTATTTTTTGCAACAAAGGATATAGATTAAATCAACGAAGATTAACAATTGAATAATTAGCAGATACTTGACGAAGAAAAAGTCACACTGCATTATATGGCACCGGCGTGCAGGTTGGCCGAACGGATCGCATTCCTGCACGCTGCAGTAATGGCAACGGTCGTAATGTGTCGTGTTCGAAACACAGCCAGCACTGCCGCAAGCACCCTCAGGAAGGAGCGCCACATAAATGGTTAATAAAAAGTGCCTCTGATGCCATGCACATGGCACTACATAAATGAAGTACATTTACAAAGAAAGGAGTTGCAAAAAAAAATATTGCAAGTCAAAGGAAACAGAATGAAGCAGCTTTTGACAATTTTGATGGAACAAAACAGGTTTAAAGGATGTTACAGAAAGACATGATGTCAAATGCACCTAAAAAGAACCTGAATCAAGGTCATTATTTTATTTCTGAATTGATTGATAAAACACAAACTGATTCAGTCTCAGCAGAAAAGCATAAGTAACAATACAATATCAACACATCATCAATGTACTAACTCAAAAATGTTCATCTTCCTCTTATGGCCAGCAGATTCATGCTTGCATGACTGTGACTTTATGTCTGAAGTGATTGATATTTGCAGAAGCAAATTTTTAATTTCAAAGCAATATGATTTTCAGTTTAATAAGTGAAGCAACTATAACAATAAACAAATAAGTAACCTTCAAACTTGCTCTCACCACCAGCAAGCCCAAATTTCTCCCCTTTGGCCTAACATAAACATAACATATTCTTGAGAATTTTTAGTGAATTTTCATTGATTGTTACTAATAAATGACAATTTAAGGACTTGTTATAAAATTTGAAAAAACCACTTAATTTCTCTGAAATATTCAAACAAAATTTATTGCTTTTCACTTCAAATTTATCAGAAAGTTGGGATGACAGAACTAAAAATTTGCAGAGTATTTGTCAGACAGGTAGTCCTTTTTTGCAGTTGCGGGTAGTCCAATGATTATAGTCATGGACAGCAAATTTATCGCTTGACTGGCTCAAAAACAAAGACAAGGTTTTATTAAAAGCTAGCTGATTCACCAAATCTACAAGGCCTAAGCAAAGCTGATGCGAAACAATGCAATCGACTAATGTAACAAATAAATGAAATTTTAGAGTTTTTTTTTAAAGCAATAAAAGGTAAATGTTGAATGTGTCACTTTAGTTTCTGTTCATACACATATTCATATTCATATTCAAAATCTTGCCTTTCTTGTTGCTCGTCAACATTTTATCTTTTATGTTACGATAATTTAATTTTGTTTCTTTAATCCAATATTTGACATTTGTATATAAATTTTAATTTCACTTTTAAATATTCATGCAACCGTCACTTTAAATTTTCGTATTTTCTTTCTACCCTGTCGATGGCCTCTGTAGGTCATTAAAAACTACAAATACAGATTCAGTGACAAAGTTTTCCATACTTAAAACAGTGCAAGCATGTAACTGAAAAAGCAATCTCCTTTAAACGGCGAGCTTACTTTAACAAGATTTGTTTATATTATTATTACATTCGTATGCATGTTGTCGAATTTAGGCAAATTCAATTGTATCGATTCATCATTTTTACTCTGATCAATGGACTTAATTTGTTTGCCAACACAAGTTATTAATAAATAGTAAATATGTTTTTAAAGTTAATATTAATTGAAAATATTATTTACCAGGCTCAATTCAGACTTCAAAGACTGGGGTGTCAACTTTTCTAATATTGGAAGTGGAGCTTCTCTGGATTTAAACTTATTAGATGACACAAAGGATTTCAATACTGAATCATTCAAGTCAGGGAGACTTTCTGCATATTTCAAGTGATGACGGACGTCGACACTAGGATTATCACACTTTTTTCTGCAGTCCTTTGAGTTCAGCAAACCCTCTTTATCTTCACGAGATTCTTTAGATTTCATGGCAATAGCTTCAATTTCATTTACAGAACCGGCCACCTGCACCTCTACTAAGGGCTCTCCGAGACCAGGCGGAGAACTGTCGTCTTCCGCAACATTTTTATCCGAGCATTTGCTTTCCTGTACATTGTTTGTCAATATTGTCAAGTCAGGTTTCTCTGAGAGTGGAGCCAAATTAGAAGCAAAGGAATCACTGTGATTCGTCACATCTGCTGGAGATGAGGAGATTTCAGCTTTATTTTCGATTTTATGAGATTCCAAATTATCTACCTCCCATGCATCTTTATTGCTTTCACTTTGAATAAATGTTTCCTTCTCCTCTAGCTTATCATTGAAGCACACTTTTGAAGGCTGCATCTGCTCACTAGTTTCGGGGTAATTTGTCCAGCCGACCGGCTCAAACTGGTCGCGGTACAGAGATTTGTTGGCCTCGTCAGAAGAAACGGATTTGTACGTTCCATCGTCGCAATACATGGAACCATTTTCCAAATATGCATGAGTATAAGAATGTGTGTTTTCCTCGGATTGAATGCTGTCGGTGAATGACTCGTCCGCTTGGGGACCTTCATTTGCTTCATAAAAGTGACTAGAAATGTGCCGGTTAGACGAACTTTGCAGAGAATTTTGATTTTCAGTAGGAAATGTGGGTGTCAGATAGTTGTTTGGGCTAGAGCAAGGATTATCAAAATCTTTCCTTTCTTGAACAGGAAATGACATGATTTGATCTGATGGAATACCCTTGTTGACATACCAGTTGGAATTGCATTCCAAGTCAACATTAACTTGAGGTACATTCTTAACAGAAGCATCTGGAAAGGCTTGATTGACCATACATAAACCTAATGTATTCTTGTGCTGCTTGGTCATTGAATGCATGCTTTCTTGACTAATGTTGGGGTTTTGAGAAGCATTCATGGAACCCAACTGATTCTCTCTAGGTGAATGAAATGCATCCTTGGGTAAAGAGCACTTCTGTTGTTTGGAGGTTTCATCTGGTGTTGCCCACTGATTGTGATCATTCATCACATTCTTCTGAGATGAATCCACTAGAGAGCGATAATTCATGTTCTCAAACATAAAATTCCCAGAACCCTCAGCCCTCTTGAATTGCTCAATCATAGTTTGCCTCCAAGGTTCAGTCACTGGCCATGCAAATGGTTCAGTAGGCATTGGCCAAGGAAATGACTCTTGTACAGTGAGCCTATATTGATCAGAGGATGCCCAAGGTATTGTGTCATTTATTGGTCTTTTTAACGATTCATTCATTGGCCACGATATCGGATCCCCCAGGTGTTGACGAACAGGTTCTGGCATGTTCCAAGGTGTAACAGACTCTGTCCACCTTCTTGCCTCAGACCATGAAAATTGGTCAGCCATCTGCTGAAACATGTTGTTATCTGGCACAGCATATGGAACATGATCAGGAAGAGGATATTTTGCATGATTGTTGCCAGTTGATCTGAGTTGAGTTTCTTTGTTAGGCCACCTCGCTGATTCTTTCTGTGACCATCTGACCTGCTCTTTTGAGGATCCCTTTGGAGGCTCTCTATATGAAGTTACTCCATTGTTGTCCACTCTCCACAATGCACCAGAGTTTGTGGCAATTGTAAGTTGTTGGATGACCTCCTCAACATCAATGTTCCTTTGAAGTTGCTGCCTCACTGCTTTGTGGATCCTCACCACAGTTGCACACTGTTTCTGGTGTCTGATCTTGGCAACTGCCTCAATGAGGTTGCGAACCGAACAAGTCGGTGAGGAACTAGTAGACAAGTTAGGAGTACCATTTCTGAGCTGATCCATGAAGAAACCATTAACCAGAGCAATCCGAAATGTAAATCTGTGTCATCTGAAACAGACAAAAAATAAATTAGGTATGAAACAAATAAAACATGAAAAATTGCAAAATCTAATTTTTATTAATGTTTTACTAAATTGGATCTAACACAAGAACAATATGCAAAGTAAACTTCACAATTGAAAAATGTGACCAAATATAATTAATAACAGATACAATATATGTATGTGTTGCGGTCCTAAGTAAAATGTTGGTATAATTTCTCCTGGTGGAACCAAAATAAAAAAACCGTTTAAAAGCTATGTAAAACTTGGCAATCCTGAAATTTAAAATTTGATTAAAATTACGAATTAAAGAGATTCGAACATGTTCTAAAACAATAAAGGTTCTCAGAAATAATCAAAAGACTGAAGTGACAAAATGTTTTGACGCTTAAAAGCTTCTGCTACAACGAAGTGCTTGGAATGCCAGTGAATGGAATTTATGACTAATGACTATGGTACCAAACAATCACAAATGTAAAATTGCGTCGCAGACATTTATGCGATAAACCTCACATTAAGACAAAAGTAAATTTATTAATCTCATATCCAAAATTATCGCCCTAAATCGGATCGTAGCCTGGTCAAATATTGTCAGAATAACATGCAGGAGGCAAAGTGCTTTAAGACAAATTTAGGTAAGCTGATGTAAACAAATTAGAAATATTCATACCTCGTTCATTTGCAAATTTACAACATATTCCAAACTTATCCGAGTGGGTTTTAAACGTGATTAATTATTAATAACTCCAAAATAATGTCTTTAAATAAAAATTTACACAACTTCCACTCGATAAAAAACTCCATCAATACAAAGCCAAGATGGCTGCTATAGTACAGCTATGAACTAAAATCTTGATGTGATTAATTTGCCAACTTTTAAATACAAAATCTCAAACAATCATAATTGAATTACAATGTCATTAGAAAATTTGTCGAAATCGCTAAAATAGCAATTCTAGTTACAAATAGCGAAGCGAACAATTCTTCTGTTGACATTTATCCAACATCTCAAAAAAAAATTATTTAAAGACAAAATGCAAACAATTTTTTCGGCTACGGCAAAATTTGATCTAAATTTATGCTTTCTCAGTCTTCCACAATCTGTAGCAATCCTTGGAATTCAATGATTCCACTACCATTTCTAGATTTGTAGAACGTGATGGATTTCATCGAGAGACATAAGAGAATTAAAGTGTCCTTCATTAATCTTATCATATGGTTTTATTAATCTGTTGAAAGTTAATTTATTGTAATTTAAATATTTGAAAATTGTGTGAAACATTACAGAATGGTCTGAGTCGACTAAAAAATCAACCATAAATGCAGGAACGTCATTGGAGGCTTTTCTTTTGTAACCTCTTTAGTATTTAAATTAAAATTGTTATAGCGTGATAAATCTTAACTCCCCTTACGAGGAGGTTGCAGATGTTATGGGCCCGAACAAGTAATAGGATGGGTTGTCAGCTAATTCCGCGAACGTTTAACAGAGGTTTGCCCCTCGCTATAAAAACATGCACGAATGACACCACAATTATTTGATTCCTCCTACTCCTCGCCGAATTTGGTCACATCAGAGCAGACGCTGAGCTCACACCGAGATACGGCTCTGAGAAGCTCCTGCTGGCCTTCATATGCCGGATTGTTGCATTTCCCATAGACGAATGTAGCCACGGTAAAAGTTCGTAAATTAGATCGGCTTCTTGTCGTAATCATTATAAATACAGGAACGTCATTTAGGGAGAATGCATCCCTTAATTGGTTGACGGACGATTTAACCATTAGACTTTGTAGGATCACATCTTTTGCATATTACCTAAAGTGTTTTCGAGAAGTGCTATCTCGGCGTGAGTGAAAAATGAGACTTTAATAAATTAACCGATTAGCAAACTAATATGGCATTTTATACAGTGGCATAACAACTGTTCTTGCCGCCCCGGGGCGGTGAAAAGATTTTCTGTTTGGCGAGAAACCCGACGAAAAAGATTTTCAATATAGTAATAACAATCACGAATGAACGTAATACTAACAAGTTGATGAAAACAGAATGCACGAACAATATGCTATGGTCTCGGAATAGTTCCATATATATTCTTCCGATCAAAAGAAATCACTGGACGATCTGAGGAACGATCTGCGTAACTTGATGAAGGTCTGGTAAGGTGTATGTGTATGTGGTTCGCAGGATCTTTTCCAGATAAGCCCGCCAAAAAAGTTAACCCCCGCCACCCAAAAAAGATTATAAAAAAGAGGGCATGAAACTTGTACTTTTAGTTTTTATTGAAGAGGGTGGAATTGGGACATGTCATTAATAATTCGTTGCATAAACGTTGCTGATGGATCACTCCGTGGCTTTGCAAAAAACGTATTGCAGTCTCCTTGTCATGAACGAGAGTCGAAAGCGTCAGAAAGTTCATTTCAGGTTTTAGGTCCGAATGTAGAAAAGTTTTGCACAAAATGAGCTTAGAGGCGGATAAGGAGTTGTTTTTATGGCGCGCGTTTAAATATTCAAATGTCTAGACATCAGAAATAGGTCAAGGTTGCGTGCGTGCATTAAATTGGAGCTGACAAAAAGTGGCGGGGCTTAACTTTTCGCGCGTGCATTTTTTGCATTAGTGGCGGGGCTTATCTGGAAAAGCATATGTTGTACATCAATCGATGCGCTATACCAAATGCCAAATTAAAATCTAACTCTTCAATGGACACATTTCGAAAGGTCTAAGTGAGGCAGCAGAAACTCTGGGGGGCGGCCGTTTTTTCTATTTTTTATTTTTATTTTTTACGAACCTCCTCAAAAATGCCGCCCCTTGCACGTGCCGCCTTTTCCCCTTGCTATGCCACTGATTTTATATCTTATGACCAAATAAATCGTCGCCCATCTGAGGTGGTCCAAAATTTTCAGAGTATTCGAAAACACCAACTTGTGTCTTGTACTGTCGCTTGAGGGAGCTTAACTTCTTAATGCATTAATATTATTATTTGCATTGACATTTACTGCTAATGATAAAGCATGATCCCGTCATGGCCAATGATTTAAAATTAATGATTAAATCTTGTCACCCAATACTTAGCGTTTCTTGCATTACCCCACAAGGCAAACACTGCTGTGTGCTAATCTTTGCCGGTAAAGGCGCATGTGCTTCCCACCATCACAAGTGGCTTCAAACATTATTGCGATAACTACCCAGTAAGGAATGACTTGAACCTTTCCACTGAAATCCTAATTCAGGCCCCTAACGTTTCATCGACCATACCCAAAATCCCTGAAAATGAAGGCGCACAAGTACTACAATCCATCACCATTCCTAAACTGCCTGGCAACAAATTTAGACAAATTTATTCCATACTATTTGCCACATCTTTTTAAATTTAGGTTTCTCTTGGACAAAGTATATATACATCTTCAAAAATGTAAATTTATAATAATGATACTAAAATTATAAAGTCAATTTTTAGAGTTTACATGACATTCCCCAATCAATTCAGTGAGAATCTAAAGCTTCCATGACTAGAAGAACTCACTTCAACCTCAAAACAGTAGAAACATGAAAGACAAATCATCAAAACAATATATATATATATATTGTGTGTAAAATATATTATTGCAACCAAGCAGGATGAACTAACTAAATTTACCATTAACATCTATCAAAAGCTGGGCATAGCAGAAATATAATACATACATGATTTAAGCTTCAACAGCACCAAACTACTTGATAATTCTCTGAGATTTTACACCTGGTATGTTAAATCTTTTTGAATCTTCATTGCTGACTTGTCCAAAGGCAAATCTGTCAGAACCAACAGCAGCTGAGGTGCAAACATCCTTACCTATATTTGTTTTCCAATTAGTCTTTGGAATGGTAAGGGATTTCTTGGTCGGTTGCTTCATTGGCAATTGGCTTGGTCTCTTGACTTTCTGCTCCGCCAATGTGCTCTGAGCTGCAGATTGAAGAACTACAATTTCACTGCTTGGCACAAACAAATGATCGCCATGATTTGAGTTGTCGAGACACGAAATATTCTCATTCAAATCTCGGACCGCCGCGTCTTGAAAGCTCTGCACAAAGATATAAATAAAATGTTAGAGCTTCAACAATTTCTGTGAAATTAAAGTGGTTTTGAAAACATAATAGCTACTTTGTTTTGAGAATGTTTCTTTGAGTGATTCTGATTGGAAATAATTCTAAAGAAACAATAACAGAAATTGTACTTGGAAATTCAAATCTCAGGAGTTAAAAAGCTAAAAGGCAGAGGTATCAAAATGTTAAAACATGCAAATCTCACAGAGATGAGTCATGCAGTTTCCTAACATCTTCTTCTATTGAAATAGGTGAGTAATTCATTGCAGCCTGAGAAGGTTAGGATTTTATTGATTACATGCACACAAGTGCTACAAATTACTATTTGCACTTGCAATCATCATCAATAATCCAAAATAACAAACTTCATACCAAAAATTATCTACAACAAAAAGTTATCCAAGATCATGCTTCAAAAACCCAGTCAAGAATGAGTTGGTTAACACAAAATAAAATGTTGCTCACAAATTTTTCATTAATTTCAGCAAATTGTTTAAGTTTCAATTCCAATTCTTCCTCAAGCCTCTGGACTTTTTCCTTGAGTTGAGAGTTTTCCTAGTAAATTTGAATGAATAATTAAATATTGCTAAGTAATTCGATTGGGACAAGGTAAATGTATTTGTAAAATTTTCATTTTTAAAAATCTTAGCACTGAAGCTTTACCTCTCTAAGGATACAATTTTCTTCCTTTATGGATGAAATATCAGTTTCAACTGCTAAACTACCCTAAATGATTTTTAGTGTTTTGTCTTTAATACAAATCACAATTTCTGGATTTGTCTAAACACATTTTAAAATGTTGAACAAATTCAATCTCAAAAAACTGGCTAACTCACACTAAGAACTTCTTTCAATTCAATGAGTTTTCTTCTCAAAAAATTCAAATCGGCTCTCAAGGAAGCTTGATTGATCGAGTTATTTTCGGAATCTTTCAAGTGACTAGATTTTAATAATATAATTAATTACCGGTAATGCGTAGGAGCCGATGCAGTAATAAAGATATTGAAATTAACATATCTACTGCAACTCAAAAAGAAGACTACCCACCGTGCGACATCAGCAGGAGAGCTTCTACCTTTTCGCCAAACCTCCGCACCGGGCGTCGGACATCTTCCTCGAGAGGTTTTCTCATGAATACCACTCCTGCTGTTCACCCTTAAAGGACGCTTAACATCAGAAGATTTCAAACCCTGCTCTCTAGATTTTGACCTTCCCTTTATGACACCTAAACTCTGATCTCTAATGTTTGCTCCCTCTTCGATACCTGAACGACATTTCAGCTCCCTGCATGCATCTCTGGATCTGCTTCTTCTCAAAGGGTCATTTATCTGTAAATTGTGACCTGTTGAACAACCTGTTGCTTGCTTTAGAGTGCAAGGCATTTTCCTAATGTTTCCAACAATAGGGGAGGTGGACTTGGATTTTAGAGACGAATTGCTTTCATTTGATGCAGCAGAATTTTGGTCAGAGCACTGTTCATTTACATTTACTTTTTTCCTCCTAGAACTCGAGACATCTCTCACAGCAATAACAGCTTGCTGCTTATCAAGAAACTTGTTTATAACACTTTTTATTGAAACATTATCACCATGGGAACCATTCTTTCCAAAAGCATCTTCATCTTGTTTCCTGTCCTTGGAGTTCTTAGCCAATTGAAATCGAAATCCAAACCTGGAAGCTGCCTTGCTATTTTCATCTTTCAAATTCATCAGCAGGTTTTTGAAACAACTATGTTTTTCCTAGAAAAGATAGTAATGTCATCCTGAAATATTTAAGTTGTTTTGATAATAAACATGAGGCACGTTGCATCCTACATACTGGGTTCAAGTACAAAATTCTCTTTATTGAGTCTCCATTCATTACTTCAAAAGCATTTTAAAGTTAACCATGATTTCTCACCAGAAATAATTCATGGCCTGAATTATATTAGTCTTAATTCAAGGTTTAATATATTCTGCAACTTAATCAATCATTAATTTAACAACTTTTTAAAATATCTCAAGATTAACTTAATCAATGCAATGGATTTCTTCAAGAGTAAACATATTAATAGACTCTTTTTTTGTTAGTAGTCATTTCTTAAGTTATATTATTTTGGTATTAACATAACATAACATTAATTTATAGTGGTTTAAGTAGTGTTAAGTGTTATGCTAATGTCACTCATAACAATTGGGTAATATGCACTGTTATCTACCCACACAATATTTAATTAATCAAAGATAATTTGGAAATATGAACAACCATAAACTTTTAGGAAGTCTGGCTTCTAAGATTTAGTTAGAGCCCTCAGAATTATGCAATTTACAATTGTAATATCAATTTACAATTGTAATATAATTTAAAGTGTCTTTTAAGCTATATCTACTATTTCATACAGTTCTAAAAATGACCATAATAAAGTGACAGTTTTAATTTTATTATTAGATCTAAAAGTCTTACGTAGCCATCAATGACTCTATGACACTATCAAACTTTTATAAGAATTTCATAATCAAGCAATATTTTTAATATTTAGAAAAATATATAGACTAAGCACAGCCGTATAAATGTGGAAATACATATTTATGTATTTTTTTATGAAATTAGATGTCTAATTATTTCATGTCTGAATTTACAATCAAAGGCTTTACAAGCAAGAACAGTTTTACCTCGTATTTCTGCGTTATTCTATAAAGTCAAAGTCAAAGTCACTTCAAATTTAATTTAAAACTAATTACAAAAACAAACAAGAAAACGAGAAAGACCATTACGCACGTTCAATCACGGCTTGTTTATATTTTGTGAATTTGTGGTTATGCCACATGTGAAAATTTCATTAAACAAGTAATATATTGTAATTTTATTCTAATAAAGTATTGCGTACTAAAACACAAATTCCGTTATCCTTTTAAAAATTTTATCCTTTTAAAAGATGAAGTACTTCAAGTCTAATTTTTAATTTTAATGGCATATTTCAGAAATGCAAAACGTCGGATTTTCTAACAGACTGCATTTTTTGCTTGATTTCACATACATCATGAGATATTTAACACAATAACTAATATAGAAGAGTTTATGATAACTTGTAGAAAGAGTTTTAAATGAACTTTGACTTATTACATTTTGAACTCTTTATCGTCAGGCCTCTTAGTCGCTCAGCCCACTGTTGGTATATATATTGTATTTACCAATTTAATCGACTTTTCGTTTGCTACAAAATATTTTGCAGTTCGCCATGGCATCTAAAGTTGATTTGTGCGGCAAAGTATGCTTAGTCACTGGAGCCAGCAGAGGAATTGGTAAAGGAATAGCTTTGCAGTTGGCTAAGGCTGGGGCAATTGTCTATATCACCGGTTAAACTTATTTTTGAAGTTCGTTAAATTAGAAGATACAACAATAAATTATATAATTGACCAATTTTAACAATTACGACCGAAGGGAGGACCTTATTTAATCAAGACAATACAGTAGGATCCCTTAAAGAGACTGCAGATGAGGTATTTATCGATGACCATATGACATATAGAGTGTAAGGATATTTTTAAGTACTAAAATTGTAAGTAATATTTGTAATTATTGAGGAAGAACTTAGTTTATATGTGGAAAAGAATCTAATGCAAATTAAATATCATGGCCATTCCATGATGAAACCATTTCATATAGATTGAAAGTCATGGAGGCAAATGTTATCCGCTTCAATGTGACCACTCAAAAGATGAAGATGTGAAGAGAGTGTTTGAACACATTGAAAGAGATCAACAAGGACAGTTAGATATTTTGGTCAACAATGCTTATTCAGCTGTCAAAGTAAGTACAAAAAATTTGCAATTGTTTATAATAATTTATCATGATTTGATCTCAAGATTTTATGGAACTTTGAATTATTTAGGATATTTCTAGAAATATAGGAACTCCATTTTGGGAACAGCCCTTTGCCATGTGGGATTCTGTCAATAATGTTGGCTTGAGGTAATTTATTAATCACCTTAGAATAATGAGTTCTAATATCCATCCTTTCCTTATAAAAACTACTCATCATTACTAGTTGTTTTGATTATTCTGCAGCTGTTGGATAAATATACACTTTTATCGCAACCTTCTTATCAAATTTGAACATTCAATATTTTAGGAATCACTACATTTGTTCAGTTTATGCAGCCAAATTTATGGTACCAAGAAAGAATGGCTTGATTGTCAACCTTTCTTCAGCTGGTGGGTTAAGATATCTTTTCAATGTTGCTTATGGAGTGGGTAAAGAAGCAGTGAGTAGTTATCTGTTTGCATTTGTAAAATGGTAGTACTACACTGTAATAATATCAAATTACACTGAATTACATTTATTTACCTCATGAATTGTTATTCCAGTGTGACAGAATGGCTGCTGATTGTGCACACGAATTAAGAAAACACAATGTTTGCTGTATTAGTTTATGGCCAGGTTTGTTTGTTTATTTTATTAAAGTCCCTTGCATAACTGAGATGATTTGGACTTTCTATGACCAGGTCCTGTGGAGACTGAATATGTTAAAGAAAAAATACTTTCTGTTGGAAATGAGGATGCCTCAAAGGTAAAGAGCAAAATTTCTTTATTAAATAGTAATTCAAAATTATTTAATGATAAATTCTTCAATTTGGTGTTTATGTCATCACTAGCTGGTCACAAAAAGCTGATGGTAGAAAAAAATATACTCTAAGGATGAATTTCTTTAATAGACTTAATTTTCAGATGTTTTCTCCTGAAGTCTTGGAAACTACTGAGTTTGCTGGAATGGCCATTTGCCATTTGGCTGCAGGTATTGTAATTACATTAAGTTAATGATTACAGCCATTATTTGTTTTTAAATTTAGTTGTGAACCTGAATATTACAATATTACATGAATGAATATTACAACAATAACGAAAAGGATGTTCTTGCTTCGATAGTCAGCCTTACCCTGAATAAAAATAAAACTTAACAAGCAGATTAAGCAAAGTTATCAATTAACAAAAAGAACAATGTCATTTATACATGTATCATGCAATGTATACAGGATTTATTTATAGGATTTTTTAAATAATGTGTACAGAAGACTAAAAGGAACAGAGAAGTTAAGTTTAAATTCCTTAGGTATTGCTTAATAAAGTCTTGGCCCATTGCAATGAATAGGAAATAAATTTAATGTGGTCTTGGAGAGTGATGGACTATATTCATGAGTGTTCTGTAAATCGTAAGAAATGTGGATAGTGGAACTTTCAGTAAAAAAAATCCTGAGAATGTTTTAGGAAGTGCATTGTTTTCATAGGAATACATAAAAAGTGTAACCTGCAAATCATGAATTTGAAAGATATTCAACAAATTATTATCAATAAATGTAGGATGAGCAGAGGAAAGATATGGTAGTTGAAATATGATATGGATTATAAATTTATTGTTTAATGTTACACAGATGAATTGCTCATTTATTGACTTAATAGATAAAGACAAAATGACAAAGTCAGGTCGCATTCTTCTCACAACAGACTTAGCTTCTGAGTACAATTTCATTGATGTGAATGGTAAAATTCAATTATCTGTGAAAAAGAAAATATTTTGCAGTTTTGTATGAAATGTTTATTATTTTCTCAGGTAAGTCTCCTGTGAGTTTCAGATCTGTAAAATATCTGATGAAAGATTGGAGGATTTCTTGCCTCATTCCCCAGTGGGTTAAAATTCCTCACTGGATGATTGCAGTATTTGCAAGTAAATTCTAAAATTCCTGCACAATTTTCTGATTCTTTTGAGGATTGTTTTCAACATTTTGTTATCACATTATTTGCTGCATTAAAATTATTTCTGTTTTTAAGTTGTCTTTAGTGAATCTTTGAAGATAAACTCAATTCTAATTTAAAATTGGAATCGTTGAAAAGGGTTTGATGACAAATCCAAAGTAGCTTTCAATAAAATAATATTGGTTCAGTTGGGTTGGAAATACCACAATCTAAAACTGTTTGTAGCAAAACCAGTTCCATATTATAATCTTCTGAGGATTTGTCTGAGGAACAATATCAGATGGACTTGCCATCTGGAGCAATTACCTGGATGTTTGGAATGTCTTTTCTTTTAATGCAGTTCTGCTGTGCATTCAGTTCCTATCATCTCTAAGAAAGGTCTCCATCATTTAATTTTGTGTACTTGGAAAGCGGTGGGGCAGGGCTCGTATAGTAGGTATTAGCACCTAAAACTACAACAGGAAAGGCTCTGGTGACCACGATCGATTGCTCAATAATGTTATGTATGAATGACGTCTGTAGGATCGCACATCCATCATAATCACGTGCTGATCCTAGCCCTATCGTCGTCAATGCCGCTGTCGCTACACGTCATGCGATTTTGGCCTGTTTAACCCTACCCTCCCCATTGTCACGTTTCGTTACAAAAACTATTTTAAAAAAATCAAATGAAACTGATAAATAATTATAATATAATTTAGTGAGTTTGTAATGTAGCACACAGTTTTATCGTTCCCGATTCTCCCATAGCGAAATGTAAATTCAATGGATAAATTGGCAAGGATGATGATTTGTTTTCTAAGGTGGTATTGTTGCTTCATTTAATTCTAAATAGTCCTCATCAATCCACTCTGCACATTCTCCATTTTCTTCATTCGCTATTATTGCCATAATTTCCGACGAGCTGCAATTCTCACTGGCCTGAAACGCTTGGGCAAAGAAATTTCTTCCTCTTTGTGTGTCAGAGGATGGCTGCGCAACATTGCCAAGGAAGCAAATTGCAAATGACATTTCTTTCGAATTCTGTCACTATATACGGATTGCGTTGAAGGACAATACAAGCAATACGGAAGAAAACGATAAGGGTTTCATGACCGAGGAAGGAAATCATCCAATTTCATGCAATGGGCAAGGAAAATTTTTCTTCTGTTTTTTTTTCAAAAATCTTTAATTGATGTGACGTCACGTTTTTTAAGCTCCCCCTATTTGATCATCATATTTGAAGCATCCGAAAATAACTAAATCTTGTCTGGTTGCTTATTCCCAATTTCGGGTGCAGTGTCGCGTTCTCAAGGACCTCTCCATCCATCATGGCAAACTCCGAACTGCTGGTGGGCGTGTGACCTAATTTAAGGAGGCTCTTTCGATGCGTGGGAGTATCTTGCGACATTAAAATATGCTTGAAATGCCAATGATATAGTACTAGGTTTTACCTTTGACGTGCATTATTATTACAATATGAAACAATTCTCTTCCCGTGGAAAAATATAATTTTGAGCTTTAAATATTGCCAAAGACAAATTTTATTTTAGATGCTCAGTCTTACAAGTCGTTATCTTTGCAAAAACGTTTTAGACTTAGTTATAGCAAAAATCTATTTGATTCAGTATTTTGTTTTTGGTCTCAACACTTCCGTGTTCTTGCGTATTTTGTTTAGGTGGGGAGTTGCCTGCTTTGCTCCGTGGTGTGTCATTTGTTTCCAGAAATAGGATTTATAGAATGGACAGCAAAGGGAATAAAGTCGTGGTTTGTGATAACGGGACAGGGGTATGCAAGTTTTTTAATATCTTAAATATATTTACTTACATCCGCTTAAAATGTCTTTCAGGAAGTTATTTAGATAATTCATTTTAGAAAGAAATGCGATGACTTGTTCAATGAATTTTTGTTAAACCACGGAATATGATTCTTATTTCTAATAATCGTTTAATTGCTATAGAGATATTTCGTAGTGATTAGTTATTAAAATTGATTTCTAGTACTTTATAAACATGAACGTTTTAGTTTTGATTTGGGAAGATGATTGCTTAAACTGATGGAAACCTATTATCGTGTTCTAGTAGAAACGGATTTTAAAAAAATTGAGTTACAGTGAGCCAGTAAGATATTTTTATTGTTATTGTTCTGTTTCTTTATCACAGTTTGTGAAATGTGGATTCAGTGGTACCAACTTTCCAACCCACATTTTTCCTTCTCTGGTTGGGAGACCTATTTTAAGATCAAAAGCCAAAATTGGAAACATAGAGCTCAAGGTATAACTATTGATATTTATTATTTTTAAGCTGTATTGCACTTTTAATGTGCCTTTTTAACGCAGGATCTTATGATTGGTGATGAAGCCAGTGAATTACGATCACTTCTTGAAGTGTCTTATCCCATGGAGAATGGCATCGTTCGAAACTGGGATGACATGATCTCGTTGTATAAATACACTTTTGGTCCTGACAAGCTCAACATTGATCCTTCTCATTGCAAACTCCTCTTGACAGAACCTCCAATGAACCCAATCAAAAACAGAGAGAAAATGGTGGAGGTAGATGATCCATATTTAAATGGTCACAGTTTACAATGATTTGTTGATTTGTTACAATGATTCATGTTTCAGGTGATGTTTGAACAATTCAACTTCCATGCTCTGTATATCGCAATCCAAGCTGTTCTAACACTTTATGCTCAAGGTTTAGATTAGGCGAATACAATTTATTCATACTTTCCTCCTAGATGTTTTGTGTATAAACAACAAATTTTGAAGGGTTGCTGACTGGTGTCGTCGTGGACTCCGGTGATGGTGTGACCCACATTTGCCCTGTCTTTGATGGCTTTTCACTTCCTCACTTGACCAGACGGTTGGATATTGCCGGCAGAGATATCACCCGCTATCTTATTAAGGTCTGAGAGGATAATTACTGAGAATTAATTTGTTCATCAAACAATAATGTGCGTCTATGTCATCAGTGCTGATTATATTTGACTATGAAAATATCATATGGATTAAGGCCTGCATTGTTCATTATATCCTTTTGTTTAGAATTGTTTTTGGTGATTTTATATCATTTAGTAAGAACATGAAAGTTATTTACGGTAACCATACTTTTCATTGTCTTTACAAGAATCAATTTTTTGTATCTTCAGCTCTTGTTGCTGAGAGGCTATGCTTTCAATCATTCTGCAGACTTTGAAACTGTCAGAATAATGAAGGAAAAGTTGTGCTATGTTGGATACGACATTGAGTTGGAGCAAAAGCTTGCACTTGAGACTACAGTTTTGGTTGAGCAATACACGGTAGTTTACATGCTCCAGTGTTTATCAACTTTGCATTTCTTGAGATTCCTTACATAATATTTTCCACCACATTCCAGCTACCGGATGGAAGGGTCATCAAGGTTGGAGGGGAACGTTTTGAAGCTCCTGAGGCTCTTTTCCAGCCACATTTGATAAATGTCGAGGGCGTCGGCATTGCAGAACTGCTTTTCAACACCATTCAGGCAGCAGACATCGATACTAGGGCAGATTTCTACAAGCACATCGTCCTGTCCGGAGGTTCGACCATGTATCCCGGCCTTCCAAGTCGATTGGAGAGGGAAATGAAGCAGCTGTACTTGGAACGTGTCCTCAAAGGAGACACTGAAAGACTTGCTGTAAGTTTATTCTTTTCATATGACTTTCTTCAGCTGGAGTCTTTTGATTAAAATCTTGATTATTGTTGATAATTCATTTGTAAATGGGATTTATTAAAGTGCTTTATTAAATTAAATTAATCATTATTGATTAAAAATTATATTTACACTGGGATTTCTATCTTTAATTAAGAATTGTTTCAAATAGAGTTAATTTAATGTCAATTTTTTATGTGCAGAAATTCAAGATCAGGATTGAAGATCCTCCTCGCAGAAAGCACATGGTGTTCATGGGGGGAGCTGTCCTTGCTCAGATTATGAAGGACAAGGAGGACTTCTGGATGTCCAAGAAAGAATACCAGGAACAGGGAGTGAGAGTGCTTTCCAAACTCGGAGTGAGTGCTCGTTAGACGTCCATTGCAAGACATTCCCTCGTCAATCTGATCGCTTGCAACAAGAACATCCCTAGATTATTCGAAATGACAATCTGTCAGATTTATTTGTTTTTATAATATTTACAATTTAACTACATTTCATCTTAAGCTTGTTAAGGGTTTGTTAGGATTTTGTATAATAATTGGGTCCTCTTTGAATAAAATTCTGCTAATTCTTTACTTCTTGTCCAATTTTTTTTTTAATTTTGTAAAATTACATCCAGGGGAAAATTAAAATTGACCTATAATTTCAATGTTCATCATTCATTCCAGTTCATGTCTATAGTTGTACTTGTTGTTTGTAACTTTTATAAGTTGGTGATGTAGCTGTTGCAGGGAGAGTGTTTTCACAGAAAATTATTTGTCTCGATCACGACGATGTTGCTATTTTAAGCGGAATCATTGCTGGTTAGCCTCTTGTTGCGCAATTTTGACTAAGGAGATACTACTGTTAGAAATAACTTATTCCATTTGTTTGACATGGACATGGAGATTTTGCATGCGATTTCTTCGTGCACAGACCATCGTTTATTTTCCAAAATGGAGTTGTCACACCAGCACAATGTTTTGTAGAGGCCAAAAATTTGAGATTTTGTTTGACACAAATAGGAAAACTTACAAAATACTGTGTTTTAACGGTGCTCTTAAAAGGCTGTTAGTCCATTACATGGTAAAATTTCACAATCTTTTTAAAAATACAAAGAATCCATTATGCCCAATTTATTGTGCCAACACCATTACAGCACAGTTAGTTAAGCTGGCTTTAATTTTAACATTACTGAATTTAATGCAAATAAATGAAAGCTTTAATTTTATTACTCGAGGGATCTGGCTCACACTAACAAAAAAACAGGCATTTCAAGTAATGGCTGATCGTTTTGTATGCGACATTGCTCTAGAGGCAATTACCTTTAAGGTTTAAGAATAATTTCTGGAACAAACACCAAAAGAACAATTTACACAAAAATTGAGAATTTTCCGGTTTATGATACAATATAAATGAATAAGGCCATCGCGCCGTAAAAGAACCTCAACGAAAATCAGAGCAGGAGCATGTACAATAATCTCAATTAGTAGAATTCAAGCCTGAGGATTTATTAAACTTAGATAAGCAGTTCACTTCAATGTGTTTATCGCTTTGCTAATAATGTCCAGAGCTTCGTGTAACTGTTCTTCTGTGATGGTTAATGGAGGGGCAAAACGAATCTTGTCGTCATGGGTAGGTTTTGCCAAAAGCCCGTGATCTCTAAACCTCAGACAGAGCTTCCATGCATCGTATTCTGAGCATTTCAGCACGACGTTAAGATTATGTCTCACTTAACATCATTATTTATTGCATCAATTGATTTGGTACCAGATAATCTAATGTCTCAATATCAACAAATTACGGAACTACACATTTGCACTCACTTTGGTCTATCACAATTGCATTCAGGAGACCCTTTCCTCTGACTGTGGTCACCACTTCTCTGGGCAATTTCCTTAATTTTTCCCGAAATATCTTCCCAAGCCTTTCTGCGTTTTCCGCAAGGTTTTCTTCTTCAATAACCTGAAGTCAGACAAAGAACAATGTCGGACAATTGTCTTAAAGCATGGGTCAATTAGAGCATATGGAAGAATGTAACTTAAAAAAAAAACATTCGACATAATAAAACATAATTTAATACGAAGTTCATAATATATATTATTATTATTATTATTATTATTATTGTTATCGTTATCGCTATCATTATCATTATCATTATTATTATTATTATCATCAATTAATTTCCAGCGAACTCCTCGCCGGATCACATAAATGCACAATAAAAAAGAAAACACACATACAACCTAACCACAAAATAAAATCAAATGTCGTAAAACCTATCTTAATAACGATAATCTTCTACAAGAAATTTCAAGTAAAAAGTATTTTGGGCTCTCACTACTCTTTGTGGATGTTTGTTATTCCTTTTTGTTTATCTCACCCTTTCAATAAATTCAAAATCGAATCAAAACGCCATCTCGGCAAACCCGGCAAACTGTTCCAGAAACCGTAGTATTTCTCTGCAATCATCCAGTGGCACACACAAGCAGTAACAATTGGGTTTGGTTTGATGGTGTTTCCGGGAAAATTCTTCGACATCCATGCATGGATTTCTGGCATGTCATATTTTTCTGCTTTCCTTTCATGTACACAATATAGATTAGCTAATTCGGCGGCAATGGCAACGTCACAAACTATATTTTTCATCTTTCCAAGCGCATAGATCTGGAATTTTGAGTCCATCCTCGGTCGGATGCATCTTACAAGCACACCTCCCGGAGCTAAGCCATCACCCTCCCGAAAATAAAAATCTTCAAATAAATTCTTAGAGTAACGACGCCCCAATTTGAAAACATAATTTGATTTTGGAATGTAAAACCAGTAAGCGATATGTAAAAAAAGTAACGATGTTATTGTTCCTTTCATGCTGGGTCCTTCTATTCTCGGGCATTTTTGAATCATATGCCCCAAAGACTCAAAGAATTCACAGCTTGCATCACACTTTGTGCTACTTTCTGCCCCATCTTGCTAATTTCAATTTGCAATGGAGAGCTGCAGCCCTAACCTCCAAGCAATTGATGTACTGGTCAGATGGCATTTTCGGGACAGCGACCGCTCTCCATTCGCTCACACCTATGCCATTGGAGAATGATCGCAATCAATGTCCATCCACTGTCATTTTAACGAATTTTAAAATTATATTTTTAAAATTATATTATATAATTTTAATTTAATTAATTTCGCAGAATTATATTCATCATCTTTTTGTTCTTCGGTGTTACCATTAAACATTAATCACAAAAATACATGACTTTGGATATAATTCCTATTCAGAAAATCATCAACGCAAGGGATCAATATATAATCTTTCTCATAACTTTGTTTTTGGCCTGTTGCGACGTTTTGGACGTTGGTTTATGTTAATATCGAACATGAAGGCTTTGGAGGATTTAGAACACATATCTTTAGTAAGCAAAGTTTGCACTGAATTGGATAACCATTACAACTTAAATGATAAAGTTATCGCTGAATATATTATACATCTCGCGGAAGAAAATCCAGTATTTGAGGATTTCAAAAAAAGTCTGGAAAATTGTGAAACAGATTTTTCAGACTCCTTTACAGGGAATCTGTTCAGGTTGATTGAAATGATGAATCCAAAGATGAAGGCTCTGAGGGCTAAAATTTCCTCTTCTGTAAATAAAGAATCCGACAAACGCCTTGCAAGGGCAATCTTACCTTGTCTTGCACTTCCTGATGATATGAATTCACAAATGGATGAGGAATCCAATAAAAAGTTAGACAATCTGATGAGCATGTTAGATCCGAAAAATATAAATTCTCTAATTACTATAACCAAAGAATATTCAGATAAAGACGAGAAGAATGTAGCTTCTAAATATCAAGGCAATGATGAACGGGACGGGGATAGACACTACAAGAATAACAAAGATGACTTAAAAGGCAAAGGGCAAAGACATGGCTTTGAAACTGAAAGTGAAGAGAGTTACCTGAAAAGAAACTGTGATGAATACACAAGAACCAGAAAAGATGAGAATTATTGTAAAAAGGAAAGAAATTATGATGATCGAAGAAGACGCAATGACTACGATGATTATAGAAAATATAGAGAGGAAGTCAATGATGATTCTAGAAGACACAGAAGAGATGAATATCGTGAAAGGGAAGATGGCCATAAGAAAAGGAGAAAAGATGATGACGAAGAAAGTTACATGAAAAGCAGCAACAAATACAACTCAAAGAGGAGAAGGAGGTCTGCATCAACTGCAAGTAGTGATCAAGAGGAAGAATCAAGACTTCTGAAAAGAAAGAAGGACCTGCCGTTAGAACCGGTCGTTGGGGCCATTTATAATGGTAGAGTCAGCAGAGTGATCTCACTTGGATGCTTTGTGCAGTTGGATGGATTGAAGAAGCATTGGGAAGGACTGGTTCACATTTCTCAACTTCGACAAGAAGGACGCATCACTAATGTCTCAGATGTTGTTCACAGAGGTCAAGAGGTTAAAGTGAAAGTTTTATCATTCACTGGTCAGAGGACTGGCTTGAGCATTAAGGATGTTGATCAGATCACTGGTGAAGATTTGAACCCAAGGTGCACTCGAAGTAGAGAGCAATCTGATGTCAATCTCAGAAATCCTGACAGACCATCTGCTTTACCTCTGCTAAATTCTAGAGTACCTGATGCCGATCAGAAATTCAGTAGGAGGACAAACAAAGCAATTTCTTCACCTGAGAGATGGGAACTTAAACAGATGGCAGCTGCCAATGTCCTTCATGCCAGTGATTTTCCAGACTACGACGTTGAAACGGGTTTATTAGCCAGAAATGATGAAGAGGACTCAGATGAAGACATTGAGATTGAATTGGCAGAGGAAGAACCACCATTTTTGAGGGGTTGCGCTGGAATGACATTGGATATGAGTCCCATCAAAATTGTCCAGAATCCAGATGGGTCCCTGGCTCAGGCAGCCACGGTTCAGTCGGCCTTGCAGAAAGAAAGAAGAGAGATGAAACAGCAACAGCAAAGAGAACAAGATAATGCCATTCCATTCAATCTAAGTAAAAGCTGGAATGATCCAATGGCAGCACAAGATGCCAGGCAGCTTGCTGCCGGCATGACTGGTCAAGGCTTGAGCACAGAAATGCCTGAATGGAAGAAAAACATAATGGGAGGGTCTAAGGCATCATTTGGCAAGAAGGAAAAAAAGTCTATATTGGAGCAACGACAGAGCCTGCCTATATTCAAACTTAAGGATGAGCTTCTCATGGCCACTGCAGATAACCAAGTACTAATTGTTATTGGAGAAACTGGGTCTGGAAAGACTACACAAATAACACAATATCTAGCTGAAGCAGGCTACACTCAGAAGGGAAAGATTGGGTGCACTCAACCCAGAAGAGTGGCAGCAATGTCTGTTGCAAAACGTGTTGCAGAGGAATTTGGTTGCAGGTTGGGTCAGGAGGTTGGCTATACCATTCGTTTTGAGGACTGCACAGATGCAGATACGGTGATAAAATATATGACGGACGGTATGCTGTTGAGAGAATGTCTTATAGATCCTGATCTAAGCCAATATTCAGTAATTATGTTGGATGAAGCTCATGAGCGAACTATTCACACAGATGTCCTGTTTGGACTGCTAAAAAAAACAGTCAAAAAGAGGCCAGATCTTAAATTAATAGTTACTTCTGCCACTCTAGATGCAGTGAAATTTTCTCAGTATTTTTTTGAAGCTCCTATCTTTACAATTCCTGGGAGAACATTTCCTGTGGAGATTTTTTATGCCACAGAACCTGAGAAAGATTACTTGGACACAGCTCTTGTGACTGTGGTGCTTATCCATCTAAATGAGCCGGCCGGTGATATTCTTCTATTTTTGACTGGTCAAGAAGAAATAGATTCTGCCAGTGAGATATTGTATCAGAGGATGCAGAAGCTAGGTCCAAACACTCCAGAATTGATCATTCTTCCTATCTATTCGGCTCTTCCCAGCGACATGCAGACCAGAATTTTTGAACCTGCTCCTCCCGGCTCTAGGAAGGTAATCATAGCAACAAACATTGCAGAAACATCGTTGACAATCGATGGCATATTTTATGTTGTAGATCCTGGCTTTGTGAAGCAGAAAGTCTACAATTCTAAGACAGGGGTTGATCAGCTTATTGTTACTCCAATATCACAGGCCCAGGCAAAACAAAGAGCAGGCAGAGCAGGACGGACAGGTCCAGGAAAATGCTATCGTCTTTACACAGAGAGTGCTTTCAAGACGGAGATGCTTCAGACAAATGTTCCAGAAATTCAGAGGACTGATCTGACTAGCACAGTGCTTTCTCTAAAAGCTCTAGGAATAAATGACCTTTTGGGATTTGATTTCATGGATGCTCCTCCAATGCAAACCCTCATTTCTGCCATGGTCAAACTCCATGCTCTTGGTGCACTGGATGAACAAGGTCTACTGACTCGACTCGGAAGAAGAATGGCAGAATTTCCTCTAGAGCCACCATTGTCTAAGATGCTCATT
Source organism: Hirudo medicinalis (assembly GCA_011800805.1). Taxonomy (NCBI): domain Eukaryota; kingdom Metazoa; phylum Annelida; class Clitellata; order Hirudinida; family Hirudinidae; genus Hirudo; species Hirudo medicinalis. Next base: position 389,110 of record MPNW01000030.1, read on the forward strand.
ATGTCTGTTCATCTTCAATGCAGTGAAGAGGTTTTGACAATAGTTTCAATGCTTTCAGTGCAAAATGTCTTTTATAGACCAAAGGACAAGCAGGGAATTGCTGATCAGAAAAAGGCAAAATTTCACCAACCTGAGGGTGATCATATCACTCTTTTAGCAGTCTATAACTCATGGAAGAATAACAAATTCTCCAATGCATGGTGTCATGAAAATTTTGTCCAGTACCGGACAATGAAGCGGGCACAAGACGTCAGGAAGCAAATGCTTGGTATAATGGACAGGCATAAACTTGATGTGTTGTCATGTGGCAAAAACACTTCTAGCATACAGAAAGCAATCCTCAGTGGTTTCTTCCGAAATGCAGCCAAAAAAGATCCCCAGGAAGGATACAGAACCCTAGTAGACTCCCAAATCGTTTACGTCCATCCTTCTAGTTCCCTTTTCAACAAGCAACCTGACTGGATTGTCTACCATGAACTTGTTTTGACCACAAGAGAATATATGAGGGAGGTCACAGCTATTGATCCAAAGTGGTTGGTGGAATTTGCTCCAAATTTCTTCAAGTTTGGAGATCCTACTAAATTGAGCAAAGCCAAAAAGCAACAGAAGATTGAACCTTTGTACAACAAGTATGAGGAGCCAAATTCTTGGAGAATATCCAGAGCTTACAAGAAAGTCCACACTAAAGTCACTTTCTGATTACTTAAATTAGTTTGTAAGACAATTGATGTTAAATACTTCTTGAAAATATAACTGCATCACGTAAGCTTTCAATAAACTTTAAAAATGACTGGTTATTAATAAAAGTAATTTCAAGTAAGGAGTATTATGGTCTTTCAACACTCTTTGTGGATGTTTATTACTATTACTATTATTGTTGTTAAACGTATTATTACTGTTATTATTATTATAAATATAATGCAAATAATTATTATTGTTATTATAATTATTATTATTGTTAAACGTATTATTATTATTATTATTATTATTATTATTATTATTATTATTATTATTATTGTGATTTGGTCAATAACTTTGAAATAAACGGTTCTTTTATATTCAAGATTTGGTTTATGTGATTATACAGCTCGGTATCGAAAGCTGTTCAGTGAGCAAAGATGGAAATGATTTCAGGAGCAATAATTGATGTTTTTATGGTCGCTTTATGCTCGCTTTCATATTGCAAGCATTGCGTTCCGTTCATGCTGGCATTAAATATCAATGTAGCATTAACTAAGAATTATATTCTTCAATATGAAAAAAAAATTGTAACTAACTCCTTAAGTATAGAATGAAAATCCACTTAATAAACATAAGGAGTAATAATAACAACAGTAACAGTAAATTCAGGTTTTCATAAAAGTAAATAGCCTTATTTCGAACCAAGCGCCATGCCAGGTCTGCCAGGACCTATATTGTTTATTTTTATTTTTGCTTTTTTGGTTCTTCCCAGTCAATGTTGCGTCTGGTTGCGTTTATGCTTACATAGCGTGTTTTCCTAAATTTCGTCCGTCGCTACCGCTTATAATTATTAATTTCTATGTTCTGACGACAAAATGCCTGTAAACAAATATCAACAAGGGCGAACCTTTAAAGCTTCGATAGCAACTCTGCATCCCAAAGGATTGCCTCCGAATGTTGAGCCATGTTCTCCAGCTTTGATTTGCAGCATTATTTCGTCGTCAGCCAATACAGCGGACACCTTGATGTGCAAGATATTGATAATGAAAAAATGCAAACATAATTGGAGCAAACAGCCTACGACTAAGACAGTCTCACCGGATACATTCCACCGGCCAAAGCTTTTCCAAGGATAACAATATCCGGTCGAGCGTTCTCGTGATCCACACAAAGTCTCCTGTAAAATGGATGGAAGAATTCGATAACTTTATGTTACGTCAGTCACATATTTCACTTTCACTTAATGATGGAACGATTAGTTAGAACCTTATAACAGCAACAATAAAAAGAATTAATTAATTCATTAATAACAGAAAAACGATCCCTTCATTTGATTCGGATGATGATCCAGACTCATCAACTTAGATTTCGTGGATTTGCTCTTCAAAGACATCGACACTAACCTGCCAGTCCTACCGAGACCTGTTTGAACTTCGTCTGCTATGAAAAGCACGTTGTTTTTGGTGCAGATTTCACGAACCTTGCTGAGGTATCCTTCATCGGGCACCACCACACCACTTTCTCCTTGGATTGGCTCAACCATGAACGAACAGACATTTGGGTCTTTCGTTATTTCCTGATGATTGATTGAGACGTGAAATGAATAATTAATAAAGTGATTAAAACTTACGAAGATCGTTTCCATCGAGAGGTGATGTAAAACCTTTGCAAAGCTATCAAATTAATAAGAGGCAACTCTAGTCAAGAAAGTAATTTGAATAATCCGAATAACAAAATAAAGAAGTGACGTCATAACAAATATATAACAAATTTTAAACATTTAAAGCATGTAGATCATGTTTAATTCATGCAATTGAAGTTATGTTTGTGAAATTAACGAAACATTAATTTATAGTAGTTTAAGAAGACTAATCACTAATGTCTGTGTGATAAACCACTACGCCTACATTTTGAGGAAGCAACTAACTGCGCACAAATTTCTTAATTTTCAGTCATTTTTGCGATACAATTCTGACATATTGTGGAGACTAATTAAGATTTTAAATTAATGTAATTCATATTTTACACTTGATTAATTCATAACCTAAAAATTAAAAATCAACTAATTCGATCGAAATGAATTTCCACTAACATCAAGGGACTGAAGATCGTTATAAGGAACGATGAGAAACCCTGGCATGTAAGGACCAAAACCTTCGTAGCAGCTGGGATCGGTTGAACTCGACACAGCAGCCAACGTTCGGCCCCAGAAGTTCCCTTCAGCGAAAACATGTTTGGCCTGATTTTTGGGGATTCTTTTGACGTTGTAGGCCCACTTCCTGGCCAACTTGCAGGCTGTCTCTCCTCCTTCAACGCCTACGAACGAACAAAGCAACATCCACCCTTGTTTGTGTTTTTTTGCCTTTTAATCTTCATTCGACTGATCAGAGTTGTAATTACTAAAATGATTATCGAGTTATTATTTAACAAAAGAATGAATAAATGTAACGGAAACTGATAAAATAATATGATTCGGAGCAGAGTAGGTTATTTTATTCATGGATCGGGTGGAGGAACAAAAGCTCTAACATTGCCCAATGATGGAACAAAAAGCAGAAAAATTAAATCAAATTTGGTCATTTAATAAGAGCAGCTGATCATTAAATAAAGTAATAAAACGTTATAAATCGTAATATTATCTTAATTATTCATACTATTAATTTCTAGCCAGCTTTCAACCTGTGTTCATGGGCAGAACTCTGTCATATCCGAACAACTGAGTGATGAACTTGGAGTAAACACCGAGCCAGTTGTTGTAAAAGGCACGTGAAGTTAGAGTCAGGATGGCAGCCTGTTCTTGGAGAGCAGCAAGTATCCTTGGGTGGCAGTGTCCCTGATTAACCGCACTGTAGGCACTCAGGAAGTCGTAGTACCTTTTGCCGTCGGCATCCCAAACAAACACACCTGTTATTAAGTTATTAGTCATCCATTGAAATTCAATGATAGTCCTAGCGTTACAAATTCATCTAATTATGATAAAAACTGATTTAATTTAAATATCATCAAGGAAGGAAACCGCTAATAATTTTGTCATTTGGCTTCAATTTTTAATTAAATAAGAACAATTTCCATGGAGGTTTAATGGAAACTTCCATTACTCAGAGCGATTTATAAATAGCCCACCTTTGGCTCTGCTCAGAACCACAGGAATAGGGTGGTAGTTGTGCGCCCCATAACGCTCGTCATTTTGAAGGATTGCCTGGGATATTTTTCCAAGTCCTTCCGACTCGGACTGAACATTCTGACTGTCAAAGCACCTTATGCTGTACGACAAGCAGTTCTTGGACGAATCCAAAACTTTAGAAAATCTGGAAAGCATGGCGAGTCTACGAAGAAAATACGTTGCCAAATACAAGCGCCATATTTTATAGAAGCCCTAGGAGACCAAGTGAAACGCCTTCATATAAAAAAACACACTCTTAGAATGTGTAACGCTTTTGTGCTGCCGATAATAAAACTTTTTAAACTATTTCGAACAACGCAGTTAATACATTCTAAAAATAGGTCAAGTTTCCGAAACACACCCCCAAAAACCAATTGAACGAATGAATAAACAATTAGGTACTTTCGTCATTTCAATGAAATTTGTAAACATGTCAATTGCAAAGTGAAAAAAAAATCTTGAAATCTCACCAAGAAGAGGCAGCAGAACGAATGAACGACCGAGAAAGAATGCAATGAACCAGCGATCCTTATAAGCAAAGCAGCAAGCAACCTCCAAAACTGCCACTATCGAGCGATGAAACGCAGACGTGTGTTGGCAACAAGACGCTTTGACGCAGGACTTGGCAACAACCACCACACGTTTGAGGTCGTCTTTTATTTTCACTTATTTCATTTCACATGACTCAAGTGTCTATTGGAGTGCTGGTTCAAATTTGTACTCCATTCACAAATAACATACGCATTTCGTAAAGATTACGTTCGGAAATTTTGCACTTTATCGCAAATGAATCACGCCAAACTGAACAAATATTATTCACCATACTTTTATTCGTGATATTAAAAACCAGTCTATTAGTCATTATTACCACAAATTACGTTGTGATTTGCCGGAATTTTCTAGATTTAAAGCAATTCTAATGTGGTCATATCTTTTAGCTATAAAAATCTTAATTTATCTGGATAGTAAAACAGTTTCAAAAATAAGATGCAACATAAATTAGCAAATATGAAACATTAATATTAAATTTCTTAACTTAAATGTTAATAACCTATAAATAATATTATTTAACTAGTGTACCCGGCCACGCGTTGCTGTGGCTCAGTCTGGTTAAATGGAAAAGAAAGAAAAGAGAAAGCACACGTTTCTAATATGTTTAATTTCACATTGCTTGTGGTAGACAATATTTTTGTTGTTCCATTGTCTGTGAAGATGTAGAGATTGTCTGGTTTGCCAACTCTAGAACACGCAACATATAATTGTCCATGTGAGAAGCAATCCGTCTCTAGATCTAATTCTAATTATTGTGCAATGAGCTTTATTTACGGTGATTGTATAGGCAGTTCTTCCACCTGCGATGTCGAGCGGTTTCTTGTCGCCTCCCTTTGCTCGACTGCTTCAGACAAAAGGGCTTGAGAGGTGCATACTCGAGCTTTTTTTTTCAGCCTTGCTTCCTGTTGCTCGTCTATTTCTGAAGCTTCTGATGCCTAGATGCCTGAGAAGGTAGGGAAAACAAATGACGGACAAAAGATGTTTATTTATTGATATTATAAAATTTCTCCTTGCTTCTTTCCTACTCATATCTGAATTATGTCATACTTTCTAGACTAGCATTACCAAGAACAAACTCTTTTGGTTATGTACTAATATGAATGATGTTACTGAATAATTTGATGCTTGTCTTTTACTAAGATTATTTATTTTAGATAACTTAGGTTATTTGTATAAATAATAATCAATTTTCACTAGGATTAGTGAGGGTTTTGTGCGACAATTTAAAAATTGCCTATGGAATTCCAATTTATTTTGTTAATATTATATTATTTAAAAATTTTCTTACTTAGTAAAATGTTAACATTTTAAAATACATAATTCAAAACAAAGAACATTAGAGCTGTGTTTATGTTCTATTAAGCAAGGCATTATCGTTGCTGGATATACTGTAGCAAAGTGGTTGGTATAACGTAACAAATAATATTTTTAATGTTTGTATTATTTGCCCACGAACTCACTGTTAACTTTCCGTAATTACGCTTTAGAAAGGCGACAACTTGTATTACAATGTACTTAGTGATAATCTCGATATGGTTTTCAACATTTCATAATTTCGAATATTTTCAAATGAAATTGAGTACGAGGACAAAAATTGCCTCAATCGAAATTTTCAATAATGCAAAATATTTTTATGGATACAATCATTTGATACAAATTAAAAATGTGATGTCAGTAATCAAACTAGCCAGATGATGCATTGCTAAGATATCGTAATTTTTAAAAATGTTTTTGTAATCACATTCAATTCTCTTCCTGCTTTAGATTTCTAAGTAAAATTCACATTTTTTAATGTGTGTGTATTTATGACTTTTATTTATTTATTTCAATCACTTAGATGATTGAATTCTCAAATTGCATCAGTGATTGTTTATGAATTGATTCCAGGTCAATTGCATTTGAATGGATCTTAAAAGAAAAGCATCCGAAGGGGTTATGGTGGCACTGCCTCCGCAGAAGAAGGTGCGAGGTGAGCTTGTGCCAACACAAGTTAACAATGCTCTTGAAGTTTTAGGGGTTGGTCACTTTTCTGAATTGGTTCAAGCATTTATAGCTTAAGTATTTTAGTGATTTCAATAGCATGTTTCTGTGCAGGGTGTTAAGAGGACCTCAAATCTACATGCCCCAATCATGCTTTTGACAGGGCATGAAGGAGAAGTCTTTTGTTCAAAATTCTCCCCAAATGGACAGATCTTGGCATCAGCTGGCTTTGATAAAATTATATGTTAGTGTATTTAATTTTAAATAGGCAAATTAATTGTACTTATTTGGTTATTATTATAAATGAGTGATGTTGATTGCAGTACTTTGGAATGTATACGATCAGTGTGAGAACATTGCCAATCTTAAAGGACACAGTAACGTTGTCATGGATCTTCATTTCACCACTGATGGAAGGTTGGATTACATTAACCAAGATTACTTAAAATATTTATTTCATGTTATTATATTTCATACATTAAAATATTACATAATTTTATTCATGCTATTCATTTATTTTTCAGTCAAATTGTGACTTGCTCAGTTGACAAGACTTTAGCACTGTGGGATGCAGAATGTGCAGTGAGAATCAGAAAGTACAAAGGTCACCAGACATTTGTCAATGCTTGTGGAACTGCAAGAAGAGGCCCTCAAAAACTCTGCAGTGGAAGTGATGATGGTGCCATAAGGGTGAGCTTGATGGAGGAGTTGATGTTTGCTTATTGCCGTTGTGGTGTGCTTGCCCGTCGATTACTCTGTTGTTTTAATGACCAAATTTCTTCATAGATCTGGGATTCGAGGAGAAAGATTGCAGTTCAAACCCTGCAGAGCACCTTTCAGGTGACTTCGGTCTGCTTCTCAGACACCTCCGAACAAGTCATTGGTGCTGGAATCGACAATGAAATCAAGGTACTCAATTTTGTAGTGCTTTTGCAATAACTTTGATTCAATTCATGTTTTTGATAATTTTTCTCTTAAATATTGTATGCTCTGGAAGTCCCACGTTGCTGTTATTCTTATTTTATTCATAAGTTGTTCAAAAGCTTTTTATCATTATAATATTCTTTTGATGAGCACTCCTGTCAACAAAGTAATCAATGAAATTAAATTTTCTTGTCTAGGTTTGGGATTTAAGGAAGAATGATGTGAGCTACACAATGAAAGGACATCAGGACACCGTGACAGGGATAGAACTCAGTCCGGACGGTTCCTACCTGCTCTCGACTGCCATGGACAACACGGGTGCGTGATGTTGCTGTCGGATCGTGCGATACTTTCTGCACGAACATGTTACCTTTACTTAAAATGGTCTTCGTGCATAAATATAACAATTGAATATGTAAATTTTAAGTGAGGATATGGGACGTGCGACCGTATGCCCCTCAGGAGAGATGTGTGAAGATCTTCCAAGGGAACCAGCACACTTTTGAAAAGGTATTCAATAAATAATAATAATTATAATAATAACCTCATCTATGAATGAAGGTTAAACTTGCTTTTCACATTTAATTTTTCTTTTTCAAGAATTTGCTGAGGGTGGCTTGGAGTCCTGATGGAAGTAAAATCTCAGCTGGTTCTGGAGACAGGATGGTGTACGTTTGGGACACAACAAGTCGAAGAATTCTTTACAAATTCCCTGGTCACACGGGATCGGTCAATGAGGTGGATTTTCATCCTACTGAACCAATCAGTGAGTTAAAATGCCCTTTCACTTTTTTTTTGTTGAGGGAAGCATGATTTAATATTATTTTATTTAATATTTTAATTTTTATTTGACCTTATTTCAACCTGCAGTTTGTTCCGGGTCTTCCGACAAGCAGATTTATTTGGGAGAAATTGAGTAATTTCAGCGTCATTTTACGAGCTTGGTATTGGATTGACTATGAATTGTTTTGATGCATGAATAAACAAATGCAAGTTGATTTTATTTGAAGAATTACTTTATAAAAATTTTCGAAACTCCAATAAAGCTCTCGATTTGAGTGAAGAAAAATTAATATTGAAACAAACGATGCTCACCTACCTAAAATATCAAATCTACTTTAAAATTATCTAAGAACCGTATCGTGAAGTTCTAAAAGCTTCTAAATAATTCGACATATTCTCGTTGAACTTCTGAGCAGGTTCCGAGTCTGCTTCGGAACAGTCTGAGACGAAAAACATCTCGCGCGACGTCTATTTGATGGAAAATAATTTGAAAATATCTAAATCATATGCGTCATCATCCACGTACTAATTGAGAAGCGGTAGAAATCACGCTGCGAATAATTTACTCATAAAAAAATTTGAGCATTGATCGTGTGCAGAAGACTCCGGCTAGATGAGAGAGTTTGAATATTTTTTGGTGGTTTTGAAGGGTTTGAGAATGTGAAATGTGTGCAAGTCTTTAAATAAGTGCTTCATGCAGTGGACAGCTGAGAAGAATGAACGTATAATAAATGAGAGAAAAATTATGAGCTACATCAATTATTTGGATATGTTTCATCAGGGATGTGAAACTTCTCCTTGCTTCACAATCTTCAGCCTCCAAACCAACTGGAAATGTAACTCCATGGAGATCAAGAGATGACGCAGCAACACTCCACCAGCTGTTCGTTCATCCGCTCGTCAACAACCATGGATCCGGTGTTAGGCTCTGCCGCACTGGCGGATGCGTTCTGGAAATGGCGAGATCCTCTGCGTTGTAGTTGCTGCTGTTGAGATGGTTGCGATAGGACTTGATTGCTGTCGAAAAGGATGATCGTAGCTAGCCAGGTACTGATTGCGAATGTTTTCTGTCGTGTAGACTTTGCGAGTGCCCATTGGCTGGACCAGTCGACAGTTGCGTGAAATTCGACCATCGAATTCATCACTCGGTCTCATTTCGTTCTCCTCATAGGAGCGCAGGCCTCGGAATTTTGACAGCTGGTAAAATCATTGATTAATTCATTCACTAAAGAATGAAAATCAAGTTTTGTTGCTGAACAAATAAAATAAGGCTACTGACGTCATCGCTGGTGACGGATATGCTGTCATGGAAGACAACCCAGGTGACTGTTTCGTAGCACGGAGGTGTGGTGAATGAGCCCTTGTACGTCCAATATTTCGAAAGATCTTCTGCAGTTAGGAAATAATAACGCAGTATTTATAGCTCGGTCGTCTTATTGAGAACAAATGCGTAATGAAATACGAGTCGCAAGCTAAAAAAAAAGGACCTGGGAGAAATATGCTCGCATCGAAATCTGCGTGGATTGTCGCCGATTGTCGCCTGTAGACGATGTCTTGCAACATGCTGGCCAAGTGGTGGAGACCTTTGTTGCTTCTTTCCTCGCTGATCTGAACAGCAATTTCACGATTGATTAGTAGCAACCAACAAGTTAAAAGCGTTTCAGTCCACAGTTTCTGTAGGAGAATTTCTGCGATAAAACGTCCTCCTAAAAGGTCTTTTTTATTTATTTTCCTTTTACGATTCAGAAAGGTTAGCATTCGTCAACATTGCTTTCAAATCTTGCGAAATGTTAAGGAAGGAAGTATCAGAGGATTATAGCAGGTACAACAAGCCTTTTATTAAAAATTGGGCTTGTCATCAGCGAAAGTAGAGACTTCAAATATTTCTTCTTCTGTCCACTTCTTAGTTCACTTTAATATGCTTTCAGAAATAACATTCAAGGAAAATCGATACATTTCAATGGAAGCCATGTTTTATAAGATCAACATTGATATGTCTTTAATGTAAACTTCAGACGCTCCAATTGGATACGTACATGGAGAGGCTATAAAATCAAGAAAATAAAGGATATAATAATCAGACATGGAACTAAGTTCTAAGGTCCAAGTACAAGTACCAAGTGCCCCAAGTCTGATAATATTAAATAAATATAATAATAATAATAATAAAAGTAATAATAATAATAATAATAATAACAATAAATACATTGTAAAGACCCTCTTCGAATCCCCCTTATACAAATAAGAAAATAAAATTTATAATAAAACTTCATTGACAACTTCGACAAAGTCAAATATATAAATAGAACTTCTTTTGCAAGAATTATAATTGTAAACAGGACAAATGTTCGTGTCATTCATTAAAATTCATCAATCATAAATTGTTCTATCAATAGAAACACTAGGGAGCATAAATTTTCATATTTATTAAAACCAAACCTATATAAATTATAATTTATAAGAAAGTCAATAACGTATCTTATCACCTTTCTTAATAATTAACTCCTATTTTTAATGATTCCAGGAAAGGTTTCAAGCTCTTTTCATTCAGTTCTTTCCAGACCTTATTCAAACCATCTTTCAATTCCTGAGTACTTGAATATTGTTTCCCATATTGAATATTGTTATTTGAGTATAGCTCCTAGCAAGCAATCCCCACACGTTTTCAATGGGTTCAAGTCTGGGGAGCGAGCTGGCCACTTCAGAACTTTCAAATTCCTCTGCTGGAGAAAAGTTTTGATATGTATAGAGGGCATTGTCGTGCCGAGAAATGACCGCATAATCTCTAAATTTGTCGCACAGCAGAAACAAATACTGGTCCAGTGTTTTGATATATTTTGTTGAGTTCCGCGTCTCCTCTAAGAAGTCAAGTTCAGATGAACCACGAGAGGAAATGGCAGCCCATACCATCACTGAGCGTCCTCCGAAATTCCTTTAAAAATGTTTTTGGGGCCCTCTGACATCGTGCCAATAATATTTAAAGCCATCTGGTTCAATTTCATTTCATTAGAAAAAATAATAGAGTCCCGGTTCATCTCCGAATCCACCATCTCTTTTGCCCAGTTTAGCCGTATCTTCTTGTGAGTCTCCGTTAGTAATGGTATGTACTGACTCTTAACTTCAGAAAACCACTCCCCTGAAGGCACCTGAATATGGTCGATCGACTTACCTCCAAATTTAACTTATTTTTATTCTCCTGTTGAGCTAGACCGCTTGAAAGCTTATCGGAGGACAACTCGTCTCTGACGTTCAGTAAGTTTTTGAGGTCTTCCTGGAAAAATGTTTGTTCCATAACTTTCAGGATCATCCAAATAACGGCTTATAAACTTACTTGAGCGATTAATCCTCCTAGAAATCTCTGATATTATCAAATTGAAGTCTTTAAAGCTTTTTATTTGTATTTTTTCAATATCATTAAGTCTCTTTCCAGAAATCGTCTACAATAACGTAAACAATCAGTACTTGGGCAAGTTATGGAATCCATTTGTATAGAGCCTTATTATAATAATCGGCTTCTGTATATGTGAAGTGCTCCAAACTGATCCCCGAGACTTTTTAAGAATTCAACTATATTGGATAAACTTTGATTAATGCTAGTTACACATTATCGTTTCATCTTCACCATGGCATCATAACCAGGACTTAAGCAACTTCTCACATTCTTTAACGGCAACTTTCAGTTTTCGAAATCTGAGTAACAACGAAGCTTGTATGAAATAAATTTAATCGTCACTAATATTAAATGAAAAATATTGTCATTAAGTCGAACTTTAAAAAGTGCTAGCATAGGTTTTTTGCTAGAGCGATTGACTGAGCAAAGTGAGTCATGAGCAGCTAACTATCTGGTTGTTGCCTGCACCCGATTGATTCATCGGACTGATTTGATGAATAGATTGTTAAACAAGCTTAAAACACAATCTCAATTGACTTTAGAGTTATCGATAATTAATGTGGAAAGGTTTCTATTGCAACGCTGTTTATATAATCGTTGTGAAACAGACGCTAAGACATTTTTACTTTTTTGGTTTAACCCAATTTACAAAACATTCCTCAAGTCAAAATGATTAAAATATAATGACTCTGATAATAAGTCCAAGGTAAAAAAAAATTATTTTTCTAGTTAATAGATCGATCCAGAGCAATAAAAGCAAACAAGTTATCAGGTTGTGATTTTTTCACTGCCCTGACTGTTCGAGAAATGCGAAATATGTTCTAAGTCCTCTAAAGAGAATGAATAGGAAAAACATTGCACAAAGTATTTTCAATCATACACCACACGATAAGATTTCATTAATAGTGCATAAAAAGTGAATAAAGTCACAGCCACTCACCACGTCTATGAGCTGCGAGAGTTGTAGCCCGATATAAACATCGATGGTGCTGTTCTCGTTCTCGACGGGTCTTATGTATTTGTTATATCTTAGTCCGTCGTCCCTTGAGTCGAAAAGTTTGGAATACAGCTTATTGGCTTTATGGAAAGCAATACTCTGATGAACGAAGAGAGCATGTAAACAGCAGAGAACAAAAACTTTCTGCATGAAATCCATATCACAAGTGGAACTCCATAATCATTAATCAAATCGCCTTATCTCCTTCCAGTTCAAAGCATCTCGTTTGAACACCGCCTCGCGGAGATTTGAACAAGACAAGATAATGACCGAATTCAAGACTGACTGCAACCCTTCGGAATTACTTAAGAGCGCAGCGAGCTCCCGCAGGTCGTGAATAGTATGCACCAAAGAGCTCTTACTTCCCGCAAAAAACATTAGGTCTTCTTTCACAACAGCAAAGCACATTTATATTTGCTACTCACGCTTCATAATGCACGGATCTTTCCAAGTCCTGTTCGTGTACATTCAATTGCTTTCTATTGCGAAACTTTATTTAGGAAAAAAATCTAGAATGTGAAAATTAAAAGTTTCATGATTGATACAGCTATCACAGTTGAGCTTGGAGCAATGAAGTAACATTTAGCAAGAACACTAAATTAGGTTAATATTCCACTTGACACAAAATCATAATTTTTCTTAGCTCAACTGAAAGATCTAATGAATGAAAATATTCATTCATCAGAAAAATATAATAAAAAGGTCAATGTTTATGAAATAGTATTAAGACATTTGATCGACCCTCCTAATGTCTTCGTTCGACTTAATCTTCAAAAACAAAATTTGTGCCAGGATCCCCATTCATGGATCCATAGTACAATCCACTTGATGGCATTTGTGAAGCTGAGCTTGATTGCAGAGCATTTAGTTCTTGGAGAGTATCAACAATGATGACCTTGAAGGGAGACCCAGGGACTTGCTCCCCTGCCCATAGAATGATGACATAATATTCACCAATTTCTGTTGGATTGAATTTACAGAGCACCACTCTCTCTTGCTTTGGATCACGTTTCATTTCCACTTGGAAAGTGCCTGATTGGAAATGTTATTCAATGCTTGAAACAAGAAAATGGAATGCAAACTCATCAAATAAAATTAAATTTTGAATAAGTACTCATAAATAAAAATTACAAACCTTTCTTTCCTCTCACTTTGACATTCAGTTGCCCAGGCCCGGCACCTCTTGTATCGACGACAAATCTGCTGTCGAAAGTTGCAAGGATGCCATTTTTAAGTCCATCGCCCGAGACTCTCACTTTGCCGGCATCGGGGGACGCGCCCACTTTGAAACTGATTGGACTCCCTGAAACACGTAAATGGTTGAATGTGCACGTGTGATCTTAAGTTATCATTCAAGAGTTATTCAGTGCTCCCACCTGGAACTTGTTCCTCATCATAAGTGACATTTAAAATATAATTTCCGATTTCTTGAAGTTTCATAATGATTTCATAAGTTCCATCGTTGCGGTTGTCGATCTCACAAGGGTACAGCTTAGAAGGACCTTGACAATATGCTGCCAGAGTGCCTGAAACATGTGATGAGAGTAAATTATTTCTGAGACCTGCTTTCAGAATTGTAAACAGTTTTGATGAAATGTTTAATGAGATTCGTACCGTTTCCAGCTCTTCTGCAGTCGACAACAATGCTGGTGTCTTGGCAAACTTGGGCTTGTTTCAGACAGTCGGCATGTAGCACGACTTGTTTCGGATCGCAGCACGGAAGGACGGTGATCTTGATTGGTGAATTTGGAATCTGTCTGTCGTCCCACCAGATGGAGAGCAAATAGGCACCTTTGAATACAATTTTGAGTAAATATTTGTTTAAAATATTATTTGGTTGATTGACAACCCCTATGTGGATCATTTCAATGGACAATGCTTTATGATAAAAACCTGGAAGTGAGGCCACATAACTACATCCATATAGTTTGTCATCTATCTGTTCTATGTCAACTCTGACCTCTTCTTTAAGACCCATCATCCTCACTGCTGGCTGGCCTGAAATTTGACCTCAACTTTTAAAAATACTTTGAAACGAATAGATGATGTAAAGGAATTGTTGCAATGTGTAACTCAGCATAACTAAAAGAAAACATTTCGACTAATGTAAGCATAAATAACCTGGTCCGGCATTCTTTCCGTCGACGACGAAGCAAGCCTGTTCTTTACATCTTGCAACTGACAATCCAGGACCTGATATAACAACCATTGTCTCATCTACTTTGGTGATCTACAAAGTGAAAAGCATTAAATGCATGAACAATCCTAAGTTCAAACCCCAGGTCAAATGACATTATCTCATTGTCATGATTATTAAATTGTCATGGTCATTAGTAACATCTTGAACATTACTTTAGTAATATAACATCTTGAACATTACTTTCCTTGTTGGCATTTGTAATAACAGTAAGTGAGATATTTAATGGCAGTGCTGAAAGACCAACCTTGGGTTGCATGGGTGTGGGAAACGGTTGGACGGGAGGGGGAAGCGGTTGAACGGGAGGGGGTACTTGCTGAATGAAGATGGGCTGAGGAAATGCTTCGGCTTCAAATTGAACGTCTTCGTGAAAGAGGGTGGGTGGATCAGGAGGTGGTAAGATAAAGATAGGAGGAAGTTGTTCAGAGCAAGAATTTTCATTGGCCTCAGGTTCAGTCTGGGTTCCACCTGTACTTTGTTCAGGAACTGTTTGAACAGAGGAGGTACTGGTAGTTTTTGTTTCTTCAGTTGGTGATAGAAAGATGGGAACAATGTCAGGATGTAGATCAGGGGCTGGACACTGCTGAACTATTGGGTCAATGTTGAACTGCACATCTTCCTCCATCATGGCAGGGAAGGGCGGCATCAGAGGTATGAATTCCATGAACTCTTCTGGTTCTGGATCTGTTTGGGTTGCCATGCTATCAATTGGGAGAGTCTGAGCAGAGGAGGTTGTGGTTTCTTTTTTGTCAGCACAACAACAGAGTCGTGGCAGTCTTGCAGGCATAGGGTGACATACATTGCTCTTGAACTTTGAAGCATCAACTTCATAAGGATAAAGAGGATGGGATGGCTTTGTGATTTCAGCATCTTCAAACCTATACTCCTCTTCTATAATAGCAGGTTGAAGTTGAGGAAAACCGGGCAGAGTTCCTCCGCATTCCTCGCAAAGAGGGACCGGTGCCATAACCGGCATAGGAAATGGTGGATAAATCCATTCTTGATTTGGTTTATCTATTAAACCTGCTTCACCAAACGTAACTGATTTTGGTGGTTCAGCCCAAACATGGTTCACTGTCTCTGGTTCAATACCCATATTGTATACTGGTGTTCCTGGTCTTAGTTTTGAAGGAATTGAACAAGTGTTGGCCATAGGTGGTAAATCAATGACTACATCAACCTGAATGTATAGTTTAATATTAGTTAGTTTTTACTAACTGCTATCAAGCCTTAGCAATACCTCTTCAGGAGAACATGTAGCAATAATTGGAAAAACTGGAATGGGGCATTCGTTGAAGTAAACCCTTATTACGTAATTTCCTTAAATATAAATATCCAGTGTTCAAAAAGAGTTGAATTTTCTATGTAATGCTAATTTTTTAATATTAACCGAAATATTTTGGTATAAATTTCAAAAGATATCCTCCTTCCCTCGCAATAATGTCAGGTGAAATTTTGGTCTCTGTATCAGGAGTTTCTATGGTGGCTGTCAACTCACCTAAAACATATCAAACAGAATTTTTGATTAAAATTTCATATTAGGATAAGAAGTCTTGAACATAGGTTCAACACAGTAAGCTTTAAGTTAAACACTTCAAGCACCTGGACCGGCTTTACTTGCATCGAACATAATGCTCTGCAATTTATTCAGATGTACTGTCACGTGATCTTCTTGTGTCCAGCATTCCCAGGTATCAAGAATTATCACTTGTGATGGATCACATATCTTGGGTCTGAAGTTTCCTGAAGCCAGAGAAAAGTTGACGAATTTCGAATGGAAAAAACAAATATAAACCTTAATTTTTTTTAATATTTTATTTCAGGAATCGAATTATAGATGCTTCTAACCTGGAACTTCTTTTCCATTGAAAACCATAGACACATCATAAATGCCAGCTTGAGGTGGAATGTAAGAGTACCTGTACGTTCCATTGGCTTGCTTTTCCACTGCCAGGTCAACGAGACCTGTAGGACCTTGAATTGATAAAAGTTTGAAAGTCAACTATTTCATTACATAGCATTACATAGAAAATAATAAAATGTAAAAAAAATTTTTTATTTAACAATTAATGAATAATTGATGATAGCAATGGATCAAGCTTAGTAACAAGAATTTGTAATTATGTTTACCTTGTACTTGGACAACCAGTTCACCTTTTTGACCTTTTGGATCAACAAAAAATGATGCTGGTTTTCCCACAACACCCCTGAACAGACCATCACCAGAGGCAGTTGCAGGGAGGTAGGATTTTATTTCTTGTCTTATTGGACATCCTAATGAAATTATAATTGGCTAAATTTATTAGATATTTTTATATTTACATCTTGTCCTAAACTAAGCACTGCAATAAATTTAACATTTTTATTCTAGAAAAAAATTCATTTTAATTTCTGACCTTTAAAAATTTGTTTAATATCATTTTTCATCTGATCTTTTCTTGAATGTAACTAACCAGGAACATTGAGGCCTCCATAAATGACATCAATCCTATAAATTCCAGCCTCATCAGGGATGTATGTGATTGTTTCACCAAATCTGTCAAGTTCAAATGGCACTTCTCTGCTATGGGGGCCTGTAATGCTCACTTGAAGATCAGCTGAGCCTGCACCATTCTTTGAAACTGACATATCAAAACAAAAACTCAGCAAGCCATGTTTGGTTTCTATTTGTTTGCTAAGCTATTTCAGGTATGAAATGCTTACTGTAAATGGTCATTGGTTTTGAAACCTCTCCTGTTGGCAATCCTTCAAGGACTATTTTGTTTGGATCGAAAATTTCTGTTACAATTGGACAACCTGGCACCATCTGTCCAGCATAGTTCACACTGAGTGCATGAGGTCCTTTGACGAATTGATTAACATTTGCTTTGTTAATTTCTTCTGCTTATTTTATTAATTATTCATAACCTACCACATGAGGATGTTGAATATTCAACTTTAACATTCCCGTTAGATAGTGGTGTCAAACGACATGGAATCACATTGTCCTCAAACGGACCTACGAAATTAAATAATTCCACTCTGATCATTGCACCAAAACAGGTGAAGCTTCCAAATAATTTCAATAATTAATTCATTTGTTAAATTTAATTTCTCTGAGAGAGCTTACCAAGCACGTTGGCATCGCAGTCACCTACAGAGATTGGAACCCCGGGCGGCGGAGTAATGTATGCCAACACTGTTTGTCCTATGCCAACAGGCATATTTCCGTTACCACTGACAACGGTCAGATTATTAGCTGGATTGATTATTTGATATGCAAACGGAGTTCCTGAAGCAAAGAAATAAATATCCAGTGAGACTGTTTTTAAATGTAGTGTGATTGAAAAAATATACCTGGGACTGGAACTTTGTTGAAGAAGACATTGATGACGTGATCAAAGGGAGATCTGGCAATGAATGCGAATCTATGAAGATCCAGCTGTTTTTCATACCTTAAGGGAACATTTACTCCTTCACAAGTCACTGTGGCATCCACTGGACCTAGCCCAGCATCTTTCGTATCCACTGATTTAAAAAATTATGTGTGATTACATGTTATTATATTTCAAACAGTTTTTCGAAAAGAATAGTGATAGAAATTCTGACCTATGTAAAAATACGAAAATAAATAGAATTCTAGACTCGCTTGCGTAACTGTTTGATTGAATTTACCTGAAAAGTTTATATTTTGGCCAATATTTCCTCCTGGGGTAACCTCTAGAATTCTCACAAAATTTGGATCGAATGTTGAACATGTGAAAGGACTTCCAGGAACAGGATCACATCCATAAAGGATATTTATCATGTAATTTCCTATAACCTCAGGAACAAATTGTAAGCTGTATCTTGGCCCTACCATCTGTTGTATTGCAGGAATTTCGTTCCCAGAAGGATCTAAAAAATTTTTTAATTGTTTTCATTACACACTTATGAAGAGCGTAAACATATTTAAATACTTGCCGTCATATATTTAGATTATGTTATCTATGTTATTCAGTAGTCCTAGGCGGGACTTATTATAAAATGCCGAGAATATTAATAATCATAATCGCTTTAAACATGTAAGCAACTATTGACCAACCCAGTACTGTGCAAGACATTGGAAGTTCATGCGAGGAAGTGGTGTCAACCTGTAGATTTACGGGTTTCCCGACCTGCTTCATGCTTACGGCATCCCAGAGAATCCTGATATTTTTCTGATCCACCACTGCACATTTGAATGGTGATCCTGAAGAAATTTTATCAAGTAATTTCTGATGATTAAAGGAGAGGATATGAAATAGAATTTAAAAAAAAACCTTGTACGTCGACATCATTAAATTTCACAATGACGTTGTGTACGACTCCCTCTGTTGGAACAAAGTTAACGAGTGAAATCCCATTGTCATCTGTTGACAAATCCACAAATGGACGTGTCTTATGACCCTGCACACAAACGGTGGTTTTGCCCGGCCCTGCACAACTGGCATCAACTGTGATTTCAAGTTACTTTTTTAGAGCTTACTGGTAAATTTTAACAATAATTTTGCCAATGCAACAGACTTTTGAAAGAGACGTTTTTGTTGATGCAGCCGACGGGCATACTGCTAACCATAACTCTGCAGGGATCAAAGACATCGGGATGGAATGGACTGTCCTTGATCTCAGTGCCTGCATACTGTACTGATAGGACATGCTGCCCTGTAAATTAATTAAATTATAATGAGTATAGGCATATTCAAAATTAATAAATTATTAATTACCTGGCTCGAGTGGCAGATATTCCACTGTGAATCCTGTCTCATATGAACCAGTCATAGTGGTCGGAACATATTGTCCTGAGGGGGCTGAAAGTAATTCAAGTGTTGCGAGATATTGATCCAGACGTATAAACCAATACAAATATAAGTCGCCCACTAATGAGTTTTGAACATTTTTATTTGAGATACCAAATTATCTTTCAAGAGCAATAATGTCGCAAGTTACATGTCAACATGACTTCAAGATCTGCTGCTGCTCCAACAGCTTTGGCCAACACATTGAACTTCGTGGGTATTCCTGCTCTTATCCTTCCAAGACCTTGTCCTGAGGCTCTGGCCAAATTTCCGTTCAATATCATGGCTGTAAATGGACTTCCTAGCGAAATAATTTACCAATTCAAGTTGATGAATAGAATTATTAGAATTATTGGTTATACGTTGATTGTAAATGCAAATTATATTTATTTTAAAAATTATTAATCAACTTCAAAATTTCAAAAATGACTGAATGCCTAAAGCACAACACGACAGGCCAAACGTTTCCAACCACCAACCTGGTATATTCTCGCCATTGTACTTGACGTTGATGACATGTGGCTGAAGACAAATAGGCACATATGTCACCTCAACCAAGCCTGTGTTTGGAATCGTCCTGGCCGTGTTCTTCACCAGTTCTCCTTGGCAAGTGATCATTACCTCCAGGTTTCCTGGACCAGCATCTACTGCATTGACTGAAATAAGAAATAAATAAAATCCATTTACAATAAAAGTCATAAAAAGTGCAACATAATTTTTATAAATAATGGCAAAACTACAAAAAAAATGAAGTTGTAAAGGAAAAAACTCAGGCCAACCATGGAAGGAACTTGGCCTGCCTACGACACCAGGAGCAATGCAGTTTACTAAAACTTGTGCAGGATTCCATGCAATAACTGTAAAAGGGCTATCTTTCACCGGTTCATCAAAGTACTTGACATTCACCAAATGTTCCCCTGATTTTAGAAGTAAAATTTTAGACTTAAAACTAAATTTAAATTGTTATTTAAAATTGTTTTAAATAATTTGATAAGACAGTTAATGTTTTAATGTTAAGATTCTTAGACTAACCTGGCTCTCTGGGAGTGTACTCCACCAAAAACTTGCCATTTCCAATGCTGGTTATTCTTGATTTCACTTCTTTTTTGCTCGGGCCTGATTTTCAAAAATTTTTTAACTACAGGTTAATCTAATATTTTAGGCAATCTTTAAAATAAAGTAAATAAAATTACATGAAATTCTTAGTTAATAATTATTTGAAAGTGCCTCATGGTAATAGAAATGTTTTCCATACTTTTAATCGAAACATGGACGTCTTCAATGAGTGCAGCAGGTCCAGTAATTTCAAAGTTTGTCACTTTGTTGCACCTCACAAAATGGAGACCCTCACCAACCACAGACACCTGCTTTGGATCGCAGATGTTCATCGTAAATGGACTGCCTGAGAACAAATCGAATAAATAATAAACGCATGAGTTGATTATCAAATGGAAAAGAAAGTATGAATAAAGGCTAAATTGTTACATTTTTAATTTGAATATTTAAAATGTGCACTGGATATTCGGAAATCTATGAAGGAAAACCATCAGTCTTGTTTTCTTTGGTCAACAGATTATTAACTATAGCTTCTTGTAATGCACATTGTACTTTCTTCTTTCATTTCAAAAGTACTGGTATGATTTCAGCAATTTATGAATTTGTAGTCTTATATTGTTGAGATGTCTTTTGAATGCCATCATGTCTCATCTTTATTTTTTTATTCGATGGCTTGTTGTACTTTTTTTTATTTAGTTTTTTTTTGTGTCGCATCACGTGCTTTCAACACTTCCCTTAACAAATTTTGGATTATGTTTAATTGGCGATAATTTAGTACAAGAATATATTTATACTATACTAGCTTTTTGAAACCGGCTTCGCCAGTCATACATTCAAACTCATTTTGTATCCATTATCATTAATTTTATTTATCCCGTTATTATTTACGTCCTTCAAATTCAGCCAGCTACTTGCCTCCAAGGAACTGGGCGTTTAGGACGGTGTTCCCGCAACTGGATTCGAATCCGTGTTGCCATCGCAAGAGGCGCAGCCTTAAACATTAGACCATACGAGACCTCATTGCTCCTTGCTTCCAGTAGCTCTCGAGTTTAAAGCTCGTATGCGATTTAGGAAAATGGTAAAAGATGGAAAACTTGAAAGTTGAAAATTGAAAATAGTTGACCTATGAATGGCAAAGAGAATGTGTGCCGCTATAGGTCACCTAGAGCTATAGAGGAGTTCTTGGGACAGACAAACATACACGCGCACTTTCTGTTTTATATTATAGATGTTACAATATGTTTCAAAAATCCCTCTCTGCACCCCATGTATGGGCTAAACTTGACCTAATAATAATAAGTAATACAATGACATGATTGTTACTTTTATTAAATTTCTCACCGTCCGCATGTTCACCGTTGAACATCACGTTGACATTATGTGCTCCAGGAACAAGGGGCACACACGTGACTTGATAAAGGCCTGGAGTTCTTGTCACCGAACTGACCTTGTTCCCTATCATCTGCCCAGATGGATTTTTTATGCTTATTTCCAACTTACCCTCTCCTGCTTCTCTGACGTCAACTGTCAAAATTCAATGATCTAATAAAGTCATATTTTCACTAATTTCATAAATTAACTTAAAACAAATAATAAATTTAATCGGCTGAATAATATTTTAATGTAAATGTTTTAGTCCAAAAGATTACCGTTGAAAGAGTTCTCATGCGAAACTCTGCCAAGAGGAATCGCTCCAACAAGAACTTTTGATGGATCCCAGGCTTTCACTCCACAGTTCCAGACTGGTTGTCCGAAGTACTTGGTGACAACGTTGTACTCTCCTAAAAATATTAATATATTAAAATATAATAAATATAATATATTAAAAATAATAAAGTATTCCTAATTAGCATAGCTAGTTCAGTGCTCATGTCACCCACAACAAAATAAATCATTAAATGCAGCTGTTTTTGTAGAGTCTGACTATGCGAAGATAATTCGTTGTATTAATTAAAAAGACCAATTAAGCTATATTAAACGCGTATTAACATAGCTCAATAAATTAAGTTCTAAATATATTTTTTGAATGATATATAAGTGATTTTGATATTAATATTTTAATTTTATGCGATAACTTTTGAATCAAAGACCTGCAATCATTGGAGTGAAGTCAACTTTGAAGTTATTTGATCCGAGATCATGAACAATTGATGGTATCTCTGACTCTTGAGGTCCTGCAAAAAGAGATTCAATTAAAGAAATTAATTTGCCCCAAGTAACACACAATCAAAATGAATTAAGCAACCAACCGACAACTCTTATATCGACATCTTTTTGTTCTGCTGAAGGAGCAGTGATTGTGACATTCGTGAGTTTGCCTACAGGGACGATACCTGTAGTCAGACCTCGGCAACTAACTTTGTTTTTGTCGATCACCAAGAAAGTAAATGGAGATCCTGAAACCCAAAAGCACGTGAATGGGTAAAAAATATCGGACTTACTTTCGGTAATTCTATTATGCGAGACAGACAGAAAACCCGGGTTAGTACCTGGTACGTTCTGTTTGTTAAATAGAACGGTGCCCCTGTGCACTCCATTGACAGTAGGAACAAAAGCAACAGAAAGAATGCCCATGTCATTCGTCACTTGGTTTGGCACCAATTGTCCGTTTGGATCTGTGATGCTTATTTCACACACTCCCTCTCCTGCCTCAGCAACGAGCACTAAAAGTGACGAATGTTAAAAATAAATACAATTCATCTCATTAGATACGTTGGCTCTCATTTCATCATATAAATAACGATAAATAAAAAGAACGCCGGGATTGAATCTACTCACCATCAAAGTGGGATTTTTCTCCCACTTGAGCCATACGTAATCCTGTCACAGACACTCTTGAGACGTCGTATGCACGTGCAACAAAAGGATTTCCTTTGACAGCAGCTCCAAAGCAGCAGACATCAATTGTGTGAGGTCCTCGATTAAAAAGCATTACATTGCTCATGATTTTAGGTAGGCACAAAATCCGATAATCATTGGGACGTTTTGAATTCTCTCTAATAACGAGTTTTATTATTTGAAAACGAATTAATGTGTATATACGTAAAGAAGTTGCTAACATAAGTCATCGGAGAAAATTCTGAAGGTTATTTATTTGTTAGACGTAAAGAATTCAAAAGAATACCTGGAACGATCGGAGTGTAATCCACTTTGAATGCGTTTCCCCTTTCCACTACGTTGGCAATCAATTCTTGACCATTTGGATCTGAGAACGTATTATGTTATCAGTTGTAATAGGTTCTGTGATTTGATGTTTCTTAATCGCCGAATGCTAAAAAAATGGAGGTGGTGCCAACCTGTGATGATGACGTCAAAATCTTTAAGTTTTGCATCAGGAGCTGTCAGAAGGAAACTCGTAGGAATGTTGCAAGGTACAATCCCGATTCCTTCGCCCTTGATAGAAACTTTGCAGAGATCCACAACCTGGAACTGCATTGGCGTCCCTATAGAGCAGGAATTCAAAACGTCAGAGAAAATATGTAATGGAGTGCTAATATTTCTACGTTAAGATAAGTTAATATATTAACATATTGCAATACTACTAATAATATTTTTATCCTTAATTAAGTACTACTAATAATAAGTCGTGACGAACCTTTGACTTTGACGGAGTTGAAGTCAACCAAAATGTTGTGAGTACCAGCCACAACAGGTGTATAAGACACCTGAAGCACACCTGGACATCTGCTTAGCACATGGTTTGGAAGAAGCTGACCGGTTGGATCGATGATGCTGATTTCGACTGTTCCATCTCCTGCATCCTTCATCTCAACTGGAAAAAAGATTTTAGAATGTTTTCAGGAAAACCTTTTCATAAAGAAATTCATTACATTAAATATTTCATTATCTGACCATTGAATGTCGATTCAACTCCTACGTATCCCAGACCAACTCTTGACAGGAGAACTCGTGAGGCATCCCACACCTTCACGTGGAAGGGACTGTTAGGAATTGGGACACCTTGGTACGCCACATTCACCTGATACTCACCTAATGAAATTATAAAATATTTGGAGAATTTATAAAAATAATTGAATAAATAAAGTTTTTGAATAATAAATTATTTCTGAAACTTTGGGCCAACAACTCAACAGTCATTTAATTCGTTAAAGGAACGATGAATTCTCACCCACAGTTTTTGGAGTGTACTCTACTTTCACTTGGTTATTCCCTGATTCCGTTACAATCGGAACGACCTGTCTGGAATTTGGAGGTCCTTGAAATAAATGTTCGAATTAATATCTTTTTAAACCATAATTGATTAACTAAACAGCTGAATAATATAAACATATATAAATCTACCTCTTATCGCAACGTCAAAATCTGATGCATGAGCTTCGTTGGCCATTATGTAGAACAGCGAAGATTGGTTGACTTGAACATTTTCAATGCCATCTCCTCTCAAGTAAATCTTGTTTGGGTCGTGGACTTTAAACATGAACGGACCACCTGGAATGTTGAACGTTGGTGTATATTCAGTTGAAGAAAAGTGTTTGAAGATAAATATTTAAAATATTTAGAAGTCAGTAGATACCATTAACAATATTGAAGCTTTTAATTAAATCCTTTGCATTGAATCTAACCTGGTACGGTTTCTTTATTGAACGTGACGTCAGCGTGATGAGACCCTCCCTCCATTGGCACATACGATACTTCCAGTCTTCCAGGTTGAAGAGCTACGACTTCATTTACAACAGGTTTTCCACTGGTTGACCTCACAACGACCTCTAATTCTCCTTCACCGGAGTCATTCAAGTCAACTAAAATAACGACAAATCGATCAATGGGGCACCAGGTTTTGAAATATCAACAGTTGAAACTTACTTAAAAATGTCGACTTCTTTCCAACAACTCCATCTGAAACTCCCATGACTTTGATTTTAGAGGCATCGTAACACATGAAAACGATCGGACTGTCGGGTACGGGAACACCTCCGTAGGTAAGGTCAATCTTATGGGGACCTGGGCTCTTAGGAACGAATGAAATATCAAAGCCAGTTTGGTTTGTTCCCGTTATTGTCAGAGGGACAGGATGTTGCCCGTGTGCTAAAATATTATGAAATTTTAAATTACATCAAATATTAGGATACTGAATTTATTATTATAAAGCTTAGTATGAAATTTTCGAATTGGAAGCAAAAATCATTTCAAGATTTGAGACGTACGGGTCAATTTGGCCTGCAATTCGGCACAACCTGCCTGGTTGGTAGAGACGTGGATAGCTCTCGATTGTCCCACCTTGCATAAAGGAGAATTACCGGCAGACACTATCACATTCCGAATGTCATGGACTGTTACCATGATCGGACTCTCTGCGTAATATGTAGCCATTGTTATCGTTATTACGTTCGATAAATGTATTTTTAGCTCCAAAATAAATTTAAAATATAACAGTTCATTTAGCCTAATGTCAAACTTTTTGATGAGTAAAACTCAAGAATGTGAGATAAAATGATAATATTCATATGAGAAATATGGACAGTGATAATAATAATAAAACCTGGCAGAGGTTTACAATCAAATGACACATCGAGGTAATATTGTCCAGGAGCATCTGGAGTGAAAGTCACGGTGTAGAGACCATTTCCAACAAGTGTACCCTCGATTGGAACAGGACCAATCTGGCTACTGGCTCTCACTGTCAAATCTCCTGGCCCTGCCTTTGTGGTATCGGCTGCGATAAATCATTATTTAATAAGGATATACTATCGCATGAATGACCCTGGTTCATAAAGCTGTATCAATGTATTAACCAGTCATGTGGAAGGCCTGTCCGAGTATAATAGACCTTGACTTCATGGTTATCAGTACACCTCCAGGATTCGCCACTGGAATGACAAACGGACTCCCGTCTACTTGCAAATCCTCAAAAGTGATGATCACCTCAAAGTTTCCTGAGACGTTTTATTTACAAAAGCGTCAGTAAGATTTTTAATGAATGATCAATGTAGGGTTTTGATAAACCTGTCTCCATAGGCAGAAATTCCACATTATAAAGAGTATCATCCACTTTAAACACTTTCGATTGTATCAATTTCTTCGTAGGATCTGAAAATTTAGATCAGTTATTTAAATCGAATTTGTTGGGGGAGGAACCTACGAAAGAACTCACTGTAAACTTGAACTTTAAGATCTCCTTTGCGAGGAGCAGTGCTGACCTCAAACTTAACAGGGTTTCTCACAATTCCCCTCACTGAACCAATTGTTGTTGACACCATGGAACCATCGAATGCCTTCACCTTGAACGGACTTCCTGTTTAAATCAGGAATCAAATTCTTAGCAGACGTGCAGACATCATCGTCTGAGAATGTAATCTATAATATTATTTGTGATGTTAACGTTATTGACGAGAAATTATGGATTTCTTATGGTAACTTTTAACTTACTCACTTCTTTAAATTAATTAATGTGTGGACAACCACAAATAATAGCCTGTATTAGTTTTTCTCTTACAAAAAATTAGTTGTGTATTAATATGGAGTTTAAATTAAATTAAATTTAATTATTAAGTAACTATTTTAATTTAATTATTAATTAGTTATTGTTTACCTATTTACAACTAATTAATCATTAATTGGAATTAACTATAGATTTACTTAAATAGTTCCTGTCAAATAATTAATTTAATTAACTAAAGTTTGTTAAGTTAATGTAATTAGTTACGTTAATAAATTAATTTGTGATTAATTGATAATTAATTAATTTATTTATTTTTGATAACATTTAATACTTTAAATTAACTAATTACTTACATTTAATTAATTAATTTCATTTTACATTTCATAATTACCTGGAATGTCTTCGTCATAAAACTGCACATCCACCAAATATTTTCCTGGTTTTCTCGGAACAAATGATACCCGGTATTTTCTTCTGTCCAATTTTTTCAACTCACAAGGAACTTTTCCACCATCCACTCGCACCACAGGTTCACCGTCTCCAACGTCATTGGCGTCAACTGTAAACAGAATTGATCATTTTGAAATAAACTTGATTAGTTAAACAACAACTGATAATACACTAACATTCTAATATGGCCGTTTTATTAACGGCTACTTCCTTTGACCAATTTGTGACAGTTACTTGATCCAGTCCAAAGATGTTGGCAACGAATGGGCTACCAGAGATGGCTTTACCTCCATAGTTGACTTCGATTCCATACTTGCCTTAAAGATCAAAAAAGAATTCACTTTCAACAAACTGATATACAGAATACTTTATAAAACTGCTTCACAAAAATAATTCAACATTATTAAAATATAAATAAAAATTTGCTCACCAATTTCTACGGGAAGGTAGGTGATCTTGTAAATTCCCGCACCTTCTGGGATTGCTATCGTTTCGACTGGCACTCCACTTGGTGCTTGAACATGTAATAACTTTATTAAACTTAATATCAGTGCATTAAAATATATTTTTCAAGTTGTACTTTGAAATAACATATCATATAACAAAGTAATAATATGAGTAACTCACAAGTTATTTTCATTGTCACCTCTCCATTTATCATGGTAGCTCTGGTGGTGTTAACGATAAATGAGGTGCTCCTTCCCACCATGCAAGACACAAGCCCTTCACCTGATGCCGTCACATTACTTGAGTCCACAATCGCCACCTTGAATGGTGATCCTGCAACAAAGCTCTTGTTTGGTCGAAAGAGATGGCGGAAGCCATTAAAATGTTTTCAAGTTGTTACCTGGTACTTCGACTGCGGCGTAGAAAACGCTGATTAAATATATTCCAGGTCCCTTAGTTTTGAAAGTGACGTAGTATTGTTTATTACGTTGATCAATAGTTGGTATGATTGCCTGCCCGTCTTTCGTTATCTCGATTTTCAGTTTTCCGTTGCCAGCCCTTGCCGTATCAACTGAATTGAAATGACCGTTTATTGTAAATCAGTATGTTGACAAAGAATTCAAAAATTCAAACTATCAAATGTGAGATTATGCCACAATAGACTTACTAGACATAATAAACATAGACTGAATGGACTTTGTTGCTATAAAAGTGATCATTACTTCAGTGATGAATTCATGAAAATAACTACATAAAATAATTTTAATTACAACTAAAGAGCGTGAAATCTAATATATAATAGAATAACAGAAATTTTCAAACCTGTGAATTTGACAGGAAGACCATTTTCTCCTCCTTCAATTCCATAAACACGAACTTTAGATCCATCGTAGACACGAACAGTGAATGGGCTCCCTTTAATTTGCCTCTTATTGCTTGTTATGCTTATCAACCAGTCGCCTTTGCAGTTAATACAATTTAGAAATTGTTTCATGAATGAATTAATTCCACAATATACCTATTTCGTTGGGAACAAAATTTGTCGTGAACTGTCCGTTGGCGTCCTTGCCAATCTTTAGAGGCACAGATTTTCCGCTTGGAGATTTGGCTGTGACCTCAATAACTCCTGATTTGTAATCAGCTTCTTCTATGTGAAACGGAGGGAACTGCATCATCATAGGGGCCACATTCCCCGCCATTCTTGCTGACGGCATCAACAACGCCATCCCCACTTCACAAAATTTGTTTTTATCCGCTTAAAGTCGAAATATTTTTTTAGCCTAAATTAGAAAAGTTCTTGTCGAAGTGAGCTTGTCGAAAATGTTGTCATAACTTCGAGAATGTAAATAGTTATCACAGGGTGGATAAGAACCATCCTTGTGGCCGCTTAAGAAATCACTGATGCATGAAGTCATGTTTCAATAGGCATTCATCAGCCTCTAATAGGCCCTTTGAAAGGCAATCCTGAAGGCATTCCATGCACGATTTAAGCCAGAAATAAGCTAAACGCATTCATTCTGCTTCTAGTCAATCCAGCCATTGTCAGCTGCGGGCGCCTACCATTAAAATCGAAACGAACGATCGATTGGTTAATTAATTAATGAAAAGCCCCTTTAATTGTGGTCTATTTATTCTTATCCACCACATTACTTAGGATATTTCCATAAGGTCCGTGGATTGCTATTAGACATCACTTGGTGACAAAAAGCATAGATATGCTGAAGTTGAAGCATTTCTTGTTTCGGTTCTTCAAGCCATCCCACCATTGGAATTGTTTTCGATGTCAAACCAGCCCCAACGATCGTTGCAATAATATTTCTTTTATTATTCTCTTTACATAAGTAGAAAGTAGAAAAAATAGCACAATTGCTCGATTAAAAGCAAACGGTCAATACGAATTTTTTTCTCTAAACACCTCAAATGAATATTCACATTTGAAAGTCCCTCGTAGTTATTATTAATGATGAAATAAAGTGTTAATAGACTAGTTTCTCGCATCAACTTTATGTTTCTTGTAAGTGATACCTCAGAAATAGTTAAATGACAAGCTTCAGTGACTCTCCCATCTTACTGAAAAGTTTCAAGTAAAATTAATCTCTTTTAAAATAAAAAAGATTTTAAAGTTAAAAAATTAAACTGTGAAGTTGCACGACTAATGTCAAATACTGCCATAACATGACAAATGAAATACCATGGCTTCAGAGAAGCTTCCCCTTATTTAGGTGACGTCGCACAACTTGGACAAGAAACACCGGAATGATTTGAAAGGTTTCGAAGACGAATAGAATATTTTATGCAAAGAATGTACACTTTAAAACGAGTTTAGCACCATCAGGACTTTAGAGGTTTCATGTCTGCCATCTCCATCTCGCTGAGTAAATTCCTGGAGATAGGGAGTGTCGATGGAGTTCCTGAACAGTTCGTTTTCCAGTAGTTCCAGACATCGCAGATTATTTCCGTCGAAGTGACGTGGTTTGTATTGTGGGCAACCAAACGAAGAATAAGCGAGCCGTCTTGTCCCAGATACTCGTCAACGAACGAGTGAACCATGGAAGAATCATTGTAAGTCAGAAGGTTCAGTCCGAGTCTGTTCTGGATAAATTTTAAGCGGTCACCATGGTAAAGTGCACGAGCCATCCAAACGAATAAGTTCAAAGAGCTTAGGAACGCTACGGTAACCATCCAGAACCATAGAAACACGAAAATCTTTTCGTTGACCATGTTGACGGGCAGAACGCATTCGACGGTGTTGTTTTGGACGTTGTGGAAATCCTGACCACGAATCCTGAAGTCGCACAGAGTCACTCGAGGAAAAGCGACGATGTCTTCTTCCGTCCAGTCGTTCGGGTGCAAATATCTTATCATCATGTCGATTCCAAAAGTACTGTATTTGAATCCGAGGACGTAGCTTAGAGTAATGAGCTGGAAGATGACATTGGCAATGTAGAGTACTTTCGAGACGAGGAAAAGAGCCAGAAGATAAGCTCCGCCCCTAAAAGTGAAAGCGAAGAGGTTAAGAAATGAAAGCACAAACATCTCAAGCACTTCTCCTCACCTTCTGCTCATGCAACTGTTGAGTTTAATTTCTCGGGGGTCTTTAAAGCTCTTCCTCGTAGACAGGAACCTATCGATCTGCTTCGTCATCATCCTCATGATTTTGTTTCTCGTTTCCATCGAATCTGTTCGCTCGAGTCGGTGCGCTGTCTCCAAGATACTATCCGCATCGACACCCGATTTGCTATTTAGGGCATGCCAAATAAACGAAGGAAAGTAAAAGAGTAAGGCCTGTCCTAAGAGAATGAAAGGGATCCATTGATAGTAGGAGACGGAATGATGGAGCTTGTTTCTGGCCTGGTCTTTGAGCACCTCCTTAAAATTGAAATTCAGGTTTAAAAACAATAATTGAAACAAAAGAGGAGACAAGTACCTCTCTCCACGGTAGGTAATAGGTTCCTGTGACCCAACAATAATTATTCGTGAACTTGGTGTGGGAACCATGAAACTGTTTTGGAGCCCAACATGTGATGGGGTTTCGCACGTATTGGTTCAAAGAGACTAGAACAGCAAAGACAATCAACGAAATGACTGTGTACTTGGAGCTCAGACGGTCAATAACATCGTCGTTGTTCTTGTACCGATTCTTCGCCGATCTTTGGACGAGAGCCACCAAACGATCCATAGCAGCTCCTTCCTAACTGGTGACAATCGATCGAAACATCTTTCGCTTACTAGTGATTGCGTAGTCATAACAAAGTAATAATAAAGAATATGACATTCAGCCATCGAAATTTATATTTAGAAACGGTTATTATTACTGATGAATTGGATTAACCTAATACATGGAAGCAACAAGGACTCACTGTTTTCGATAACTTTCTATGACGAACGAACGCGAAATCTTTCCAACTTATCCGCTCAGTAACGCACGTGAGTACAAGTCCTTTTATAACTTTACCGCTTTTGACTCTAGCGTGGCTCCGAGCTGGTAGGCCGGTCCTTTGTGTGCACATGCAGTCACATTTGCATATTGCTCCTCTTACGCACTCGTAAATTCACTGCGAACGTTAAAAGATCGGCAATAAACTCTTGTAATAAATGAGTATAAATAAAAGTTTTAACGTGTGGTAAAATAAATCGAGTTTTTTTCTCTTTTGATGGGTTAATCTACTTGAGCGACGAATCTCATTAATATTAATAATGGTTATCGCACCGATTGACCACATTGCCGGGAGTTCATTTGCATATTAGCTATGTCGCTTAAGTGCTTGTGGACGTTTCAAAGTTCCTATTGGTTAATAGTATCAACAATATATCTCATTTGCATAAGGCCCAAAGAATGTTAATTGTGAATAACTGATTATCGCCATCCAATCTGGCGAATGTCTGTTGCACTTTAACCTAATTAAAACAATACTCACTTCTTGGTGATCTATAATTGAATTTCTCGATGGATTTCGTAATTAAGTTAGTTCAATTCAAGTGATACGTTCTTGCAGAATATTAAAAGTTACATTGCAACCTTTACGCACGAAGCTAAACTCCTTGAAATATAATGTGATTCCAACTTACGTAAAATTTATAAAAATATGGCATTAACAGCGTATGCATATTTTAAAGAAATTAATTTCGAAATAACTTCTACTTTGATTGACGTTTGATTTAAGACACGAAATAATTTATTAATTTCTTGTGCTGACGAAATACTGAAACAAGCGATCTTAAGGATATTAAATTGTATTCACCATTCTAAATTTGTCTCAACTATGTCATTGCTGGCAAGTTTCTCTGGCGACGCTTTATCTGGGCCCGAGCTTGATGGAGTTTAGTGGAGCCATAAACTTGTTGATCCTGGTTCAATTTTCTGAATCATATCTTACTGCATTATGCAACGATAACATAACTCTTTGGAGAATGAAATGCATGTAAAAGTGAATATAAAGGATTACTTCAAATCATAGTTATTGGTTTAGCCTTTAAAAAGAAATAGAATTACCAGCTTCATCCGCTGAATATAAAAATAATTTTAAATTTAATTGTTTGAAAGATTACATATATTGCGTAATGGTTCTTTGAACTCCAAAGCGACTCTTGACCTATTTTTGAGATATTTTTCATGTTCTTGCTATGTTACTGGGTCAAAGACAAAACGGTGTATATCAACAACCAAAGCTTTACGCGCATTTTTCGCATAAACCAATATCCAAAATGGAATAACCCTAATCCTGTCCAGAATTGAAATCTTAAGTCGTTTTATGCATAATCATTGTTTAAAACATTTTCATTTTTGTTGTCTCGACGTTTTGGTGATTTTTCAACGAATAATATGTGATAAAATCATCCGACAAGTAAAGGTGCTCCTCAGCCAGACCAAAAATGAGCAAATCACACGAAAATCCTATCTTAGAAGTAATGATGTTGTCTTGTATTTTTCAACCATCAAGTATTTTATAATTTGTATTTTTAAAACAAACAATAATAAACTAATAAACAATCAAATTAAACAAAATACAGCAAAATTGCACACTGAAGTAGTTCAAGTAATCATGCCATTTAAAAATGATGTATAATGCTATTACAAAAAAGATGAATACTACTTTATCTTCAATTCATTGATCAAACTACAATTTTTTAATTAAATAAAAGTTACGAACCTTCCATAATGATGTCATGCGATTTTGGCATGACGTCATTTTCGGCCTCTGAACTCCAGGTTAACTCCATTTCATTCCTCACCACTTATTCAACACTGATTGATGTTCTCAGTTACTTTTAAAACACGTAGAATTTTATTAATTAAAAACACTTTAAGAAAACTGTCACTTTCTTTTAATTTGGCATGACCCTAATTTTGAATTTTGAAGCGTTCGTTCTGAAACAATGAACTTGAAGCAAAATCTTTAATATCAAACGTAAAAATTATATCTAGGTATCTATTTTAATAGCCTACAGCATGTAAAAAAAATATATAAGAGTTATCACGACTTCGAAATAAGGCTATTTATTCAATGCTCCCTTCACTTGGTTTTGCGAATGATGCACCGGAAAGCTGCGGTTTTCGGACTGTTGAAGGATCTTCATTTGCGCGTTTTTAGGATTGCAGAAATAAGAGAAGATTGAATCGATTTAAAATTTAATCACATTAAAAACGTGTAATAATAATTATTATTTGACTTTGGAAGACCACGGTGAAGTTAAAATTGAAGTCACCGCTCCATTTCTATTGTGACGTTTAATAGATACCTTTAACCATGGTGTCTTGGCACGTATTTGTTAGTTGTCTAACACTTTGTATTGCCAATTCGTTGTCGATTCCGAGATCTCACAGTAATAGAGCCACTGCGAAGGTATAATTTAATTTTGTGAATAACAATTTAAGGCATAGTGAAAGCATTTGGGAGCTGTTTAATTATTTTTATTAAATAATATTGCAATAAAGCCACTCAGTGATGAGATTCACTATGGAGGAGACAACAGTGAACACAATCCTGAATTTGACCATGAGGCATTTTTAGGAGAGGAAGAAGCGAGACATTTCGATGAACTTTCTCCAGAGGAAAGCAAATTCCGCTTGGGGTTTGAATCATTACAACAGAACAGATGATTTAGAACATTTATGATACATATTTATGATTTGCTGTAAAAAAGATTGTTTTATTGTGGCTTAAAGAATGCCAGTAAACATTATGACAAGTTCTAAAAACTATATGGTTATCATGACAATTTCTGTTTCAGACTACTATTTGACAAAATAGACACAAACAGTGATGGTTCTCTTTCTACATCAGAACTTCAGGATTGGATTACAAAAATTCAATTCAGATATGCTGAGGAAGATGCTGTTAAGAGATGGAATGAAATCATGACAAATAGAAAGGGCAAAATGGAATGGAATGAATATGAACTCCATAACTTTGGAAGCAAAGAAACAAGTAATGTAATTTTAATTTTCATGACAATGCCTTAACACATAACACCTTAACACAGCCGTATAGCAGCCTAGCTAATAATTATTTAGAAAAAATATTTCATTATAATCCAAGTTTTCCAAAAGAGATTCGTTGATTTCATTGGGTCATTTTTAGTGTATGACAGTTTCTTGGATAAGTGTTGTTAATGTTGAGAGTTGCTCCAAAATTATCATTACAAATGTTGAGATCAAGCTCGTGTGTAATTCTTGGGTACAATGCGATAGGTTTTTTTTTAGATATTTATAAATAATTTTATATGCAATTCTATAAGAAATTCCAATTTGTACATTATGAATTTATGCATCTGTTCGATCATTATCTCTCTCACAAGTTACACAATACATCTTTATTTCTTAAATATGTCAAGTTTGAAAGTTGATGAATTCCCTGGGATAAAATTTAACATCTGTTTGCAGTGATTTCACCTGTCCTTTGTCAATATTTGTAACACTCTCAGAATACTTAGGCAGTGCAAATAAATTCACATCCTCTTCATTCTTCATAAAGGAAAGATCCTCAAAAGGATCAAGTTTAAAGTTGTTTAAGTGTTTAACTTGAAGTCCCCACCTCTTCTAGTCTGTGCAAGAGATTGAGGCTAGCAGACATTCTCTTCTCAAAAGCATCTTTGATATTCACATGGTTGTTATTAGATTTCAAAAGTCCAACCCTGCACTTAAAGAACACCTAAAGAGCTGATGTTGAACTTTTGATAGAGGGCAATAATTCTCTGACAATTCTACATTTTTCTTGGTTTATAATGTATAATTGAAACAAATTTAATAATAAAATCAAACAATTGGTAAGAAATTCCAATTGTCTCAATTTGTGACCAGTTGAAAGCAGCACTGATGGGGGCATAATCGATATGATAACCAAGGAGAAAACCAGGTGGAAGGCTGCTGATGCTGATGGAGATAACCTTCTGGAGAAGTCTGAGTTCAGTGCATTCCTTCACCCAGAATCTTCAAAATCCATGGATGATGTTGTTGCTCAGGTACAGTTGACCTTGTTGTAGATTGAGTTGATAAGTTGTGCTTACATTTTCATCCTTCTGGTTTAATAATGTCATGAATCTTTTTGTTTGTATTTGGTAAGCCATCCTAGGAAATTAGACTGATTAATTTTATTGTATCATTTCTAAGAATTAACTAAATTTCTAGAACATTAAATTTTATATAAAGTTTGTAGGATTGCACGTCCTTCATAATAACGTGCCGATCCTAACCCCGTCGCGATGACTTACCAGGCACGCATCCTTTGTTTGTGGACATCCTCCTTTGTCCTGACTGGCTATTTAAGAAGCTAAGTCAGGACATTCTTCCCTTCTCTCTCCTACTCTTCCCGCTACGTCGCTACGCTGCTACTCCAGCAGTTATNCCTTTGTTTGTGGACATCCTCCTTTGTCCTGACTGGCTATTTAAGAAGCTAAGTCAGGACATTCTTCCCTTCTCTCTCCTACTCTTCCCGCTACGTCGCTACGCTGCTACTCCAGCAGTTATGTTGTTTTAAATGAGCTTCATAGCGAACTCGTCATTGTCGTCATTGTCGCTACAAATTCTAACGAATGCAACTTAGCCTTAGGCTTTGCAATATTTCGGTTTGTATACGAGCATTTGTGCCAGCAATGATGTTGGCTTGATTAGATAGCCTAATGTAATTGTAAAAATCTTCACTTGTTTGTTTATAAGGATTATATTTTATTTTTATGTTATATTTTCAATGTTCACTTTGCAGGAAACATTGGAAGAAATGGATTCAGATGGGGATGGATTTATTGATGTCAAAGAGTTTTTGAGTAAGGAATTTATTCATTAAACAAAATTACTAAAGCATAACTTTAATTGCACTGAAATTTTCCAACAGGTGACCTGGTCGGAGAGAGTGATGACGACGATGATGAAGAAGATGATGATGAATGGATTGAAACTGAAAGGCAAAATTTCAAAGATAATCTGGATGCTGATCGTGATGGAAAGCTGAATAAGGAGGAGTTGAAAAAGTGGCTTCTAAGTGACGACCACGAGCAGATTGTAGAGGAGACCGAACACCTGTTCAATCAGGCTGATGTTAACCAGGTATTTTTACCAGTCTAATTAGTTATTGTTGAAGTTGATGACAAATTCATTTTGTCCCTTTATTATTGAGTTCAGTGGTGTAAGCTTTGCAGCTGATGTTGCCTATGTTTTGGTTGTAATCATATTTTACCAAATTTTGAACTTAATTGTTTTATTCTAGCTTTCTCAAGGAGAAATTAATTTCTGATAATTGGCTTCTAATTGGTCAATAATTAATTTTAAGTAATTATTAATTATTAATCAATTTATGCTTTTGGTTGTACTTTCAAAAAAAGGACGGTTTCTGATGCATTTACATTTTTTGCCCATCCGTTGACTGCCTCCATGACAACTCCATGAAGGCTTTATGATCGCCCAGCCTTTTGTACGGTTTACTTTCCGAGGGCATTTGTAATAAGTTTGTGCAATTTGAGCAAACTGGGTTGCTAACACGACTCATAACCTCTGATGATTTTACCGTTGTATGCAGAAATGCAACCCTATGAACATGTCATTGTGCATTGTTGTACGACATATCCCCTTATTGGAATCTTTGCACTGACACCCTAGTGGTGCATTCTTTTACTTATTAATGATTTTTTTTAAATTCTCAAAACATCAACATTTAACGGTTGGTCAGTGTCTCTCGGTTCACTTTTTGTGATGCCATGATTTAAGCACTTCTGTTACCAGCAAAACATATTTCAATTTATAAGGTGACATGTGCTGGGCACCATTGGTATGAGTTTCAAACATCAGAGCACATCTGTTTCTTTGCTATGGCATGCAAGAATGCAACAATAGGAGCTAGCTTGCACAAAAAGGCATGACAGGTTTGCATCACACCAATGTTTTTTCCTTCCAGGACAACTTTTTAAGCAAACAGGAGGTCCTGGATAAATACGATGTTTTTGTTGGGAGCCAAGCAACTGATTATGGTGACTTCCTGGGACAACATGATGAATTTTAAAGGTTTATGAATTATGTTTCTGCACCTTTTTAGACAACAGTTGTTAGTGTTATTTGTTTTGGGAATGAGATCTCTTCGTCTAATTTGAGCCTAGTCCAAGATTGCTTAGAGTTTGTGGTGTTGTGCTGAGTTTGATTGTTATTGCTCTCAATGAGTTCTTATCTACTCTGCTTGTTATTAAAAGGTTGCTTGTTGTTTGTTACCTGTGTGTTTTCACTAAACTGCCTAAGTGCTCTTAACATGTCAATGGAATGTTTGGAGAGGATGTTAAATATGTTTGGTTTGCCATTTCACAGACTTAAATAAATCCTGAATCTCAGATGTCAGTGATAACAGTAGTGTACTGTTGGCAAATTTCATGGTAATTTATTTGTAATGTTTTAAATGATTTCTTGATTGCTTGAGACTGTGGATTATAAGTTTGAGTAAATAATTAGCTCTGCCAAATCGATGTAAACCCTCTGTGTAGTCAAAAACATAACCTTTGTATTATTTATGCAATTGTTATTTTTAATGTCATGAATAAAATCAATGTTGCCCTTTGGGTCCGACGAATGTATTTTTTGAACTGATGCTGAATTAAGGTAATCAATATCTTATTAGGATGGAGATGGATTTTGCGGATCTATTTTTAGAATAGGCAATGTTTTGCCACCAGCTTTGGGTTATAATTAATCTTTAATGTATTTAAATTTATACCATAGATTAGTTTTTCCATATATTTCCTACTGCAATATAGTATGGGCATCAAACTATCCTTGACATCTTGTTTCTCTGTGCACTCCATAAATGCTTTACTTCAAATAAGTATTGAATAATTAAAAATATATTGCAGGTTCATTAAACTAGCAGGAGAGTGAGTGTGTGATGGATAAAACAGAGTTTGAATAAAATTGATTGCCTCATTTCACTTTTTGGTTCATTCAGTGAGTTCACGGTGTTTACACCCTGTGATTAAACAGTGTAGAGCTCCAAAAGCAATGTTGGGTTAGGGGCGTGTTGTGGATAATGAAAAGAACACTTCGTTTTTATGAAGCCACAAAAGGCTTGAAACAGACGTCAAAGCTATTTTTATATTCGAAGTTTCAGTACCTAACCTGACGAAATGCATTATTGGCAATGCTGACTAGGCTGGAATCTCTGGACTTGAGTTCTATCTGCTAATTGGCGGCTGCAATGATTACAAGGGAACTTGAGATGCGCTTCGAGGGCTACTGACTTGTTTTCAACGCTGGACCCATTTTGACCCCTCACGAGCTATGACTGTTATGCTATGTTATGCCAGGTTTGCTACACGACACGACTATTAAGCATACTTATGTTCAACATGTTGCCGAATTGTTTAGCAAATATTACGTAGTTACACATTCACTCCCTTGAATCAAAGATCTCTAAGAACATCGGTTTAATTTCTCGGATATGTAGTTTTTTAAATACTAAACTTTAATGCTTAATGTTGTAATACATCTTAGTTTTTCCATATATTTCCTAATGCAATATAGTATGGGCATCAAACTATCCTTGACGTCTTGTTTCTCAGTGTAACCTCCATAAACGCCTTATTCGGATCCTGTTCCACTTACCTCACACTTACTCACTCCTGTAGCTTATCAACATTTTTTTTCCGAGTAAATTTATTAATCATCAAAATTAAAGAAACAAAGCAAACAAAACCAACGGGCGGATTTGTTGAAATAGTTTAGTTAATTGTTCTATGTTATGTGGTTCTGGGGACGCGGAGTTTGGTGAGAAGTTGCAGAGAGTAGCTTATCGTGATGAAGTTGTCGATAGAAACTTTGTTGTATAAAGACTGTAGACAAGTTCCTTAATTGCTTAAAGTTGACCGTTAAATTCAGTTGTTTATTAAACTATTAACTGTTGTTCCGTTTTCTTCTATAATTTTCAATAGGATTAATAAAGAACTCATGGATCAGTCTTAAGGAAGCGCAAGCCTGCGCTGACAAGCTGACCCAGAAATATCAATTAATTGAAATAACAGTAATAAACCTATCAAATAAACAATTAATCGAAAATATCACGAACTAAGTACAATTTATAGGACAATTTAAATAATAAATATAAAACTATGAATGGTCCAGTCTGCGTCTGATTTTTGATAGATGAGGGAATGGTGTTGTATAGTCTAGGTCCGTAGCATGTTATTGAAAAGAGCTTAAGGGTGGTTTAGGAAAAAGAAGATGGACTATATTCATGTATGACGGAGGGAGTATGAAGGTTTGGTGTAGTTGACGCTTTTGGACATAAGACCTACAAATTTATCTGGAAGGGCATTCTTATTGTAAGAAAACATAAAAAGGGCAGTTTTGAAGACTATGTATTTGTTGAAGATTTAATAAATTGTTATTGATAAAAGTCGAATTTGTGTGAGATAAAATTGACAGTGAAAATGTTATACGGATGACACGCTTTTGTAAAATAAATAATTGGTTTAAACGAGTGTGATACGTAGATGCCCATACAATATTACAGTAAGTAAGATAAGGATAAATAAGGGAAAAATATACTAGTAATGCTGTCTTGGTACTTACAAAAGGACGGATTCTAGCAATGATACCGATATTTCTAGCTATTCGGCCTTGTATGTGCTTTATGTGATCAAGCCAGGATAGGTGTTCATCAAGTATAATACCAAGATATCGAAAGCTAGTGACTCTTATCAGATCAATATTATTTATGGAAGGGGGAGAATCATAAAGTATGACCTTTTTTGGAGAATGAAAAATAATGAAATTTGATTTGTTATCAAATGTTAAGTGAAAGTCGATTAGTTATGATCCAGTTATTGATGTTGTAAAGTTCCTTGTTTGAAGATTGAATAAGAGCATTAATATTGTCACCAGAAGTATAAACAGTAATGTCATCAGAATGTAATAATACCTTAAACAAAGTCGATGTACAGTTGAAATCATTCATATACACATGAAAAAGAAGTTGACCTAAAATAGATCCTAGAGGTACACCATAATTTACAATGACATCATCAGAGTCGGTGTTATTATAAGCAACCCTTTGTTTTCTATTAGCTAAATAATCAATGAACCATTTTAAAACTATGCCTCTAATACCATAATATTCAAGTTTAGAAAATAGAATTTGGTGATTCACAGATTCAAAAGCCTTTTTTTAGATCAAGGAAAGAGGCAAGGAGAACTTCTCCAGAGTCTACAGCATTAGAAATATCAGACTAAAGTAATAAAAGAAGCATATAGGTAGAAAGATTCTTCCTAAAGCCAAATTGTGATCTATTAAAAAATTAAATTTGTCAAAATAATCATATAGTCTATTATGTACAATTTTTCAATGAGTTTTGAAAAATAGGGTAAGATGGAAATTGGCCTGTAATTACTGAAATGACTATAATTTCAAGATTTATATATCGGAATGACTTTGGCAGATTTTAATTCTAGAAGAACAAGACCAGTGCAAAAAGAACAATTAAATATTGATGATAAGGGGTCTGCAATTAAAGATATAAATTCATGTGCAATATATGGATCAATATCATCAGTACCACAGCTATGAGATATTTTGAATGTACGAGAAAGTTTTATAATCTCCAAAGGATTTGTTGGAAGGAAGCTCATAGATTGTATATTTGGTTGAGTAAGGTATGACTCAAAACTATTATTTGAGGAAGTAGGAATGTTGCTTGCAATCCAATAGTAGAGAAATATTGGTTAAATTTGTTTGCTACATCCTGAGATGACAGTTTTTTTACCATTATCATCAAAAAACAAAGAAATAACCATTAACGGATTTTGTTATCCTATTAAAGATCTTATTAGATTCCAAGTTTTATGCATATTTGATTTGTATTCTGAAAATAGTTTATTGTAGTATATCTTTTTGGCTTGAAATTTAACTTTCTTAGAGTTATTTCTGTATTTGACAAAAGCTTGTTTATTTTGTTCAGAAGGATATTGAATAAAATATCTATAAAGTTTATTCTTTTTTTTACAAGATTTGAGAAGTGCAAAAGTCATCCACGGTTGTTTACATTTTTTTGAGGATCCAAGTTGAGACACTAATGGAAAGGACTTATTGTATAGATCAGAAAATAAGGACAGGAAATTGTTGTAAGCTAAACATGGATTATTATCTTCAACATATTTGTACACATCTGACCAATCTCTTGAGTTAAGTAAACTAATAAATTTATTTTTGCAATTTTGCTTATTTAGCTTAAATTGTTTAGGATTAGGACTGTTAGGGTAGAATTTGAGGGGAACTTGAAGAAATATTGGGAAATTATCAGAGATGTCATCAACAAGGATCTTAGTTGTACAGTTATAGAGAGGAAAATTGGTGAAAATGTTGTCAATTGCAGTTTGAGAGTGTGGAGTAATTCTTGTGGGTTTTGTAAATATAGGAATTAATAAGCAAGAAGCAATGTTATTGTAAAATTGTGATGATGATTGATATAGAGAAGCAGTCAAAAATTCAATGTTATAGTCACCAAGTAGAAAAATTTGTCTATTTTTAAAATAATTCAATAAATTGAAAAACTCAATGTTAAATAAGTTTAAGTTACAATCAGGGTGTATGTAAACAACACCAACAAAAATATCTGAACATTTATGCTGTGGAATTTTTAGTAACAGAAACTCAAACGAAGTAACAGAAATGTTAATAGAAATTGGGTCAATAAC
The DNA here is from genome assembly GCA_011800805.1 of Hirudo medicinalis. NCBI lineage: Eukaryota > Metazoa > Annelida > Clitellata > Hirudinida > Hirudinidae > Hirudo > Hirudo medicinalis. Next base: position 431,589 of record MPNW01000030.1, read on the forward strand.
CTGAAATGAAATATCTTCTGAAAGTAAAAAAAACCAACTCCTCCACCTCTGTTAACCATTCCACTTTTGAAATATAATCTTTTACAGAAGCACAATTTTCAGTATTGGCATCCAGCCAAGTCTCAGTAAGTGCAATTATATTTGCACCACATAGTTCAACAAGAAGCTCCACATCGTGTACCTTACTTAATAAACTACGACAATTGATATGTAATAATGACAATTTATCCTTTGAGTTCAGCAGGGAGGATGGTATGGTGTAAACGTCATTAGAAAGAAAAATAGGATTAAACATGTTATCAGGACTAAAATTCAAATCAAATTCAAACAATCTTCTTTGGTATCCATTACAATTTCTCCAGATCTTCCAGCAAAGAGATTTTCAATGGAGCTTCATTCGGGAGTTTAGATTTCTTGATGTACACCATATCATTGTTTGCCCAAGCATTGCTGGCTTTTTTCTGCTTGACTAATTGTCTGCATTCAAAAAATATGTGAGCATTATATTTAACATTTATTGAACACAAACTCTTAAACATCCTCCAGTTGAGGTTATTCAAAAACCAATCTCTTTATGTATAAATTCATCAACCATTTATTACCATCGCCTTTTAATAGCTTTTTTACCTAATCGTCTGATGTTCACCCTCGTCTTCTGCGGTCGTCCGGCAATTTTCGTGCTGATTTTGCACATACTAGGTTTTCAATTAAATACTTTGCTCCACGTAATCATGAGCTCACTTTACAAATAATATAATTTTCTGATTAGTTGCACATTTTCAGAAATACTGACGAATATACTGCGGACCTGTCAAGAATCATCGCCATGGGCTGCGATCACACTTCTATGCCGACGACACGCAGTCTTCACTGTATGGTCACTGTGATGTCAACAACGTCGCAGGGCTTTCCACGCTGGTCTCGGCGTGCATTGACGACGTTTACCAATGAATGAAATCGAGTCGCATACAACTCAATTCAAACAAATCGGAAGTCATTTGGTTCACAACCCGCCGTCGTAGTCATCAGTGCCCATCTGCGCCTGGGAAATGATTGGATTTCGCAATCTTCCTCAGTAAGAGACCTCGGCGTCTTCCTGGACTCCGACTTGACCATGCAAGCTCATGTCGGTCATATAAAACGCATGTGCTTCATGATGCTGCAACCGAGAGATCCGAGCTGTTGCAGCATACCTTCCGTCGTTCACCTCTTTAGTCCTTTCCAAGCTCGACTACTGCAACTCAGTTCTGCTCGGGCTACCCAAAACTCTAACTCGTCGCCTGCAATCCGTCGTCAATGCAGCTGCCAGGTTTGTGATGAGAAAACACAAATATGACCACATCACCCCCATCCTTAGTGAATTCCATTGGCTGGGGATCGAACGCAGGATTGAATTCAAAGTGGCACTTCTAGTTTTCAAGTGCCTCAAAGAGATGGCTCCCCCGTATCTTGCATCGAAAGTAACTTGCCTCCGTGACTTGCCTAGTCGAAAACATCTTCTTCGTCGCTCCTCTTCGTTCCGGTCGGGCGACTCAAATGTGCTGGGGACAGGTCGATTTCGGTTGCTGGCCCAAGGATCTGGAACCAACTTCCACCTCAGGTTACATCCGCAGCAACCATTGAAAGCTTTAGAATGTCTCTCAAGATGCATTTATACGATGGTCTTGAGGTCCTGTGATTCGGACTTACGTCACCATAAAGATTGTCTTATTTGTACACATCCGGATGGCAATAGTTCGCATCACATTGAGGCGCTTCCGGCATCTGACATTAACTGCAGTCGTTTGAGCTTTCCACAATTGCGTGCAATTGTCGAAAGTTCTTGCTAAAAAAAGGAAGTCATCAAGTTGGAATTCTTACCAGCGCAGAGCGGGGCAAAAATGTAACTGTTGTGTGTGCTCTTTTTTTTTAGCTCTTTGGAAAACTACGTTTCTCCATTTTTTAAATTTGTTTAGAGGAAAAGAATGAACCCTGTCTTCATGGACAACGCACCAGCAATGTCTGTTGGTCATGCCCAAGACAATGGCTGATTGAATATGGAACAAATACATCGCATGTTATTGGTTATTACCTTTGGTTCTAATGTTTAATTTAATTTCTTAGGCAGCTCAATCAGCGGGATAAGTTTCCCTTAAAGCTGTCCTTTTAGATTGTTTTTTTTTCTTACTATTGTTCATTGTTATTTTAGGAGAAATCCAAATAAACGCTTAAAAAATAAGAAAACTCTTTAATATATCGTAATTTCCTTATACACTTCTTAAAATAGGATAATGTACCAAAATTATGAGACATTAACTATTAAATTTGATTAAGGCTGGATACTAGACAGACGATACAGACGATGAAAACTGTCTATTTCGGCAATATCGCAGGTAGTAGGATCACTTTGTCAAGTAATTTCTTAAAAACTTCAAAATTTACCGCTAATTCCTTATACATGCATTGAAATAAATCTTGAAATAATGATCATTGAAATTAGTTAAGGTTGGTTACTAGTTGACAGTGTTGTTCGGTAACGGAAAAAAAGTAACTCGCAACTTTAAATAAGGACTTTATACTTGTAACGAAGTTCAGAAATTTGTCAGTGTTTTTACTTGTAACGAAGAAAGATTTTCGGAAATACTTTTACTTCATTACTTGTCTGTCACAAAGCGTTTTGTTATTGTTGTTGCTTACAACAGTATATAGCTTATATTAGTTGTTGGTTATGTTATCGTCCGTTACATAACCAGATGATTAGGACGGTGCTCTCACAAAGCGTTACAAAGTAAGGTGAACAACACAACATTAACCAAAAATTACCTAAAGTTTAGGTCGATTGTGCGGCTTATTTCAATGTACTAATAAAAATTCATATGTGGTCTGTTCGGTGCAATCGTACGGTTTTATATTTAATGTTATATACCAAATTAATGATAAATTAATATTGACTATCCCATCTCTACTAGATGGCATATTAGAATTGAGTGATAGACTGTTTGAGAACTTGAAAGTCAACAAGCACTTGTGACTGCAACTTCTGTAAGACTTTCCATTACATTGACTGAGGAAAAACACTTTAATTGTGTTTCATAGTGTGAGTGTTACTATTTAGTTAATAGTAACAGTTTGGTCATTTTTTTCTAAGCTTTCGCTAAGGAAAAAGAAAGACCACAAGAGATTTATGCATTGGCTCAGGCGTTAATGTTTGAAACATGATGTTCGGTCACAATAAAATAGCATACGATGGTTGACAAATGACCATTGCAAAAGCAGCTTTAGTACTTTTACTTGCTTTTAAAGTAGCTTTAAAATAGTGATACTTTTTATTTGAGTTTCATTTTTCAACAAATACTACCTTGGCTAAGTAAATTTTTGAGGTACCTCCGTGTACTTTTACTTGTGTATTGAAAAGCAGCACTTTTCACAATACTGCTGGTTAACAGTTGGAAGTTTTTGATCTTGAGACCATCGCAGACAGTGCATCAATGTTTGTTTCTTAATTAATTTCTCGAAAACTACAAAATATATCGCTAATTCCTTATGAAATCGTTAAAGCAGAATAATGTTTTTAAATTATGAGATAATAATCATTAAAAGTGATTAAGGCTGAATATTAGTTAATAGACGTTGAAAAGTGCCGATTTTAACGGCAATTGCTTTAGATCTGACGGAATGCTTGCCAGGAGTACCAAGCAGTGCGCCTAACTTAAAGATTTCTTTAGCTCCACTTAATCATCTTATAAATGTTAATATTTTCAATAAAGAATTTTAAATTTAATAATTTGATGAAATTTATATGATAAAAATGGCTACAAAAATTCCTTGTAACCTTTGAGATATCGACCAGAGCTTTGAAAATGCTTGTAAATTTATTATTACTATTAAAACAAATTATTATGCAAAAGTAATGCAGAGGGAGAGGATTTTTGAATGTCTAAACGATGCAATAATAGTAGATGTACTAAGAGACTGACAACTAAATGAAGCTTCGATTCTCTCTGAACTTAAACAGGAAAACAATACCGACGCATGCGCCTCGTCTTGTTGAATAATTATGGATGATTATTGCAGAGAAGGTCCATGTAGAAAGTATGTTGATTGCTTCACGATCTTTCAGGCTTTTGTTCGAATACTTTGTGTGATAATGAGTTGTTAATAACACGGTAGCCGTTGAAATTAATCTACCTCAAAACGGTTGCAAATCGTAGCAGAATACTTTCTTATTTATCGTCACTCTACCATGTGCGTCCTATAACGAATTCAATGCATTTGATTATTTGTTGACTTGTTGCAACCTACAATTATCTCTCATTATAAAACTTATGATCGATTCATGCGATGGGTTGAGTTCAAGACTTATTCAGCGTTTTACATAGCGTATTTAGCAGAAAAAGTATTCTCTTTTCTTTGAATATCTGATAGTTCTTTAGATTATTAAGCATTACACTTATTGTAACAAGCATCACCTTTTACATAAAGAGGCAACATTGTGTGATGGCATAATGTTGTATAACATTTTAAAATCCTTTCCTTCTAGTTGATGTTAACCCACCAGTACTGTTTAATTCATGTAAACTTAAGTAACTGATTAAAAGAGATATTAGCCTTGTCATTTAAATAAAATGTGGCATAGTTGTTGATCCAATGTTGCTCATGGAAATTTGTATGAGTCAATAATTTCTAATCACTGTCACTGTAACTAGTTATGAAAGCCGTGGAAATAACAGAGGACGGGGAGGAAAATCTGTTCCCGATGATGGGCCTTTCACTGCTTACGTAGGAAACTTACCGCCTGGTGTTGTCCAGGGTGACATCGAGGCCATGTTTGATAACTTATCGGTTAGTATTAAATGATATTCAGGTGGCATAACAATTATTTAATTTATTTATAAAATTCATGAAGCATATTTAGATTGTCACAATTTACTATGGTAACATTTGATTATTCAAGTAATTTTTTTTCTAGATAAAATCCGTCAGATTGGTTAGGGACAAAGAAACAGACAGGTTCAAGGGTTTGTAAAAAGTGCATTGCACATTAATTTAGCATTAGAGTTTTGGAATTGTTTAAATATTTACCATTACAACTTCTGATTGTTTTCAAGCTGCTATTTGCTGTATTAAAATGTTTTTTCTATGGACCACTTTTACACAATGTCATACTTGTTTCAATGTTTACATGTATCTATTTAGTTAATTTTTGATTTAATTATAGGAATTCACTCAATTCTGGTTGTTATGTTTTTCAGGTTTTGCCTATGTTGAGTTTGCAGACAAGCAATCGTTGAGTGATGCCTTGGCTTATGATAATGCAGTTAGTATGATTCAGTCATTCTGATTGGCTTGGAAAAGATGATTTTGAGGACAACTTGTGATTGGAGAGTTTCGATCAATACATAAGATCACCATTAATGTGTGTGGTGGTATGTAAATGAACTACATTAAACTTTAATTCAAATATAAATTACAATTTCTTAATAAGACTTATAAAATTAATTCTATTAAATTACATTGTGTCAAAATTATTTCTTTGTCGTGATTTATTTTAGCTTTTCGAAGACAAATATCTTCGAGTCGACGTTGCTGATGGACGAAGGGGAAGAGCACCAGGAAGGGGTTCTTTCGATGGTCTGTTTGTGCTATCATTCGTTGGGGATTTTTGGTAACAAAGTGTCTGCTCGATTAAAAATCACAGACTTGCACGAACAAGCCACAGGAGCTTATTTCATTAAAATTTATAGGTTATTGGTAACATTTAACATTTGAGGTGGTAGAGGTAGTCGCGGTGGTCAGAGAGGAGGAGGAGGAGGAGGACAGATGAGGCCTGACAACTTCCCCATAGATGCTGGGCAGGCTGACAGATCCAACAGAGGAGGTTGGATCATTTGAAATTTTAATAAATTATTAATAGGATTGAAAATGTTGAGTGAATTTGAGGTTATGTATGAACAATCTTTCATGTCCAGAAATGTCTCACTAGGTTTTTGTATTTTATGTGTAGAATTTGATCCCTGTAGCTCAAGATGTGACATATGATTATATGAAGTCTTTCAGTGTAATATTTCAACTCAGTTTCCTAACCCAGGAAGATGTTTAACAACAAAGTTTTGGACCTTTTGTAACCAAACATTGGCTTTGAATTACTTCAAAAGTGCAAGCATTAATACTAATGGCTATTTTTAGAGTGAATCATGTTGTGCATCAGGATTTTTCAACACAAATGAACTCATGTTATCATCAACTCAAACCACATTGTTGGATAATCATTCATCAAAGCTCATCTAAGCTAATTTTCTTCAATATCATCCTTATGCAATATATTTAGTTGATAAACCTGATGGAAATTTTAAGCTATCAGTTGATGTCATTTATGACATTAATTCTAGCCTCATTCCCATTCCTAATTGCTTCCAGCTCTCTACGGTCGAGGTGGCGGCAGGGGTGGCTACGTCAACCAGGATCGATTTCAGCAAAACAGAAGAGGAGACTTAAGGAACTACGGCAGAAGCGAAGGCGGTTGGTCCGGGAATAGAAGGAACGATTTTGGAAACAGATCTAGGAAAGACAGCGACAACAGAAGCCACACAGACTCAAGTTTACGAGAACTGTCACCAGGTTGAGCGAGTTCATTTTATATTTAAAATAAGCTTTACTCAAAATACTACTCCATTTACTCCGTTTTGCATGCCTTTTAATTACTCATTCCTCTTTATTTAGGCGCCTCTGACGCTATGCTAATGGCGCATTATAAATTAACTATTATTATTATTTATTATTATTTCGCGTCAGATGCGGCAGCGGCCCGACCCAAATTACAACTTCTGCCGAGAACTGTGAAAGACCCCGTGAACACCGTGGTCCACTCGGAGAAAAATGCAAGCATATTCGGAACTGGCAAGCCGAGAGACGAGCGTGAGTTTAGACTTCTGACGTTTTCGCAATTCCCTGACCGTCGGTGAACTATAACAATTGTCAAACTTCATCTCCTTTCAGTCTCACAAGCCAACAGCCTCTCCAAAGACACACCTCCCTCTGATAACAAAGACTGATGGCGTTTATTTTTAGTTGCGTTGACAAGTGTATCGCCAGTTTCGTGTTGATGCTTTTTCAGAGATGCATCTCTGCTACCATTATCATCAGGTCTAATGGATGTTGGCTGCATGAATTAAAACATTTTTTCATTTTCATTATCACAAGCGCAATTTATCGACCTGTGTAAGATATTTAGTTGTGAGTTAACCGTGCCATAAAGTTACTGCAACATTTTAGACACGCAGTTGTTTTGGTTTGTTAGGATTAAAATCTTTTGCATGCCAGCAAAAGCCTTGTACTGTTGTTGTCTCAAAAACAGAATATTCAGCTTTGATTTGCAACTCTGATTAATCGACTGTTTATTATAAACACATATTGTCTTATGACGACAGCAAGTGTTTCTTGCTTTCATCTGTCAGCTGAAGGCAAAAGGAATTCTTGGGAACTACTTTAGGAGAGGCCACTTGATTTGATCCTTTGCACTCTGTATGACCTGTTGGCAAGAAATCAAATTTGAGAAAGTTTTGGCTTGATTTACCTCAACCATCTCAATTATTTGGATGTCTCGTTGGGTATGTTTATATCGGAATAATTACCTAACATAACATTTAACTTATTGACAAGCCACCACCAGTAATTCAATGTTTTTACCTTAAGTTTTCCTGATACCATCTTGCAGGAAATTAGAAATTGTTTATGGTTGCAAAGTAGAAAGCAGGTAGGAAGAATCATGTTAAAGACTAACTGAAGCCAAGGTCTGCTCCCCAAGAGGAATGTCATCCATCCTGTAACAGGCTCTCTGTGACACGACCAATGGATCACTTTCTAGGATCAGACTGAAAATAAATGGTGGAAGTCTAAAATATAAGTTTATATTGTAAGGTGATGAGGCCGTTACCCTGAATCACAAATCTCATCAATCGTGAGAAAGACCCCATCGAGGTTATCTAACAAAGATCGCTTCTCGACATTCTTGTGCAGCATCGTGCTGACGCTGTCGTACAGGCAGTTGAGTACACTCATTAGGATGAGCTGTGGCAATTCATTAATTAGTAACTTGTGTAATTCTCATAAAGATGTTGTTAAAACTAATCTAAAATTTGGCTGAAAAATAACATGATAATTGGTCTGAAGGGGTACCTCATTTTCATGGCTGGCTCCTATGATGTAAAACAACAGGTCAACGCTAAGCTTGTAGACGATCGTTAGCCCCTCCAACATGATTATTTCAGCTGGAAAATTTTTCATATCTCATCAAGGTCATAAACATTTAAAAAGCACAGTAAATTTTTGATATTTACCGTTTGCTTTGTGTGTTTTGCTGAAGAGGTTCTTTTCAAAAACCTTCTGTTCCTTTATTGTAGGGAAGGTGGAGTCATAATACTAAAAATCATTATCAGACTTTTAGTAAAGAAACATCATTGTGTAAAGTTAAAACGAAAATGAATTACTGTTGCAAATAGCCTGTTTCCATCATTATCCATGATTAAAATACCTTTGACCAAGTACATGGTGGGATCCTAAAAATAATTACGGCGAATTAGTTTGAAGGCCGAAACTGTTTAAAATACAAGGTGCGTTTTACCAGTAACATGGGCTCCATGGCTACGAGTGCTCAATAGCTAATTAAAGCGTTCGGCTTGTCTCAAGCCGTGGCAAAAAAGCAGTGTTTGTGTTTACGTGGAAGGTGATGTACCATATTTAATAACGATCAATTTTTTGCAACTTGCCCTTTTAACAAACACTATATATTTTTTTTTTTTTTTTTTATTAAATCAAATCAATCTTCAATAAAATGTCAACCATGAGTAGGAAACATCCTGAAGGGAAAACCTCCCGCTGTCGGATGTCCAATTATAAATAAAGTAAATTCAAAAAACGGA